>CM060314.1:39306304-39321304 GCA_030674185.1 Monoplex corrugatus | reverse complement strand
ACTAAACAGTATACAGACATTACCAGTCCTGTTTAAATCAGAAACACACTGACACTAAACAGTATACAGACATTACCAGTCCTGTTTAAATCAGAAACACACTGAAACTAAACAGTATACAGACATTACCAGTCCTGTTTAAATCAGAAACACACTGACACTAAACAGTATACAGACATTACCAGTCCTGTTTAAATCAGAAACACACTGACACTAAATCAGTTCTGTTTTAATCAGAAGCACATTGACACTGAATCAGTCCTGTTTTAATCAGAAACACACTGACACTAAACCAGTCCTGTTTTAATTAGAAACACACTGACACTAAATCAGTCCTGTTTTAATCAGAAGCACACTGACACTAAACCAGTCCTGTTTTAATTAGAAACACACTAACACTAAATCAGTCCTGTTTTAATCAGAAGCACACTGACACTAAACCAGTCCTGTTTTAATCAGAAACACACTGACACTAAACCAGTCCTGTTTTAATTAGAAACACACTAACACTAAATCAGTCCTGTTTTAATCAGAAGCACACTGACACTAAACCAGTCCTGTTTTTAATTAGAAACACACTAACACTAAATCAGTCCTGTTTTAATCAGAAGCACATTGACACTGAATCAGTCCTGCATAAATCAGAAACACACTGACACTAAACAGTATACATGGCCACAAATCCTGTTTGAATCAGAAACACGCAGACACTAAACAGTGCACAGACCTACAAATCCTGTTTAAATCAGAAACACATTGACACTGAATCACTCCTGTTAAATCAGAAACACATTGACACTAAACAGTATACAGGACCTCCAGTCCTGTTTAAATCAGAAACACACTGACACTAAACCAGTCCTGTTTTAAATCAGAAACACACTGACACTCAACCAGTCCTGTTTAAATCAGAAACACACTGACACTCAACCAGTCCTGTTTAATTAACTCTTACCAGTTCGCACTATTTCTTATGCGGTCATGTGACCTTTGCACAGATTTTGAATAACTGATTCTTATTTCAACAACTGTGACCCAGTAACCCCAAACTATATATCAAATTAAAGGAAATTGAATGCTCTTTCACATCATGCAGCTCAAATTTTAAAACAAAGACACACATTCTCATGAAATTAATGTAAATATAATTATTTTGCATTTCTTTTGCAAAATATTTTGCATAAAATGAAAATCATCAAGAATAAAAAAAATTCTGTATGAGGAAATTGACAATTTTAACACATTCACAGCATATTCACATCATTTGTGCACATCTGAAAACTTAATTCAACTTTCTATCTTTAAAAATGTATTTTTCACAATTTTTTTAAATTCATAGCTCTTGCGTAATAGATTTTATGAAAATGATGCCTTGAGATTTGTAATAGACAAACCAAAGCATTTTTTCTATGCAGAAATATACAATCTCCCATGTCAAATCATTAGAAATCAAACAATCTTTCATAATGTAAGTCTTGCATAGGAAGAATACAAATAAATCCTTTTAATATAATTTTAAAATCAAATATTTTGCAAAATTTAATGTACAGTCAATACACAAAATCTATCATGAAAGTATCCAAACAGTGAGAAACATCAAACTGACAGCCCTGTAAGACCTTGTCAGCTGTGGCTGTAGTTGTTTAAATCAAGAATCTTGTTTTATTTTATAATCATATATAAACAATCTTTTTTTTTTTGGGGGGGGGGGGGGGGAGGTCGGGGGATGTGGCGGAACTATGATTTTGCTGTACAGTCAAATGTGAGTGTGTGTACCGCTGTATCAAAAACCCCACCAAAATTGCCATATATTTCTCGATTTTTTGAAAAAATATTTTGTCTCAGCCTAAATAATGTGTTTAACTTCTAATTTCCAGAATAGAAATAGAAGAAAATAACATCAGGTGATTTTACACATTGTCATGCAAACAACTGTCAGGGGAACAGAAACCCAGCATGCCGTGTGTGGATAACATCAGTTAGTCACATAATGCAGCATGCACCTCACCTCCTGAGCTGCAGTTTTACTGAGTCTGGTGGGCTGACAACAAACAGTTCCTCCCAGTTATAAAACACAAGTGTTTGTTGCAGGTTTGGCACATCACAATGGTTTTTCTCTCCTTCTTCTCCCTAGCCCAACACAGCACACAGTTCAGCCGCTTGTCAGAATGCACCGGCACTATAGGGTGTGTAAAAGGAGAGGGAGGTGGAGCTGGCTGGGGCTGCTGCTTTCTGAACAGTGGCACCTCTTGGTCTGCTGCAATGCCACCCATCTCCTTGATCAGCTCCACAGTGAAGTCCAGCTGGTTGTAGCTCTGTGGGCGTTGGAGTTCAGGGATGTCGCGATTCTTGCTGCGTAAGTCATTGAAAAGTATGAAGCTGTTGACCCTGGCCACATCAAGAAAGTGAAAAAACAGAGTTTTCCACCATCTGTGTGTTTTTCTCAGTGTTTCATACTTTCCAATGAGCTGGTCGCTCTTGTCTACACCACCCATGTTGATGTTATAGTCCTGAACTACCACAGGTTGTCGGACATATACTGGGCGGTACACACCATTCACTTTGTTCCTTCGCTTGACCATTTTGTATTTGTTGGCTTTCTTGTGGATAGTCGAGAGAAAGCTGACAGGTTTGTTGTCAAGCCACTGGAGAAACAGCAGATTTCCCTCTCGTTTCCACCTCATGTAGCCCCGTGGTCCCTTGGCAAAAGTCTTGGTGTCCTTGAACTCCACAGGTACTCCTTTTCTGTTGGTCATCAAAGTTCCACAGCAGACTGTTTTTTTTTAAAGCAAGTCTTTCACAAGCTGGACACCTGTGTAAAAATTATCAAAATATACATGGTAGCCTTGCTTATCAAGAGATTTACACAGTCTCATCACCACATCATAAGCAAGACCATTCTTGGAAACGGGTATGCCCTTGCCTGTGTACACTTCAAAGTCATACGTATATCCATTCTTGGAATCAGCAAGAACCCACACTTTCATTCCCCATCTCGTCGGCTTATCCTTGATAAACTGACGAAATGTGAATCGGCCTCGGTTTCTAACCATCCTTTCATCAATGCTGATATTCATATATGGCTGGTAACATTTCTGGCACTTCCGGCGGATGTAGTCATGCAGAAATCTCACCTTGGACAGTTTATCTGCTATGTTGTTTTCTGTGACAGCATTGCACACCTTCAGAAAGGACTGGAAAGCCTTGAATTTCTGTTTTGACATGAAGTGCCTAGCCCACAATCCATGAAAGAGAGGAGAAGTAGACCAGTAGCACTCCACGTTTGGTGCTTGCACTACAGCCATGTACATCAACAATGCCATGTATGTGTACATGTCGGCTGGGGTGACGTCAATCCACCCTTTGTACAAGGTTGGTTTCTGAGGCCCATGTTGTCTGGCATAGTTGTTGGTGTAGTTGCACAGGTGCTGCACTAAATCCAATGTGAAGAAGAGTTTGAAGAAGCTCAGTGGTGTCAGGAACTTCTTTATCCCCTTCCTGGATAGCACACCAGGTAACTGCACACCTGGCACACGATTTGGTTTGAACTTGGGAAGCTTGCTTGCAGGCCCACAGTCTGTGTTTGCATAGCTCCCACCACTGAAAACATAATAAATTATTGTAAAAGTGGTGCAGGTAAGTTCATTTACAACTGGTCATAAAAAACAGCTTGACTTGACAACCATCAATCACTGACAACACAAAAACACAGCATACACCCAAACACAGGAATTCATTCTGTTAAAAATTGTGTGTGTGTGTGTGTGTGTGTGTGTGTGTGTGTGTGTGTGTGTGTGTGTGTGTGTGTGTGTGTGTCCTTGCTTGCCCACTAATAATTGTATGCATGCTACACATTGTGTGTGTGTGTGTGTGTGTGTGTGTGTGTGTGTGTGTGTCCTTGCTTGCCCACTAATAATTGTATGCATGCTACACATGCTACCATGCCCTGTATTTACATAACTCTGTTACTCTCAAGACTAAAACTGAAAATAGAGTAAAGTGAAGTCTTGAGAACACAGAATGAAAAACAGACTAACTGCCACGTGCAGAAAGTGCCGTAGGCAAGGTCAGTCTAACTCACACACACAAAACTGCTGGCTGATCATTGCTCATTGCGAATGGCCGCCATTATGGCGCAGTAGCCTACAAGCGCGCAGCAGTCGACACAGGAATCCATTTTGTAAACAAACTACCCTGTCTGCATAGGAACAGCTGAAAACACACAAAAAACTCACTATCGTGCTTGAAACGAGTGCTGGCTGATGTAAAACGAACTCTCACATTGCAATCATCCAGAAAATATATGTTTTACTGCACGAAAAGGAGCAAAATTAACATCGACTGGCTCACACACAAAGAAAAAGAGGTCAGATTCTTACCTCCACTGGTCAGTGGCATGAGATCGTCGATTTTCTTCATTTTTTTTATGAACAGCGTCGTCCAGTTGATCGTCTTCGCTCAAAAACTCACTATCCGAGTAGAATACGTCCGATTCTGACTCTGATGAATCCATTTTCTCTTGATAATCTTTGAAATAAATCGCTCAGTGTGGAAGCAGACAACAACAAAGATGGCGTCGCGAAGCGAAGTCATGTGGCATTTCGCGGAATTTTCCAGAATCCGACAAGAGTAAAAATAATGCGGATTTTTATTATGCTGCGTTTTTATGCTTTTAAAATCATTTCTAAAATAGTTTTGTGGGTCAAAATAAAATTCTGAGGTGATTTTAGTTGTCAGCTGGGGGTGGAAAGTAAGCAACACCGCTATCGTACAATATAGTACGATAGCCAAGGGAGTGAACTGGTAAGAGTATCAAAAACACACTGACACTAAACCAGTCCTGTTTAAATCAGAAACACACTGACACTAAACAGTAGACAGACCTACCAGCCCTGTTTAAATCAGAAACACACTGACACTAAACAGTAGACAGACCTACCAGCCCTGTTTAAATCAGAAACACACTGACACTAAACAGTACACAGACCTACCAGCCCTGTTTAAATCAGAAACACACTGACAATAAACCTGTCCTATTTTAATCAGAAACACACTGACACTAAACCAGTCCTGTTTAAACCAGAAACATACTGACACGAAACCAGTCCATTTTGAATCAGAAACACATTGACAGTAAACAGCATACAGACCTACCAGTCCTGTTTAAATTAGAAACACACTGACACTAAACCCGTCCTGTTTAAATCAGAAACAAACTGACACTGAACCAGTCCTGTTTAAATCAGAAAAACACTGACACTAAACAGTATACAGGAGGAACAGTCCTGTTTTAAATCAGAAACACACTGACACTAAACCAGTTCTGTTTGAATCAGAAACACACTGACACTAAACCCGTCCTGTTTAAATCAGAAAAACACTGACACTGAACCAGTCCTGTTTAAATCAGAAACACACTGACACTAAACCCGTCCTGTTTAAATCAGAAAAACACTGACACTGAACCAGTCCTGTTTAAATCAGAAAAAACACTGACACTAAACAGTATACAGGAGGAACAGTCCTGTTTAAATCAGAAACACACTTATAGGCCTACCAGGCAGTGAAAAGTTCAACCACTAATTGCGTTTTGAAGAGGGGAAGGCGATATGGACAGGAAATACTTCGAAGGTTATTCTCAGTTCCAAGTACAAGCTCATGACCAATGAAACTGTTGCAGTATATTACATCCGTGTGTGTGTGTGTGTGTGTGTGTGTGTGTGTGTGTGTGTGTGTGTGTGTGTGTGTGTGTGTGTTGTGTGTGTGTGTGTGTGTGTGTGTGTGTGTTTGTGTGTGTGTGTGTGTGTGTGTGTGTGTATGCGTTTGTGTGTGTGTGTGTTTGTTGTTGTTTGTTTGTGTGTGTGTGTATGTGTGTGTGTGTGTGTGTGTTTGTGTTTTTATGCGTGCGTGTGTGTGTGTTTGTGCATATGTGTTTGTGCATGTGTGTGTGTTTATTCAGCGAAATGTTAATACATATTATATATACACAATGGAGCGCGCGCTCACTCTCTCTCTCTCTCTCTCTCTCACACACAACACATGTGTGTGTGTTGCGTGAGAGAGAGAGAGAGAGAGAGAGAGAGAGAGAGAGAGAGAGAGAGAGAGAGAGAGAGAGAGAGAGTGAGCGCGCGCTCCATTGTGTATATATACACACACAATGTATGTGTGTGTGTGTGCGCGTGCACGCGCGTGTGTGTGTGTGTTTTCATGCACGTCGATGCGTGTCTCTTTAATTGTGTACACGCAGGCATACGTGCGTGTGTGCGTGTTCCTATGCGTGTACACACGCCGCGAGCATGGATGTGTATGTGCAGTGAAGATACTGTACAACGTCACTATCACTTTGATCTTCGGGAATTTGTTGTTGTTGTTTTTTTTGTTTGTTTTTTTGACGACAGCCTTTCTCGTCCTTACGTTGTTGTAAAGCGTGTCTACCATTTCCATAATTACAGTTCTTATTGCACAGGCACGGCTGAGCTCTTCTTTGTGACTAGTGCACTCAGTGTACTTTCGTGTAATTCATCTGATAATAGAACAGACAGGAAACAAGATGGTAAGGTTGATGAATTACAGACAAAACTTGATGGGGGCGACAGTGGAGTGAGTTGGAGAAGAGGGGAGGGAGGAGTGGTGGTGAGGGTGGGGGCAGAGGGGGGAGGGTTAGGGAAGGAAGAAGGGGATAGAAGGTCGGCAGAAACTCGAAAGTCAGATGGCTTCATAAACACTATATGGCCAACAGCCCGTTGAAAATGAATGCCAATTAGAAACACTCGAAGGCTCTGGATGGGCCCCACATCAACAATGCCTCACTTCTAACCAGACAATTGCCTCCCATCTCACAGCGCCGATCGGCGATAACAGAGTGAGCTGGAGGAGGTGGGGGAGGGGGGAGGAAGGGGAAAGAAAGATTAGGGAAAAAGGGATAGAGGGGTAGGAAGACACTCATAAGTCACAAGGCTGTACAAGGACTTTGGCCAACAGACCCTTAAAACTGACAGCTCCTAGCTCTATAAAAATGATAATATGTGGAGTTTGTGGCCCAGTGGTTTCAACACCTGCATTAGGACGTGAGATACCAGGTTCAGATTAAGGATTCTCCCCCTCTACTTGGCTTAAGGTAGGTGGTCTTGGTGCTAGCCTTTTGGAAGAAACAATACACTGAAGTCTAGCGGCTGATAAACACTTAGCTCACGTAAAAGATCCTACGGCAGCAAAAGAATTGTCCCTAACAAAATCATGTACAAAAATTCACGTTTACACATGAACAGAAATACATGCATGCTGAAGAAAATTGTGAAAAATTTCTATGGCAATGCACTCTCAATGAGGAGAGCAAAGCGTTTTTCACGAGAGGAAAAATCTGTTGCAATAATCCGATCCAATCTGTTGCAATAATCCAACCAATCTTTGCAATTATCCAACCCAATCTAGTGCAATAATCCAATCCAATCTGGTGCAATAATCCAATCCAATCTGTTGTGTTAATCTAATAAACCCAATCTTTTGCAATATTCCAATCTAATCTGTAGCAATAATCCAATCCAATCTGTTGCAGTAATCCAATCCAATCTATTGCAATAATCCAATCCAATCTATTGCAATAATCCAATCCAATATGTTGCAATAATACAATCTGTTGCAATAATACAATACAATCTGTTACAACAATCCAATCCAATCTGTTGCAATAATCGAATATGTTACAATAATCCAATCCGTTGCAATGACCCAATCTGTTGAAAAAATCCACTCCAATCTGTTGTAATAATCCAATCCATTCTGTTGCAATAACCCAATCTTATCCTATCTGTTGCGATAATCCCATCCAATCCGAGCAAATCCAAACCACAGCAATCAAACCAATCAATCCAAGCAATTCTATCTGATCCAATCTGATCAATTCCAACCAATCCAATCTGATCCATTCTGAATAATCCAATCTAATCCGACCCGATTAAGCCAATCTGATCCAATACGATCGGATGAATCCAATTTACTTTGATCGAAACAATTCAGTCCAATATGATTCAGTGTGATCATGCCATTCAATCTGATCTGATCCAATTAATCCAATCTAATATGCATTCGAATCTGATCCGAGCAATCCATCCAATCCACTCTAGTCCAGTCTAGTTCAGTCCAAATCCAACCACACTCAGTCCAGTCCGGTCCAGGCAAGGTCAGTTCTGACAAATCCAGTCCAATCCAAATCCAATCAACTCTAGTTCCAATCCAGTCTAGTCAAAGTCCAACCCAGTCCAGTCCAAATCCAGCCCAGTCCAGTCCAAATCAAATCCAGTCCAATCCAGCCAGTCCAACCAAATCCAATCCAGTCAAGTCCAAATCCAATCCAGCCCAGTCCAAATTCAGTCCAGTCCAAATCCAATAATTATGATACTGATGATTATCATAAACATCAGTATTACTATCATCATTATCATGATCATTATCATATCTATCATATTTATCATCATGACTATCATCATTATTAGTGTAAAATAATGCTTCATGAAAAATGGGAGAATTATTGAAATCATGGAGAGCCATCCATCACTGAAAAGAGACTATTAGATTTGAACTTCTACCATCCATTATAGCAGGTACTCACGCCAAATGATAACCGTTCAGCCAGCACAAACAGGACCAGCCGCACTGCCAACCACTCCCCCTGATGAAGATCTTCTTGAGAGATTGAAACGCTGTCTGCTTGGCGACTGAGAAATTCCAGTAAGGATCATTTTACATTCTTCCTATCATAATCATGGCTATCAATGTGTACTGTGGCACTTGATAAATCTGTATCATTTTCATTGTTATCGTTGTTATTATCATTTATCGTCGTTCCAATACGGAAACACATGCCATTGGCAACGAAACTGAAAATTGTCAGTCCAATGTTTGACGCGAAACGTAGTGAAATTGAGTGCATAATCTCATGGTCCAATTTTGTGCGTGTTCTTTTCATGCGTGCAGTTTTACCCTACTTGAATTGAGAAATGTCAACTGCAGAATAATTCGCCGAGAACAAGTGTGTGTATAATGGAGTTGGTGTTGGCATGTGTACACGCTGGATGTTTTTGTAATTTTTTTTTCTTTTTTACAATTTTTTTTCTTTTTTTGGCCTTACTTTAGAAAAGGGAAATAATTTCATATCGACCGGGGAGGGAGGTGGCTTTGTGTGTATGTGTGTGTGTGTGTTGTGTGTGTGTGTGTGTGTGTGTGTGTGTGTGTGTGTGTGTGTGTGTGAGAGAGAGAGAGTGATAGAGAGAGAGAGAGAGAGAGAGAGAGAGAGGAGAGAGAGAGAGAGAGAGAGAGAGAGAGAATTTTTCACACTTGTTTTGTTCTAGAGAAAAAAAATTATCAAGGAGTTTTGTTCCTGAACGAAAACGGAAGATTGTAAGATTGACTAGACCATTCATTTTTCGTCACCCTTTTCCACAGACATCCTTTGCCCTTTTCCCGTTCTTATTTGTTTTCATTTCGATTCAAAGGGAGATTATTTCATTTTGATTAATACGGAGATAATGTCATATGGGAACAGGGAGGAGAGAGAGAGAGAGAGAGAGAGAGAGAGGAGAGAGAGAGAGAGAGAGAGAGAGAGAGAGAGAGAGAGTGTGTGTGTGTGCGTGTGTGTGTGTGAGCGCGCGTGTGCATGAATACGTGAGAGAGAGGGGAGAGAGAGAGAGGAGAGAGAGAGAGAGAGAGGAGAGAGAGGAGAGAGAGAGGAGAGAGAGAGAGAGAGAGAGAGAGAGGAGAAGAGAGTGAGGGGAGAGATGAGAGAGAAGGAGAGCGCTTTTCGTTCTGGAGAAGTAATTGTCAAAGAGTTTTGTCCCTCAACGAAAACGAAAGATTGTAAGATTGGCTGGACCATTTGTTTTTCGTCACCCTTTTCCGTATATATTTCGTTTTCTTTCGATTCAAAGGGATATTATTTCATTTTGACTAATGCGGAGATAATTTCATATGGGAACAGAGAGTGACTGAGAAAGAGAGAGAGAGAGAGAGAGAGAGAGAGAGGAGAGAGAGAGAGAGAGGAGAGAGAGAGGGGGGGGGGGGTAGGGGAGAGAGAAGAGTGAGGCAGGCGAGAAAGAAAAACAGACAAGACAGCGAGAGACAGAGACAGAGAGATAGTGAGACACACAGAGACAGAGATAGAAAAGAGAGAGAGAGAGAGAGAGAGAGAAAGAGAGAGAGAGAGAGAGAGGAAGAGAGAGAGAGAGAGGAGAGAGAGAGAGAGAGAGAGAGAGAGAGAGAGAGAGAGAGAGAGAGAGAATGTGTACGAACAAAACGCGTCAGCAGTGATTTTTGAGCGTTTGTGATGGATTTTCACACATGGAGGTTTGTAAGTTCCTTTCATTATGTATCAAACAATGGAAGTGGTTCTGAAAGATCCATTTCCATGCAATTGACCTGTTAGTCCTGTTAGTGTTGTTAAAAGCTCAGCCGACTGCGTAGAGCCATATCAGGGCTATGGCCAGTTCGAAACATCACTACACTTCAACAGGAAAAAAAAGAAGAAAATTAAGTACACATCAATATATTTGTGCAAATAATCTAAGGAGATACCTCTGGCGTTGACCATTCTGTTCAATTTATCGCGCAGGGGATTTAAAAAAAAAAAAATACCTGAACACAAATTTACACGTAACCAAGCACACTAAAACATACATAAAAACGGGCCTAAGTTACCTAAAATTCTTTCCGCTTATCTTATTTCCCCAGAGCCAAAAATGCACCCAAACACATGTACCCAACTATCAATCCTAAGAGAAAGTACGTAAGACTTTATCGAACACGTACAGGTGAATGGACCAGCAAGGCAGGAAATAATAGGAAGAAACGACAGAAAACCAACGAAGAAGAAAGAAAGAAAGAAAGAAAAGAGGAAATTTCTTGCACAGAATTTCCAGGTGGGGATGCTATTTATATTTAAAGAGCCCCCGGCGTCCCCAATGGGCGGACTAAGGAATAGAGCACTCTGAAATTTTGTTTACATAAAGATATTTTTCCTGCCTGAGGAAGGATAGTAACTAAAGTTGGAAGAAGTGTGTTGTTCTGTGAGAAATGTAATCTTGTAAGTTTTATAATCGTTAGTCCAACGTCAAGGTTATCATTACGTAAAAAGTGTCTATGAATATCCTCTAGGTGGTTTCAATCATTTATTAAACAAAATCAGACTACATCTTCCATCTAACCCCAAGTCAAAAGGCATCCAGCCAAAATATGATAGCTCAGTATAATGCTCACAAAGGTTAACACTGAAAATACATAAATATAAAATAGACAGACAGACAGACAGATAGCTAGATGAACAAATGGATAAACGAATAAATACATTATTTCCAGGTTATTTATGGATCTATTAAAATAAATATGAGCAGCGCATTTGGTACAGCTGGGAGATTTTTCACTGTTCTCAAAAGAAATACAGCACTTAGCATGTTGTGTGTGTGTGTGTGTGTGTGTGTGTGTGTGTGTGTGTGTGTGTGTGTGTGTGTGTGTGTGTGTGTGTGTGTATGTGTGTGTGTGTGTGTGTGTGTGTGTGTGTGTGTATGAGTGAGTGAGGGTAGGTGGGAATGGGAGTGTGAGGGGTCCTACCTCTCCCCCCCCCGCCACGGTGTTTACACGCATGGCTTGATCTTTTGGTTAATTTGATAGGATTTTAAAGAGTTCTTCTGGAAAAAAAAATGAGGTTGGAGGGAGTAGAGTGGAGGGTCAAGTCACTCTACCCCCTCCCCGTACACACACTTTGAAATCGTATCTACCGTCTCTGTAAAAGAGGCAATTGTTTAAATACAAATCAACGTTTCCCTTTGTCATTAGAAAAGATTGGAGACATATGTGTACTATACACACCATTAGAAGAATGCTGATCTTGTGATCACAGCACCAGCTTACAATGCGAAAAGCACACTCACTGACTCGCCCACACGAGTGCACACAAACACACACACACACACACACACACACACACATGTCAATTTTGTTTTAATACATTAAAAGGAAAATTTGAATAAACAGGTGTTGTAAAACAATTCTTGCACAATACAATTTTCCACTTCATTGAAATCATGACAAACTCAGATTCACCAGATTTTCACAAGATTACGACAACTATATTTCGTTTTTGTCCGTTTTTTCCCTTTTACTTAATTTTTTTGCAAATATCAGCAGGACCAGGGCACTGACGGAGCATAAGAGAATGTACATGTAAAATGGTAAAAATAAGCTTCACAGCCATACAGCATAAAATACTTTTGAGGTATAAACAAAGTCAATACGTATCATTGTTTTCTTAGAGTACTGTCTGTTGCTGTCTCGGGTAAACATTTTAAAGCATTCTTTTACAAACATAATGCATAAAATACCAAGACATGACAGATATAGGACATTGGGTCCGTAGGCTGTGTACTTAATATAAAACATTAAGGACAACATGACACAAATAGAGTATTGGGTTCGTGGGTCATGTATAATGTAAAACACTAATGGCATGACATAAACAGAATATTGAGTCTGGGGATCCCGTACAATATAAACCACTAAGGACAACGTGACAGAAATAGAATATTGGGTTTGTCAGCGTGACAGATATAGAATATTGGTCTGTGGGCCGTGTATGATAAACACTACGACAACGTGACAGAAATAGAAAATTGGGTTGTCAGCGTGACAGATATAGAATATTGGGTCTGTGGGCCGTGTATGATAAACACTAAGGACAATGTGACAGATATAGAATATTGGGTTTGTCAGCGGACAGATATAGAATATTGGTCTGTGGCCGTGTATGATAAACACTAAGGACAACGTGACAGAATTAGAATATTGGGTTTGTCAGCGTGACAGATATAGAATATTGGGTCTGTGGGCCGTGTATGATAAACACTAAGGACAACGTGACAGAAATAGAAATATTGGGTTTGTCAGCGTGACAGATATAGAATATTGGGTCTGTGGGCCGTGTATGATAAACACTAAGGACAACGTGACAGAAATAGAATATTGGGTCTGTGGCTCATGTATAATATGAAACATTAAGGACATGGCAGAAATAACATTTTGGGTCTAAGAGTCTTGTACAATATAAAGACACTAAAGACGACATGTCAAATAGAATGTTGGGTCTTTGCACTGGACCATGTAAGCATTAAAACACCCAGGTTTCTTTGTATGTACGTCCTTGCCTGTTGACACACCCCTTTGTCTACATCAGTGTATCTGGTCCTCATCTAGCTGAGGGTCATGGGTGACATCCTGAGCGGGCCACAGCCGTGTTGTTCTACGTGGGATGGTTGACTGCATTACACACAAGATCTTGTATCTCGAGTTCAATCCAAGTTGGCAACATTAAGCAGGCTTCATCACTGCCCTGCTTAATGCTCCAATCGTTTTAGTGGTGTTTTTGCCCCCCTCCCACCCCCCCCCCGCCATTCCACCTCCTAACCATTTACAGACCTTGCCAGTACAAAGGATGTTTTTGTGTATGTGCAGGACCAAGGAGTTTGCCGGTAATTGCATGCTGGCAGATTTGGGTGGAGCGCTTAAGGAATTGTCCGAGTACAATGAATCCCTCTTGAACAAACTCCAAACTCATCCAGCAAAACGCAGATCTTGGTTTTGGTGCATTACAAACATTCCGTCAGTGTCTTATAACTGTTCCATTCATTGTCAGCGCTTAAGTATTTACCAAGAAACCTTTTTTATGTGTATCACCGTTATCTTTATTCCACCATGCGTGTTGAACTCTATGTAGTGGCCATCCACTTATCCAGGACTGAACCAAACCAGGTGGTCTGGGATTGACGGTACTGAACGAGTAACAAGCTGAGTCTTCTCCTGATGGTGACCATGAGGGTCTTACTGGTTACGGGGATGGGGGGCAGTAAGGAGTGAGAGGCCTTCATGTAGTGGAGAGAATCTTACCAGCTTCCTTCCTCGACCTCGTGGAGGGCCTTTGTTGGAGCCAGACTTAATAAGGGCATTGGTAAGGGAGACGAGGGTTACCCGATGTCGCTTGGAGAGTGCTCTCCCTGTCAACTGACTCGGCAGCTGTTTCAGAAGAGCTGATCCTAAGACATCACCAGTGGTTGGTGTTGAGGGATCTGAACCTACGCCATGAGCTGAGGGAGATGATCCTGCAACATCACCAGTGTTTGGTGTTGAGGGATTGAACCTATGCCAGATGCTGAGGGAGCTGATTGTGCGACATCATCAGCCTGCCGGGGCTGGCCCTGGACGTTGTTGAAGGAAACGAACCCCTGACAGCAGTCCTCTGAGGGTTCACATACGCTGTTTCACAGGGATTTGAACCTGCAACATCACTAACCTGTCGAGCTCTGACAGTGAGTGTTGCTGAGGGATCTGAATCCATGACATAAGTAGTGTGGTGAACGGTATTAGAGCCGGACCCTACCTGTGTGTCACTGGGAGTAGCGAAGTCCCTGAGGTCAGGTGTGATGGAGGTGTGATGTATGGACTGGGCTTAATCAGGTGTGATGGAGGTGTGATATATGGACTGTGCTTAGTCAGGTGTGATGGAGGTGTGATGTATGGACTGGGCGAGGTCAGGTGTGATGGAGGTGTGATGTATGGACTGGGCGAGGTCAGGTGTCATGGAGGTGTGATGTATGGACTGGGCGAGGTCAGGTGTCATGGAGGTGTGATGTATGGACTTGGCGAGGTCAGGTGTCATGGAGGTGTGATGTATGGACTGGGCGAGGTCAGGTGTCATGGAGGTGTGATGTATGGACTGGGCGAGGTCAGGTGTCATGGAGGTGTGATGTATGGACTGGGCGAGGTCAGGTGTCATGGAGGTGTGATGTATGGACTGGCGAGGCAGTTAATGGAGGTGTGTGATATTTGGGCCGGAGAGGTCAGCGTGATGGAGGTGTGATGTATGGACGGGAGAGGTCAGGTGTGATGGAGGTGTGATGTATGGACTGGGCGAGGTCAGGAGTGATGGAGTTGTGATGTATGGACTGGCGAGGTCAGGTGTGA
>CM060314.1:39221304-39301304 GCA_030674185.1 Monoplex corrugatus | reverse complement strand
TCAAAGGAATGATCACTTCTTCAGAACAATGAGTATATAGCACTGAATGCATCCAGGTAAAGTGATGAAAAAATTCTCGATCATTACACAAATTCACAAAACATACAGAAAACCGCACTCAGATTCCTTCTTTGTCAGTATTGCTGTAGCACAAGACGCGCTTCAGAGATGGATTTTGGTCAAACCTGCCTGGCTAAAAATACCACTTCCAAGCGATGCTGGCTGACAGAAAGGTACCAACTAAAGGGTGTCAGAATGGCTGGGAAAATGCAGCCGTGTATAACACACATAAAACTGACAATTGCTTCTGCACAACACATTTCCTTAGAGCGAAAAATAGCACTTACTGCATGTACCCAATTATCAACCCTAACACAGAATATGCAAGAATTTATCAAACATATACGAAGTGGATGGATCAGCAGGGCACAAAGTGATAGGAAAAGATGACAAAACGGGAAGGAGCAAGGCAGAAACAAAAAAAAACAAAAAAACAAAACAAAAAGGGAACTTTCTAGCTCAGAAATTCCAATACGTGGGGATACTATTTATACCGAAAGAGCCCTCGCATCCCTAGGGGAAAATGATCAAAATTCTCTTCTTGTCTTTTCTCCCCTCTCCGTGGGCTCTTCAGTGACGGTCCATGAACACAGTTTACAGCACTTACTTGGAAAGGAATTCGTTTTTTTCCCCAATTTTGGCAACCTGGGCTAGGGAAGTCTGGGGAAATCCCTAAGCTTGATATGTTGGCTGGCTCGGTTAGCCAGATGGAATTTGTTTTGCTCAAGTTAGAATGTGAGATAACGGAAGTCGGTAAAATAGTTCATCAGAAGAATAGGATATTTTCTTTTTATGAATCCCAGGTTCCAGTTTATCGATTAATGTAATAATTTCAATATCATGCAGAAATGCTTATAAAGCAGGGTTAGAGAGAAATTTTTTTTGACCAAAACAGTTTAGATTTTTAAAATAAAGTTGTGTGTATGTGCGTTTGTTTTTATAGTTGTTTTTTTTTTAAGGATTATCGCACTTAGGTTACTTTTGTGCTCACCTTTTTTCATCCCATTTTCTATGCCACCTTAATGGCCACAGAAGCTGACACAGTTTTTACAATGCGATGATGCTGATGACGATGAGGATGATAATCATGATGCTGCGTGACAGGGCTGTACTGTACGCTTACTCTCATAAGACATCTTGGCGTTAATCAGGCCTCCAAAATACAGACACCTCCGGTGCTGCTCAGCAGATTTGAGTAATACCCTCAATGACGCATCCGTGAAGTGGATGAGACTCGACTGTGTGATCGCAGTCTTCCCAATGAGCCCATAGCAAACCCAACTCTGGAAAGGAGCCGGTTAGAGCCGAAAATCCCACAATGATTTTTGTAAAGACTGATGGGGATTCGAACCCATAACCTTCCAGTCGGTAGTCCGTTGTGTTAACCACTACACCACGGAGACTGTTCCTTTATAAAACAAAGTTGATTTTGTTGGTATGTTGTGAAGTTGTAAACAAGAACCAAGAAATGCATGTTCTTGACCCTTGCTTGGAGCAAGGTACTTGTCCCTTTAAGCGGACTGTTTTGGAATCCGTTTACTTTCTTGGAAAAGCTATCTATTTTCTTAAATAAATAGACTGTGTTGTGGACATGTAATTTTACACCTGTGGAGTTTGGGCTGATAAGAATATGATATCCCAGCAGTTTTAGATGAAGTGTGAATATCACACACACACACACACACACACACACCACGAACACTCAAGCACACACAGACAAGAACACACACACACAAACACATACACACACAATCATACGCACACACTGACAGACACACAACCAAACACACACACACACAGAAACACAAACACACAGACACACAAGCACACACACGCGCACACACACTCTCGCACAAACACACGCGCGCGCACACACGCACTCACACACACACAAACACACACAAAGACACACATCCATGCAAACACACACACAAAGACATACATGTACACAAACACACACAGACACACAAAGACACACACAGACACACACACGCACGCACACACACACGCACGCACACACACACACACGCATGCACACATACTCGCACACACGCTTGTATGTAAAAAATTGCAGTATTCTTCCATGTATCATTTGAGATCGATTGTTGCTGTTCGTTTTCGTATTTAGATAATAAATCATCATCATCATCATCATCATCATCATCATCATGTACCCTGCCGTATGGCATTGGCGATCATGGACTCTTGTTGCCCCAAGCATCTCCTCTACCCTCCTCGTCTTCAGCCATTCCGCAAGTCCGTCTAGCATTTTCTCCCTGGGTCTACCTGGTACTCTTTCCCTCCAGCTTTCCCGTTGTGACCAGGTGCTCCAAATCCTTCCTCATATAATGGCCTAAAAATGTTGCCTGTCTTTTCCTAATCTTCCTTATGAATGATCTACTTGTGTCTGCATCTATCAAGACTGTCTCGTTTGTTTTCTTTGCTGTCCATGGAACTCTCAACATTCTTCTTAGAAACCACATCTCGGCGGCCTCAATCTTGTTCTGGCTTTGCTTGTTGACTGTCCACGCCTCACATCCATACAGCAGTACTGGTTCTATATAACATTCAAGAACTCTCTTCCTGATGTTAATTGATAGGCATTTGTTGGTAAGAATGCTTATTCAGATAAACGCATTGAAAACAAAATATTGTAAAAATGTCAAGTGTATTTGCGGCGAACAATTCACAATGTTTCACTGTTTATTCTACTGCAAAATGCTACGTTCTTTTTTTTTACCGAAAATGTTTACACAAGAAAAACTATTCTGAAACATTTCCAAAATGTTACATCAGATCAATCTCTGTTAGTTAAAATTTCAGAGTCATTAGTTCACAGTCATGTTAATGCATTACTTTTAACTTTATGCGGTTTGTGTTTTAGTGTTACAATCTCCCTTGACATTGCTGGTTAATTGTTAGTGTTAAGTTTTTGTTCCATATTTCTGTTCTCCCGCCTACTTATGTCTTTTTGCTCTGTCTCCCCTCTGCCCCCAATCCAACCCGTCCAACTATCGTTCTAAAATTTATTTTATGTATTCATTTTTTATTCTCCCCTACCCCTTCCCCAGTCTAATATCACTTATAGTGAAAAGACGTTAAATCAAAGAACGAACGAATCGCACGCACGCACACACAATCACACACGCGCGCGCGCACACACATTCATACAAACACACAAACACACATATACACACACAAGCACGCACGCACACACACACACACACACACACACACACACACACACACACACACACACACACACACACACACACACACACACACACACACGCCTGGTGGCAGAGGGACCCTTGTGCGGGGTAGTGATGTGTTGCTCGGAGTTGGTTTTCCTCGCTTAGTTTCTCCACTTGAGGACGTTTTCACTGTTTAACTGTGTGGGCGTTGGGGGGTGGGGGTGGGCGGAGAGAGGAGTGGTGACTGCTTGGTTTTGGGCTGGTTTCTTGGTATGCAAGCGAATTGTGCTCCAGTGCTTGTGAGCATGTGTATGGGTGTATATATATATATATATGCGTCTGAGTGCGTAATGTGCATAAAGTTTTGTCAGCTGGGATGGAACCGAAAAGATATGACCATAAAGTTCAAGTGTATTGATATTGTTCAGGTGCCTATGCGTAAAAAAGGTGTGTGTGTGTGTGTACGTGCGTGTGTGTGTGTACGTGCGTGTGTGTGCGTGCGTGTGTGTTTGCGTGCGTGCGTGCGTGCGTGTGTTCTAGTGTGTGTGTGTGTAAGAATGTATGTGTAGGCACATTCGAGTATGCGTACATATGTGTATGTGCGTTCATGTGTGTGCGTGCGTGCGTGTATGTATGTATGTATGTATGTATGTATGTATGTATGTATGTATGTATGTATGTATGTGTGTATGTGTGTGTGTGTGTGCGTGTGTGTGTGCGTGTGTGCGTGCGTGTGTGTGGCGTGTGTGCGTGTGTGCGTGCGTGTGCGTGTGTGTGTGTGTGTGTGTGTGTGAGTATGGGCGTTTATGTTTGTGCATTCATGCCTCACGTGTTTGTAAGCGATGAATTAAGGGAAGTGAGATGAAATCTGCAGTGTAAATGGGATCATGCCGCTTTATTGTCATTTTGCTCCGAGGAAGGCCAAGGGCTGAAATATAGAAAAAAAAAAACATGCTCTTGTTGAGTGTATTCTCTGGAATGAATATCTGTCTGTCTGTCTATCTATATATCTATCTACCTACCAGTCTACCTACCTACCTAAATATCTTTCTACCCACCTGCATATCTACCTATCTATCCATCTATCCATCTATCTAATCTAATCCAAACTTATCTAATCGATAATAATCTAATCTATATACCTATCTACCTACATAAACCTACATACATACCTACATATCTACCTATTTCTTGTGAAAAATAGATGATGGGATTATCTGTTTGAGAGCTTTTCGAAAAAGACAACTGAATTTTTAAACAGGTCCTTGTTTTTTTTTTTAACCAAGCACCATGACGGATTTATGTTGTCTGCCAGAAATGGCAGAGAACTTACATGTCGATTTTCAGTCGGTTCCTGACGAGGACATGTGGTAGTTCTTGTGGCCAGCAGCCGCCAGGCTGTAACTAAGCGGAACCAGAAACAAACACTTAAAAAGATTAAAGAAAAAGATAAAAACAAAACAAAACAAACAAAAAAAACGCGTGTTTAATACAACAAGACAAGACAGGCGCAAATGTTTGGCCAACTGGCCTTTGTCAAGCGTAAAGTCACAAACAAACAAACACCTTTTCTCACACTGGACGGAGCAGCAGGGACGTTTGTTTTTTTCTCCTAATTTTTGTATCTGGTGTTTGTTTGTGATCTTACGCTTGACAAAGGCCAATTGGCCAAAAATTTGCGCCAATCTTGTCTTGTTGTATCAAACATGTGTTCTTACTCTTTTTTACGTGTTTTTTGTTCTGGTTCCTGTTTGAACACGGCCAGTCAGACTTGTTTTGGATATTGTAACTGAGCGGATCATTTTTCCTTGCAGGGAATGGTCGTCTATGCAATTAAGTTTATTTTTATCTCCAAAGATTTTAGTTGTTAAAACTTGAAAAAAAAGGCTCCATAAGTTCGGGTGATCTTTTTCCAGGTAAACGAACACAAAAGGTAGAAGACAGAGTGTGCATTACAGGATGTAGGATAATTAGATGTACACACGTAGCCAAATTCTTTGCGTCGGGGAAGGGTTTTGAAGCAGGTCATACTCTGAACAACAAACGTTTGAAGCAGGTAACACTCTGAACAACAAACGTTTGAAGCAGGTAACACTCTGAACAACAAACATCTGAAGCAGGTAACATCGAACAACAAACATCTGAAGCAGGTAACACTCTGAACAACAAACATCTGAAGCAGGTAACATTTTGAACAACAAACATTTGAAGCAGGTAACACTCTGACCAACAAATTGAAACAGTATACTGAAACAAATTTGAAGCAGGTAACACTGAACAACAAATATTTGAAACTTGTAACACTCTGAACAACAACGTTTGAAGCAGGTAACACTGAACAACAAACATTTGAAGCAGGTAACACTGAACAACAAACATTTGAAGCAGGTAACACTCTGAACAACAAATAACTGAAGCAGGTAACACTGAACAACAAACGTTTGAAGCAGGTAACATTCTGAACAACAAAGATTTGAGGCAGGTAACACTCTGAACAACAAAGTTGCACGTACTTAGGTTGTCCAACTCGTGGTAGTCACTGCAGCTAGTCAGTAGCCGAGAGAGTAGTGGAATGGGGGTGGGGGTGGGGAAGCAAAGGAGGGGCAGGATTGTAATCCCCTCCACACTGTAACCGCTGACCCCCGCATCCTATCCACCAATTGCAAAAACTTAACCCTTTGACTCTCTCAAGCTGGTGGATAGGGTGAGAGTCAAAGGTTTGCAGGAAGCTGGTAGACAGGGTGGGAGTCACATGATTAGGTATTTGGTGGATAGGGTGCGGGAGTCAAAAGATTAAGCCTGCACATAAACTTCAATTGCATACAAGGTTCTGAGGTCCTACCTGATGTCTGGATTTTGTATTTTATGTTTGTATCACATCTATCGATGGAACAATTTTGGCTACGTTGTAATGACACGTGTATCTTGCATCTTATCTCTGTGAACAAATAGGGACCGAATGAAAGCAAGCAGCCACTAAATATAAACCTATCAACGTTTTAATATATTCACATCACAGAAAGCGTCCCCAATCAGTACGACACATATCTACTTATGTTGAAAATAGCGCTTTTCTTATCCAAGCTCCTCTGCTCTATCCTCTCCCCCCCCCCCCCCCCCCCCCCCGAGAAAAAAGAGAGACAGAGAGAGAGACAGACAGAGAGAGAGACAGAGAGACAGAGACGGAGAAAAATAGAAAGAGAAAGACAGAGCCAGAGAGAGAGAGAGGGAGGGAAAAAGAGGGACAGAAAGAGAAAGGGAGAGAGGAGGAGGAAGGGAGAGGGGGAGGGAAGGAGAAAGAGAGAGAGAGAGAGAGAGAGAGAGAGAGAGAGAGAGAGAGAGAGAGACAGACAACAGATAGAAGACACAGAATGCACGCACACACATACCCAAACATCAAGATAAAAAAAAAAATTAGAAACTGTAGTCCACGCGAGGTTGAACCCATAACCCATGTGTTATGACCACCATGGCACACCAACAGCTGTGTTAATGAACCAGTGAAGGTGGTCAGGTACCCAGTCACAGCTGGGAGCGAGATTTGCTCTGTAAACTCGTGAAGTCAGACCGGAAGGCGTGTGCCCTTCCGCTGCACCAACCAGTTATTATCATGACTTGTTCTTGTGTACCCTGTCCTCCAATCTCATTTGGACTCACTGCGAACTACACATAATGACTTTTTTGTGTATTTAGACCACGGAGAACTCGACAGTTGGGCGAGCTGACCACACTCCGCTACGTCCTTGCACACGTAGAACTATCTGGAGCTATTGTTATTATTGTTGTTTAAAGCCCAGCCGACTGCGTAGAGCCATATAATGGCTATAACCGCTTAAAAACATACAAAACTTCAACAGGAAAAAAAAAAGAAGAAAAAATTAAGCACACATATCAATGCGTTCGCGCACATAATCTAAGGACATGCCCCTGGCGTTGACCACTCCGTCCAATTTATCACACAGGGGATATAAAAAAAACACCTGAATACAAATACAGTTCTGAGGTCATACCCAGATAGTTCTATAACCCTGAGGTCGTAGGGGAGTGAGGTGGTAGAGACCTCAACTTTTTCCGGGGCCAGCATTATGAGGGCAACGACCATCACCTCTCCCTCACTTCAAATTCATATTCACATTTTCTTTTATCAAGACTTCAGAAAGGCAAGAAGGCTAATCGGTATTCAAGGGGCAAGACCTGGGAAATCAACCTGTCTCTCCAATGTTTTATATCAAGGCAGCCGGGCACTGCTCTGCTCTTCACGATTTTCAAATGCCGTGGGACCTTGATCGTGCGCAGCCAGAAGGCACACGGGTCTGACTCGTTTTTCGTCCCCTTCAGAAGGACCAGACGTTCAGTTCAATTTTCGGGTCAAACTGAGGAGAAATGTCGAGGCCTCTACGGGGAGTTTTGACGTTTTCATAAACCACCGACAACTCACATGACCCACAAGATGTTTAACGTGCGTAATGTTTGTCCAGTATATACCCTTTATGTACTTACCGCTTTTTCTTATCATCATCATCGGAGCTCTCTCCCCTCCCTTGGTCCATTGCTCTTCCCCTGGGCGTCTCCTCTGGGTGTGTGTCAGACATGGTGACGTCACCAATCACTAGCTAGTCTCAGTTATAACGTCTTTCGCTTTCAGTGTCTAGGTTTTTCAGTGTACCACCTGAAGTCAAAAGTATTGCAGTATGGATATCTATCACTCGGTGATGGTGTTGGTGGTAGGTATCTATGGTAGATATCTGTCACTGTAAGTGGAAACAGTCAGCGTGTGTTGACGTTGGCAGCTGTCTCTCAGTTCAGTGTTTCGGTGTTTTAAAGATGGCTTCGGTGGAGACACGTCCCTGGTCTAAACGCTTGGTCCACACGGACTCTTGTCAAATTCTGCCGCTTTCTGTCTCAGTCTGAACACGGATTTGATGGTGGGGTGCGTTGTGCACCCCGGTACGTGTTGTGTGAATTCAGGTGAAGATCACGTGCTTCCAAGTTCCTTCTCTGAAACTTGCACGTGCAAGAATTGAGAGCTGCTTGACCAAGTTTCGTCCCGTCGGTTTTTTTTCACCTGCACACACACAAGGGCGACAAGGGTAGATGTATGTGCATGATGTGCATGATGTAGAGGCCATGATCGCCAACGTCATGCGGCAGGGCATATATCATGATGATCACACACCACACACACACACACACACACACACACACACACACACACACACACACACACACACACACACCTGTTCTCATTGTTTAAAGCCCAGCCGACCGCACAGAGCCACATCAGAAAAAAATCATTAAAGAAAATTAAGTACACATATCACTGCATGCACGCACATTATCTAAGATATGTGCCAGTCCATAACTGGCCAAACTATAGCCTAATTCCAGAAAATTAAGTGTATTCTACTGGATTATCTCACTCTCAGAACCATCAATAATAATAATAATAATAATAATAATAATTACAATATTTATATAGCGCAAAATCTTGATAAAATCAAATCTAAGCGCTGAAGCAGACACACACGCACGCACGTACGCACGCACGCACGCACGCACGCACGCACACGCACGCACACACACACACACACACGCACACACACACACACACACACACACACGCATGGCTATAAATGGGGAGAAAGAATAAAAGCAATAAAAGCAAGAATAAAAGCAATGGAAAATTATAGAGAGCATAGCATATACAATTATATATTATAACCATGTGATTCCCCTCCGAGCGGAGACAGGCTGCAGAGGGGGGGGGGGGGGGGTTGAGTGAGGTTAGGATTTTATGCGGAGGAGAAAAGGTGAGTTTTGAGAGCGGACTTGAAGGAGACAAAAGTAGGTTGCTGACGGACTGAGAGAGGAAGTTTGTTCCAGGAGAGTGAACCAGAAACAGAGAAGGCTCGTGGACCATAGGTATTGAGCTTAGTGCGTGGAAAGCGAAAAGTCAGAGGATCGGAGGCAGAGCGGAGGGTACGTGAGGGAAGATAGATCTCAAGTAGGCTTGACAGGTAATCGGGGGCTGCGTTATTGAGGCTTTTGTAGCACATGGTGTCTAGTTTGTACTGTATGCGCTTTGATACAGGGAGCCAGTGAAGTTGTGCCAGGAGAGGAGATATGTGGTCAGCTTTTTTCTTTTTGAGTACAAGGCGTACAGCATTGTTTTGAATGCGCTGTAGGATGTGAATGGTGGAGGCAGGAAGACCAGACAGGAGTGAATTGCAATAGTCAATGCGAGACATTATGAAGGCGAGAACGAGTTTTGCAGTTGTTTCGACAGAGAGATACTTCCTGATCAGCCTTATACGATGGAGATGATAGTAGCAAGATCTGGCAGTTTGAGAAACAAAGTTGTTCATGGAGAGGGTAGAGTCAATGCAGACACCAAGGTTTTTAGCTGAATCAGAAATTGGGACTGATGTGTTACATAATGGGAGAGAAAGAGGAGGCAGCTGAGAAAGTTTCTGACGGGTGCCAATGAGGATAGCTTCTGTCTTGTCGTCATTAAGCTGAAGTTTGTTGAACGTCATACAGTTCTTAATGTCCGAGTAACACTCAGTGGTGCGAGTCAACAGGCGCTGTATATTATCAGGTGAGTCACTGTCTTGAAGTTGGGTGTCATCAGCATAGAAGTGGTGTTTTATAGAATGGGAGTTGATGATGGTGGACAGGGGGGAGGTGTAAAGAGTGAAAAGAACAGGGCCAAGGACAGATCCTTGTGGAACACCACAGGTCAGGTATGCAGGTTGAGAGTAAGTGCCATTGATGAGAACAGTTTGTTTTCTGTTTGATAAATACGAAGTGAAAAAGGAGAGAGCAATGTCAGAGATGCCAAAAGTATGATGAAGTCTAGAAAGGAGAATACCATGGTCAATGGTATCGAAGGCTGCAGACAGATCAAGGAGTGTGAGGAGAGAGACTTTGCCAGTATCAGTTGCAAGGAGGAGATTGTTGAGAATGTGTAGTAGGGCAGTTTCAGTGCTATGGCACTGGCGGTAGGCTGACTGGAAAGGATTGAGGAGATTGTTGGCAGACAGGTGAGAGTTCAGCTGGTTGAGGACGACTTTTTCAAGGAGTTTTGACAAGAAAGAGAGATTAGAGATAGGCCGGTAATTTTTCAGTTCATTTGGGTCTAAATTGTGTTTCTTGAGGAGAGGGTGAACAATAGCAGACTTGAAAGAATCTGGGACAGTTCCAGTTTGAAGAGAAGTGTTGATGATGTCAGTGATGAATGGGAGGAGAGTAGGGAGACAGTCGGAGTAGAGAGAACCTGGAAGAGGATCCAGTTCGCAGGTTTTGAACGACATGGATCTGATTGTGTTGAAAATTTCTTCTTGTGAGACTGGGGTAAAAGTAGTAAGAGGTGTGCCAGAGAAGGAAGGGTCAGGTGGCATGGTTGACAGGGTGTCCTGTCAAGTCTGTCACGAAGAGTTTGTATTTTGGTGGTGAAATACTTGGAGAATACTGATGGGAGTTCTTTATTTGTATGTTTTGTTGGGAGAGGTAAATCTTTTCGTGTGCCAAGGAGATGATTCATGGTTGTAAAGAGTTCTCTTGAAGAAGAGGCATTCAGGATTTTGGTTTGGAAATAGCTTGTTTTTGCTGATGCAATGAGGGTGGATACTTTTGTTTTAGAGGCTTGGAAAAGTTGCCTGTGTACAGTGAGTTTGGATTTGCGCCAACGGCGCTCTGCTCTGCGGCGGGCACGTTTTGCACAGGCAATCTTATGAGTGAGCCAGGGGGTAGGAGGGCAGTCAGGTAAAAGACGGGTTGTGGCTGGAGCATGAATGTCCAGAAGATGGTGGAGAGTAGTATAGAATTCATCGGCAAGATTATGTGACTTTTCAGAAAGGAGACGGGAGGCATCAACCCACCGACCCACCCACCCACCAACTAACCATCCAACAACACCAACCAACCAACCAACCAACCAACCAAAAACACAAACAAAACACAACCAGCCAACCAACCAATCAACCAACCAAGCAACCAAGCAGCCAACCCACAAAAACACAAAAAACACAACCAACCAACCAACCAACCAACCAACCAACCAACCAACCAACTTACCAACCAACCAAACATATCTACCAGCCAACCAACCAACCAACCAACCAATCAAACAGACAACCCACCAAAAACACAAACAAAAAACACAACCAACCAACCAACCAACCAACCAACCAACCAACCAACCAACCAACCAACCCAAACAAAAAAACACAACCAACCAACCAACCAACACAACCAACCAACCAACCAACCAACCAACCAAAAACACACAACCAACCAACCAACCAACCAACCAACCAACCCAAACAAAAACACAACCAACCAACCCAACCAACCACAACCAACAACAACCAACCAAACCCAACCAACCAACCAACAAAAACCAACCAACAAACACAATCAACCAACCAAAACAACAACAAACCAACCAACCAACCAACCAACAACAACAACCCACCAAAAACACAAACAAAAAACACAACCAACCAACCAACCAACCAACCAACCAACCCAACCAAACAAAAAACACAACCAACCAACCAACCAACCAACCAACCAACCCAAACAAAAAACACAACAACCAACAACCAACCAAACCACCAACCAAAAACACAACAACCAACCAACAACACCCAACCAACAACACCAACCAACCAACCCAAACACAAAAATACAAACAAAAACAAGCAAACAAACAAGCAAGCAAACAAACATGCCAACCAACCAACCAACCAACCCCAACAAACCGAAACAGTCTTTTCTGTGAAAGTATTATTCACGCACTTTCCTTGGGAAAAAGGTTTATTTTGGGCACTGTTTTTCTCTGCATGTTCTCGACGTAGAATGTATGTGCCTGCCTTCCCAATGTCCCTGTGTCCTTGTCACTCCTTATCACTAAACACCTTGGAGTCCAATTTGATTGACAACCACCCATGCCCCTGGCGTTGACAGCTGAGAAAAGTTGTGTCAGTGGAACAGCAATAGGTCAATGTTCTCCGTGTAAAAAACAGACTTTCTTCATGACAGGTTTCTTGAATATTGATGTGCGTAATAAAACCATCATAGATTAGAATATTGTCTGATATGTTTTGTAAGCTATAGGTTTTTATTGTGTGAACAATTATTGTCTTATTTGTATGAATTGAATAATTTCGGTTGCCACATTGTTCGATGATGTTTGATTATCGTTAAGCAAAGGAATGTGGTTTTTGAAATTGATTCATAGGGGAAATGTCGACATGCGTTAGATCGTAGTGTTCATTTTTGAACTTCCAATGTGAAAAACTTCATTCTGTACATTAAAAAAACAAAACAAAACAAAACAAATCAACCAAAAAAAAAAACAAAAAACAAACAAACAAACAAAAAACTCAAAACAAACAAAAACAAAACAAAAACAAACAAAAACAGCAAAAAACAAACATAAAACAAACAAAACAAAACAAAAACAAAAAAACTGGCAAGATTGACAAATGTATTCCGTATATACGTACTTTTCAAAGACTATTAAATAAGATTAAAAAATTGAACAATATGATGCCAAAATAAACTTTCATTTGTCCGTCTTTTATTTCTCAATGGAATGACTATAAACCACTTTTTCTTAATAAAGAACAAATTCATCTTTTAGACATGTTTGAAATCTTGACGATGTTTGTATGAAATATATTTTTTTTGTCTTCTGTATGTTGTATGTTGTTAGATGCATAAAAAGTTCCTCTTTTGTGTATGAATTGAAATTATGGTTTTTTTTACTACATTGTTTGTTGATGTCTATTCATTGTTAAAAAATGAACGAAAAAAAGGTAGAAAAAAAGTTGTGTCCACATATTTTTATCACGACAGACAAACAGACAGACACACAGATAAGCAGACACACAGGCAGGCAGATTCTACAGATATAATAATAATAATAATAATATATTTTATTTATACAGCGCAAAATCTTGATAAAATCAAATCTAAGCGCTGAGCGTATACATGCATACATACCTACATACATATGAGCGTATACATGCATACATACATGCTTACATACTTACATACATAAATCTAAGCTGAGCGTATACATGCATACATACATACATACATACATAAATCTAAGCGTATACATACATACATACATACATACATACATACATACATACATACATACATACATACGTACGCACATGCATACATAATAATTACAATATTTATATAGCGCAAATCTCGACAAAATCAAATCCAAGCGCCGAAAAGACACACACGCACACACGCACGCACGCACACACACGCACGCACACACACACACACACACACACACACACACACACACACACACACACACACACACACGCACACATGCATGGCCACAAATGGGGAGAAAAGAATAAAAGCAATAAAAGCAAGAATAAAACCAATGGAAAACCACAGAGAGCACATCATATACAATTATATATTAAAACAAAGTGATTCCCCTCCGAGCGGAGACAGGCTGCAGAGGGGGGTTGAGTGAGGTTAGGATTTTATGCAGAGGAGAAAAGGTGAGTTTTGAGAGCGGACTTGAAGGAGGCAAAAGTAGGTTGCTGACGGACTGAGAGAGGAAGTTTGTTCCAGGAGAGTGGACCAGAAACAGAGAAGGCTCGTGGACCATAGGTATTGAGCTTAGTGCGTGGAAAGCGAAAAGTCAGAGGATCGGAGGCAGAGCGGAGGGTACGTGAGGGAAGATAGATCTCAAGTAGGCTTGACAGGTAATCGGGGGCTGCGTTATTGAGGCTTTTGTAGCACATGGTGTCTAGTTTGTACTGTATGCGCTTTGATACAGGGAGCCAGTGAAGTTGTGCCAGGAGAGGAGATATGTGGTCAGCTTTTTTCTTTTTGAGTACAAGGCGTACAGCATTGTTTTGAATGCGCTGTAGGATGTGAATGGTGGAGGCAGGAAGACCAGACAGGAGTGAATTGCAATAGTCAATGCGAGACATTATGAAGGAGAGAACGAGTTTTGCAGTTGTTTCGACAGAGAGATACTTCCTGATCAGGCTTATACGATGGAGATGATAGTAGCAAGATCTGGCAGTTTGAGAAACAAAGTTGTTCATGGACAGGGTAGAGTCAATGCAGACACCAAGGTTTTTAGCTGAATCAGAAATTGGGACTGATGTGTTACATAATGGGAGAGAAAGAGGAGGCAGCTGGGAAAGTTTCTGACGGGTGCCAATGAGGATAGCTTCTGTCTTGTCGTCATTAAGCTGAAGTCTATTGTGTGTCATCCAGTTCTTAATGTCCGAGTAACACTCAATGGTGCGAGTCAACAGGCGCTGTATATTATCAGGTGAGTCACTGTCTTGAAGTTGGGTGTCATCAGCATAGAAGTGGTGTTTTATAGAGTGGGAGTTGATGATGGTGGACAGGGGGGAGGTGTAAAGAGTGAAAAGAACAGGGCCAAGGACAGATCCTTGTGGAACACCACAGGTCAGGTATGCAGGTTGAGAGTAAGTGCCATTGATGAGAACAGTTTGTTTTCTGTTTGATAAATACGAAGTGAAAAAGGAGAGAGCAATGTCAGAGATGCCAAAAGTATGATGAAGTCTAGAAAGGAGAATACCATGGTCAATGGTATCGAAGGCTGCAGACAGATCAAGGAGTGTGAGGAGAGAGACTTTGCCAGTATCAGTTGCAAGGAGGAGATTGTTGAGAATGTGTAGTAGGGCAGTTTCAGTGCTATGGCACTGGCGGTAGGCTGACTGGAAAGGATTGAGGAGATTGTTGGCAGACAGGTGAGAGTTCAGCTGGTTGAGGACGACTTTTTCAAGGAGTTTTGACAAGAAAGAGAGATTAGAGATAGGCCGGTAATTTTTCAGTTCATTTGGGTCTAAATTGTGTGTGTGTGTGTGTGTGTGTGTGTGTGTGTGTGTGTGTGTGTGTGTGCGCGCGCGCGCGCGCCCCCGCACGACCCGTGCATTGTATGTTCTTGTCCTGTAATGTGCCAAGGAGCAGTTGGTATGAACCATCTCCCTTTTATTCAAATAGGAGACTGGAAAAAAAAGATCCGACATGTTGTGTGTTGGTTTACTACCGGTGTGATGGCAGAACTGCTGAACTTTGACAGAATCTGGTGAATCACCGAGTACATTGCAGTTACTGAAGGCGTAATAACGATGATGATGATGATAATGATGATGATGGTGATGATGATAATGATAATAATGATAGCAATGGTGATGTTGAAAATTGTAGTAAGTAATAATGATCATGATAATAATAACAACAATATGATACTACTACTATTACTACTACTACGACTACTACTAATTCACTTATATAGCGCAAAAAGGCAATGTCAAAAGCATGCTCCTTGGCACATTACAGGACAAGAACATACAATGCACGGGTCGTGCGGGGGCGCGCGCGCGCACACACACACACACCACACACACACACACACACACACACACACACACACACACACACACACACACACACACACACACGACATACACACACGCACACGCACACACACACACACATGCACACACATGATACCGAACCAAGGTATACTCAACCTGCTAAGCGTGTGACACTTGAATAATTCTAAAAAAAATACTCTTAGCTAATGTATCATAGTTTTAGCCCTGGACCCTCTTCAGGATAAAACAATAATAATATGGCATGACCACTTTTCAAATTGCAAAATTCATCTCATTCCCCCTCTTGTATCACATTTGCCTTCACTTTCACATCTCTTACCATTACACACAAACACATTATGATTTCATTTCAATCTTTTTCTCCCGCTGGACGAAGCAGCAGGAAAGTTTCAGTGTTTTTGTCCTAATATTTTTTTATTTGGTGTTTGTTAGTTTGTGATCTAATATTCACGCTTGACAAAGGCCAGTTGGCCTAAAATTTACGCTTGTCTTGTCTGGTTATATTAAATAAGCGTTTTTCTGGTTCCTGTTAGCTTGAACGCGAGCACTCGCACTTGTTTTGATTTCTAATTTACCTAAAATTGCTTCCGCATATGTCATTTGCCTAGAGCCAAAATGCACTTATATACATCAATCGTAATCATCAATCCTAAGAGAAAGTATGTAAGATTTTATCGAACACATACAGATGAATAGACTAGCAAGGCAGAAAATGGTAGAAATGACAAAGCAAAGGAGGAAGGAAGAAACAGAGAGAGTGACAGAAAAGCACAAATTCCAGATGGTGGCGATACTATTTATACTGAAAGAGCCCCCAGTACCCCCACGGGGGTGCGGGGGGAATCATTCTGGATTTCCTCAATCACGTAATGTCCATGGAGTCAGTGCACATGGAATTCATTCCGAGGGCGGAGACGCCATCTTGAGAACTGAAACCAAAACTGTTAGTTTATTGCTACGAGGAAGACAAACGTGGACACACACATGATCACCTTGTATCTGTGAGCGTACGTTATGTGTATGTCTTAAGCCAGTGTTATCTGCAAATAACTACTCACCTGTCTCACCTGTCGCCGTCACCGGGTTCGGTGTTAGCCGCTGCACATCTGGATGCCACCATTTCCCTCCAGGCCGCTCTGTCTTGACTTTTGTGGACAATTTCTCGAATATTTAGGCCACTGATGTTGGTTATGTTCTCGATGTACGAGACTGGAGGTCTGCCTTTCTTCCTTTTTGCCACTGTTTTTCCTTGAAAGATAGTTGCCATGAAGTCCGTGTCCGATTCTTCTGCAATCAGTTTTTCTCCGAGTCCAGGCTTCGCAGCCATAAATCATGACTGGCCAGATCAAACATTTTAGAAGTCCAACTTAGAGGCCTTTAGGTGTGCCTGTATTTCCAGATATTGAGTTGGACCATTTTTTGCTTTTCCATTCCAATTATTTTGATGTCTTTGGAGCAGGTTCCTTCAAATAAGTACTTCGTCGTAAAGAGAGAGACTTAATAAACAAAGATGCTGCAAGTCATCCATAGCCATTCTCAGCATGCTTGTTCGGGATTTATTATTGAAATGATTGAATTCGGTAAAATTGGTAAACTGGATTTCGGTAGAGACATGGAAAGGCAAGTCGTTTGTGAAGAAATTAATGATGTACTTGTATGCAATGTGTGTTGCTTATGCATTATCATGGTATAGTTTTTAGTTTGCACCTGTATAGCTAATGTCACTATACACAATGTCATTTGAAGCAACCGATTTATTAAACACTGTGTAAGCATGCGCTCGTAGGCGTGTGTATTGTTTTTCCATATGGTGTAAATGTATCTGTGTCGTATGTTGAACACAGCATCTGTGCACACATGTAAGCATGTAGCCTATGTAAACTTGCATATGCGCTTGTCTGACTGCACGTTTGTGTGTGTAGTGTGCGTGTGTGGTACATGCTTTGTCGTCCTGCTAGGCTGAGCGCTTGTATACATAAAACATTGTCAACACATACTCAAACCAAACTGCATTACACCACCGCAACACCACACCCATCCCACTACACACCACACACCACACACCACACACCACACACCACACACCACACACCACACACCCCATCACACAACGGGCACACACACCACAGCCATCCCACCCTATCCCAACACACGCCACCCACACAAGCCACACCACACAAGCCACACCACACAAGCCACACCACACAAGCCACCACACAAGCCACACCAAAAGATCTTTTCCAATGAGTGTAATTCACATCGTATCCGCACAAAAACAGGTCAGCATCTCTTAGACCCAACGGTTTTTTTTTTTAGTAACAGTGTACACTTATTCCAATTCAATATTGCTTTTCAGTTTTCTTTTTCACATGCGCGTATGTGTGCGTGTCCGTGCATGCATGTGAGAGAGTGAAGGGAATGGGGGCGGTGAGAAAGTGTTGAAAGGAGTAACAAGTAATGGAGACTGGTGTAGAGGAGAGTTTTGCACTAAAGTGTGTGTGTGGTGTGTGTGTGTGTGTGTGTGTGTGTGTGTGTGTGTGTGTGTGTGTGTGTGTGTGTGTGTGTTGAGACAGAGACAGAGAGAGACAGAGAGAGAGAGAGAGAGGAAGAGAGAGAGAGAGAGGAGAGAGAGAGGAGAAAGAGAGGAGAGAGAGAGAGGAGAAAGAGAGGAGAGAGAGAGAAAGACTTACAGAGAGAGAGAGACAGACAATGTGTGTGTGCGCGCACGCGCGCGTGTACGTGTGCATGCATGAGTATATATGTACATATGCATATAAATTAGCATGTACATATAATTTCATAATTATAGCTGTATAACATTTGCGTGTATGTATTGTTTTTGCTTTCTGTGGATGTACGCAATTTCTAAACGCATGGGACAATTTGCTTAAGCGCTTGAGAGATGCCTCATATTGCGTTTTTCAAAATGGTCATTATAATCACCACTATTATTCGTCGTTACAAATGTACGGAGTCAGTTGGCATTATATACGTATAGAAATTCCGTTTATAATGTTATTTGCCACTGAATATTCATGATCAACTAAAACGCACGAGCCTGTAAATATTATCAGTCCCGACATGTAAGCTGAACGAGGGGAGCTAATCTCGTAGCTCTGATAAAACTATGAACGTAACACGAAGCCTGGACAGTTGTATACTACATGGTTTAAAATGGGCAATGATTAAAACTACGAAATAAAAGTACCGGCTGCTTTCCTTCACAATTGAAACAATTGTAATCAAAAATGAACTCGGCACGAATAAATAGATTTTTTGTATGCGAGCGCGTGCGTTAGTGCGTTGTGTTCGTACACGTTATGTGTTACATATGTACTTTCCCCTTTCTTGTGAGGAAAATATAAAACGCCGTTGTCAAAATAACGAACCTGCTTGATTATTTGTAAAAAAAAAAAACGTATAGCAGTTCGTGGGATGATCACACGACTGGTCAAGTAAATGTAACAAGACTGATTAAGGTCACACGATTGTCGAGGAAAGAAGATAATTTGAGATTTAAACATGATTGGTTAAGGGAATATAACATGATTGGTCAAAGGACATAACATGATTGGTCAAGGAACACATGATTGGTCAAAGAAACAATGCAATTGGTCAAAGAAACATTGCATAATCGGTCAAAGAAACATAATAGGCCAAGAAAACATTACATAATTGGCAAAAAAAAACAAAAACTGGTCAAAGAAACATTACATGATTGGTCAAGGAGCCATTACATAATTGATAAATGAAACATCACGTAATTGGTCAAAGAAACAACATAACTGATCAAGAAAACATTACATAACTGGTCAGGGAAACATACGACTTGATAAAGGAAACAAAACATGACTTGTATAGAACTTAGATTGTTCCGCCATATTCAGCATTGAAAATTTAGTTGATAATGTAGTGACCAGTGCATCGGCTCGTTTTACCGTCAGCATGCAGCACGCAGCCTTAAAAAGTCCCGTCCTGTAAACCCTTAATGGAGACTGATTAACAACACTCGGCCCTTTAAAATAAAAAAAATGTCACCATGTAGCATACAGCTTTTAAAATCCTCCCAGTAAATCTTTCATAGAGATCGAATAATATTCGGCCTTTAAAAATCAAAGCAAGCTTAAAAATGTCACCGTATAGCAGGCACTGTTTAAAATCCTTGTAAAATTAAAGTAAATTCATGCATTATATCTCTTGGCTCTTGGCATTATTAACATTTTATGCCACACGGTCTTGTAAAATTGTCTTAAACTCGAATGTTCTTACAATAAACCGAATTGCATATAACTGCAATAAAATAATTACAAGCATTTTTGTGAGGTTGTTGTCTTCTTGCACATTTGTGTGTACAGACAGTAGGGGGATGATTAAGCGCGCTGTTTCCGAGATTTTTAGCGTTTTACCGTTTTTTTTTCCGAATACACCCCGTTCACAAATAACAGTATTAGCGTATCAGCATCAGTATCAGTAACCAAATGTCTGTGGAAGAAAGACATGTTCAGTCAATTGCACAGGTTAACATTTCACTTTGTGATAGACATATACAGTGTAAAGCAGCCACATATTACAATGCAGACTTTGTCGTTGTGTGTCGGTACAGAGATGAACAAGATTTCAGTTTGTCGATTCCTCAGTTCCTCTGATGATTGTCAAAAGGACACGACAAACTAGTTGTCTGGTCATCTAATGTAACACATTGTCTTTTTTTGTTTGTTTTTGAAGAGGAGGATTCAGACTTATTCTCAGTTACCATGCTTATTACAGTCCGTGATATTTCAGTCACATCTGCAATTATTGTCCATTATATACATGTATTACTTTTTATGAAAGGACTGTTTACAGTTTGCATGTTAAGTTCACAATAAGGTGAATGTCGTTTAACAAATTCTAGTATTTGTGGCGGTGCACATGAAAATCACGGATAAGTCGCCAGTCGAGATTTCGCGCAACAGGCTGTGAAAGTAACTGACCCTAAACATATCGATGATGAAATTTTTGTATTTTAGGGTTCAATGGTGTTTTTTCTATTAAATTCCAAAGTATTATCAACAAATACAAGCTAAAACTATTTTAATTAAATATTTTTCTGTGGGATGTGATGGGAAATTAAGCAAAAAGCAACGGACTAATTTGACCTACTTTGAACACGATTTTCATTGTATAAAACCAGTCGTAGTAAGTGAAAGGACACAACTTGTAAGTTGTAACTAGTCTCTAGGCCCTACTTTCACGGTCATTGTTTCTCTTCGTGTTGTATTCGGGCGTATTAATTCGATTTTTCAGGCGGTAGTGTGTTCAGAGCGACATACCCGTGATCAATTTTAACTGAAGCTCGTTTAATCATTGCTACAATTATATCCTTCTCTTTTAATTTCTTTGAAAACTATCATACATTTCCTGTCAAAGTCTGAATTTTTTTTCGCTCTACGTTTTTTCTACAAGCCGCAATAATTACAGAAAGTGAGTGACCCCCAACTGTGTGTGTTGTCAACACACGAGTCGAAGCAAAACAATGGCGGCGCGTCGGAAAGTGTCGAGCGCACAGCTCTGTAAAATGTTGTCGGAAACGGCTGATTTCACTTCTCCAGAATTAGTTGAAGCAGTGACAGACTACTTTGGAGATGACAGACAGTCAGAAATAGATTCCAGCAGTGATGAAGAGGATTCTATGCCCATGCCGAATGGTTTTGAAGACGAGCACATGGAATCTAGTTCTGGTAAGTAGGCCTACTGTTGATGTCATGTCATGATTGCTTTCACTTCGAAAGTTTATTTGGTGTGTTCATAACCTTGTATGAATTACTGGCGAACTAGAATTATTATCATGAAAGGAATAAGTCGTATCCATTTGATTTGTGTAAATTATAATGTAAGTAGACCCAAAATTCATAAAAACAAGTGATCTAATTTGGTAATGCTGATGCTATTTTTTAGCCGCAGACTGACAAGGCAAAACCGAAAGCTGGAAAACCCTCTTGTTTTCACTAGGCTACCAAGTGCTGCACCATCACAGATTATCAATAATTATGGCATGCTTTCACACTTGATTAAGTATATTTGACATTGTCATGCTAAAGGCCTATTAACATTTATTAAATTAAAAAAAAAAAGTTTCTTTGTTTGATTTTCATTGTCAGTGGGGGGTGGGCAGTGCTGTACATAATCTGTGTGTGTGTGTGCATGCACATAAACATGTGTGTGTGTTGTGTGTTGTGTGTGTGTGTGTGTGTGTGTGTGTGTGTGTGTGCATGCACATAAACATGTGTGTGTGTTGTGTGTGTGTGTGTGTGTGTGTGTGTGTGTGTGTGTGTGTGTGTGTGTGCATGCACATAAACATGTGTGTGTGTGTGTGTGTTGATGTGCATACATGATTACAGTTTATACATGAGTGCATGTGTGTATTTTTGTGTGTTGGTGAGCATACATGATTAAAATTGTGTATACATGTGTGTGAATGTGTGTTGATAATTTATATTTAATATTATCAGTTTCATATTGTAGATTTGTACAAGGTGTGCATACTGTTTGTTTTCAGCTGATGACCCAGACGAGGCTGAGGGTGACATGATACGTCCACCAGTCATTTTCAAGGCGGACACTTGTAACACTAATAGTGAATTTGACGATGGAACAGCCTGCTTCAGTGAGAACGCTGGAAAGCCTGACCCAAAGCTGTCTGCTCCCTTCCAGTGTGCATGTAAGCTGAATGATAAACAGCCTTGCTATCTGCAGTTTAAGTCAGAAGAGCTGTGCGAATTACGTATGCATCACCTGACAATGACAAAAGAAGAAACTGGACAATGCCATCTTCAGCCAACTGAAGGCGTTTCTTCAAACTGGTCCAATGACGGTGAATACAAAGCGTCGGCAGAATACTCCAAGAAAGAAGTGCCGCAGTCAGTACATGTTGAATGGATTCAAAATATGCCGTGAATTGTTTCAGTATGTCCATTGCATTGGGAGTCAGAAACTGGACCACTTGATTAAACATTATAAAGAAAATGGGTTGACCCCAAGGCAACATGGCAACACCAACAGAAAGCCTTATAAGGCCTTAACATTTGAGGAACAAAAGAAGGTAGTAGACTTCATTTCGAATTACGCAGAAGTGCATGGAATCCTTCTTCCGGGTCGAATCCCAGGCTACCATAGAGATGACTTGAAGCTGCTTCCCTGTTCATCCACTAAAACTGCTGTGCACAAAGAGTATTCTGTTGCCTGTGATGCCGATGGTGGACGCTGCGTTTCAAAACGTACGTTCTTATACCTGTGGAAGAAACACCTTCCTGACATCCTGCCTATGAAGCCTAGGACAGACCTTTGCTGGCAATGTCAGAGAAACAACTATGCACTGCAGCAAATGAAGTCATTAACCATGACTGACACTCAGAAGATGGAACTGGCAACAGCTGCAGTTCAACACCTTGCTGCAGCAAACAGAGAGAGAGAGGAGTACAAGCTTGTTGTTGCCAGAGCAAAGGTAAGTTGCTGTTTTACTTATAAATTCAATAGCATTATCACAGTTAGGGATTCCAGGGTGTCCCTTTATCATTACAGTGTGTGTGTCTGTCAGGTTGTACTCTGTGTTTGTACATGTATGTATGTGTGAGTGTTTTGAAATGATACATGTATTAAGCACAGAATTATAGCAATAAAATGTAGCATTCTGATTCACATTATCTATGGTTGGAGTATTGATTCTCATACACATTATCATACCAGTTCACCATACATGTTAATCTAAATTAACACACACACACACACACACACACACACACACACACACAGAGATACACACACACACACACACACACACACACACACATACACACACACACATACACACACACACACACACACACACACACACACACACACACACACACACACACACACACACACACACACACACACAAACAATACAGGTCATCATGCATGCACAAAAAATTTTAATGTAAATTTACACACACACACACACACACACACACACACACACACACACACACACACACACACACACAACCAGGTGAAAACAAGACATGAACTTGATGAAGGAAAAACAAAACCACAGCTTGCAGTTGCACTGTTGCAGGAGGAGCTGAAGACTGCAGGACTGGACCGACTGGAGACACCAGGAAACAACACAGCAGCCTGCTCAAGGGACATCATGGCCCACTACAGTTTTGACTTTGCACAACAAGTCCATTATCCTTCAGACCCCCTGCAGCCCGGTCCGGTGTACTTTAAAACACCTAGAAAATGTGGTGTCTTTGGCATGATGACAGAGGCCCTCCCACAGATGGTTGTGTTTCTCCTTGATGAAGCAATGGAAACAGGGAAGGGAGCAAACACAGTGATTTCTTTTGTGGATTTTTTCCTGGAAAACTATGGGTTAAAAGAAGCATCGTGCCATCTCCATGCAGATAACTGTGCCGGGCAAAATAAGAACAATGCCATGTTGCAATATTTGATGTGGCGTGTCATGACTGGCCGTCACAAGGTCATCACACTATCATTTCTCTTGGCAGGTCACACCAAATTTGGCCCTGATGCCTGTTTCGGGCTCTTCAAAAGAAAATTTCGCCGGACAAGAGTGGACTGTCTGAATGACATCTCAGAAGTGGTGTCATCTGCATCGCCATCTGGTATTCTAATACCACAGCTGTGCGGTGACCAAGACGGGAACTCTCTGGTTCCTACCCGTGACTGGACTGAATACCTGAATCAGTGGTTTAGAAAGTTGGTGGGGCTGAAAAAGTACCATCACTTTAAGTTTGAAACCAATGAGGATGGGAAGCCTCAAGTCTGCTGCAAGGAGTCTGCAGACGGACCAGTGCAGGTTTTCGAACCACTGAAACAGCCCACTGCCCTGCCTGATGATCTCCCGCCTATCATTCGTCCGAGTGGTCTCAGTGAACAAAGACAGGAATACTTGTTCTCTGAGATCAGGGAGTTTGTACACCCAGAGAAGAGAGACCTGGTCTGCCCTGAGCCTATCAGCCTCAAATTCTCTGCCAAGGCCACCACATCGCAGTCCCTGCCTCCTTCCCCCCATCTGTCCAAACCATCCACCAGCCAGGCCACCCCACCATCCTCTTCCAGGACTCCAGGCAGGCCAAAGAAAAACAAGAGAGGACCTAAGAAGAAAACAGTCGTGTGATTTGTTTTTTTGTGCTGATATTGTTGGGTTTTTTCCTTGTGGATAAGTAGGGATGTGAGACTGAAATCAGTGAAAAGTGAACATACCCTGAGACCATTTCTGGATCTTCTTTCTGGTGCTGTTTTTGTAGGAATAAGGATACCTGATCATAATTTCAAGTTGGTGACTCATAATACTGCTATGTTGAGTTTCTGTGTTGTATCAATACCTGTCTTTCTTCAATTGATATTACTAACATAATACCATAATTTTAATAAGCAAATGTGTCATCAGAGGTTACAAACAAATATACATACAAACTAACACATACAGATTAAAATACATTTACACATCTATGTTTCCTGAAAATTTGGAGTGATTCTGAATTATAGTTATTTTTCCACAAATTTTTATGTAAAAGTTTGAAACGCTTCTGCGTTTTCAACATTTTAAGCCCAATGAGCAAGGTACTGGGATGATTTTTATATTAAATAGCAATTATCTGGTGAAATTGAATGAGTTACCAAGGTTCTCTGAGTTATTCTTGTTATTTTGGTATCACCCACTTACTTAGAAAAATTCATATAACAAAATTAGAGCTAAATGAAAATTTGTAATTTTAAAACATGATTTTCTCAAAAGTAGGTCACGGTCATCTGGGAACTTTAAATGCATGTAACTTGGAATCTAATAAAGATAAATGAAATCGTTTTTTGTGTCTTATTTAGAATTATTTCTTCTTTCAGATAGCATATTTAGCTCATTTTTTGAAATTTGACCATTATCCATGATTTTCATATGCACTGTCACATTTGTTTAAATTTCTGAGAGAGAAAAAGACTTGAATTTGAATCTGAACAACATGTTCATTTAAGCTTTTATTAATGTTGACCTTTTAAAAAAAGTGAAACCAATACAGACGTGCACTTAAATCATTACGATTGTAAAATTAATCTACCTATAAGTCCCGTTGCTGCCAGCTATCAACACACATGGCAACTTCTTGTTTCCGGCAAAAAGACGAGAACGGTATTATATTGTAAATGTTGCTTTGGTCGTTTGACTTGAACGTGGGTAGGTAACCTCCCCTGATTAATTAAGCTTGCAGTGTCAAGTTGCAGGCTGGTGTGTGGATAGTGCCGGGATCACGCTGTCTTCTAGTGTGCTGAAGAGACGAACATTTCATTGTTAAGTGTTGTGTAGGAACATAGCGTCATGTTCAAAGCCATGTACCGGGAGTCAAAACTTGTCCCGCTTCGACATTGTACCAAGCTGTTTAATTAACCAGTTGACTCCCGCACCCTGTCCACAAGCATTCTGCATTGTCAGCCATGCTAACAAAGCAAAACTTTAACCTTTGACTCCCTCACCCTATCTATATTATTGGGGCGTGGGTGACTGGTGTGATGAACTTTGTGTGAGTGACTGGTGTGATGAACTTTGGGCGTAGGTGACTGGTTTGGTGAACTTTTAATATTTGGTTGATTAGTGTAGTGAACTTTTTAAGGTTTGGGTGGCGGGTGTGGCGAACGTTTAAGGTTTGGTGACTTGTGATGAACTTTTAAGGTTTGGGTGACTGGTGTGATGATCTTTTAAGGTTTGGGTGACCGATGAGATTTGGGCGATTGTCGTGGTGAGCTTTGAGGTTTGGGTGACTGATGAGGTTTGGGTGACTGGTGTGACGAACTTTGGGGTGTGGATGACAGGTGTGATGAACTTTGGGGTGTAGGTGAGTGGTGTGATGAACTTTGGGGTGTGGATGACTGGTGTGGTGAACTTTGGGATGTGGGTGAGTGGTGTGATGAACTTTGGGATGTGGGTGAGTGGTGTGATGAACTTTGGGGTGTGGGTGAGTGGTGTGATGAACTTTGGGGTATGGATGACTGGTGTGATGGACTTTGGAGTGTGAGTGACTGATGTAAAGAACTTTGGAGTGTGGGTGACTGGTGTAAAGAACTTTGTGGTGGGGGTGACTGGTGTGATGAACTTTGGGGTGGGGGTGACTGGTGTGATGATTTTTGGGGTGGGGGTGACAGGTGTGATGAACTTTGAGGTTTGGGTGATTGATGTGGTTTGAATAGGCCTATCTCGTATGGGGACTTGAAAAATATGAACGACTGGTGTGACGACCTGTCATGTTTGGATGGCCGTTGAGGTATGGATGACTGTTGAGGTATGGATGACTTTGGAGGTGTGGTCAACTGTTGAGGCTTGGTTGACTGTTGAGGTTCGGATGATTGTTGAGGTTTGGTTGATTGTTGAGGTTTGGATGATTGATGTGGGGAACTTTCAGGTTTGGTTGACTGTTGAGGTTTGAGTGTCACATACAAGGGTTTTTGAGGTTTGGTTGACTGTTGAGGTAGCAGTTGAGGTTTGGGTGACGGTTGAAGTTTGGGTGACGGTTGAGATTTGGGTGACGGTTGAAGTTTGGGTGACGGTTGAGATTTGGGTGATGGTTGAGGTTTGGGTGATGGTTGAGATTTGGGTGATGGTTGAGGTTTGGGTGACGGTTGAGATTTGGGTGACGGTTGAGGTTTGGGTGACAGGTGTGGGGAATTTGGAAGTTTGAGTGACTGCTGTGAGGAACTTGGAAGTTTCTGTGTTTGTTGAGGTTTGGGTGACTCCTTTGAGGAACTTTGAGACATGGGTGTCTGCTGTGAGAAACTTTGAGGTTTGGGTGAGTGTTTTAATTTGTGTGACTGGTATTGGGAACATTGAGGTTCTGCTGGCTCCTGTGAGGAACTCTGAGGTTTGGTTGGCTCGTGTAAGGAACTTTCAGGTTCGGATGGCTCCTGTGAGGGACTGAGAGACTCTTGCTCCTGTGAGGAACTGATAGATTCTGTTGCCTCCTGTGAGGAACTTTGAGGATTGGTTGGCTGTTCTGAGGAACTCTGAGGATTGGTTGGCTGTTCTGAGGAACTCTGAGGATCGGTTGGCTGCTCTGAGGAACTCTGAGGATCGGTTGGCTGCTCTGAGGAACTCTGAGGATCGGTTGGCTGCTCTGAGGAACTCTGAGGATCGGTGGGCTGCTCTGAAGAAATCTGAGGATCGGTGGGCTGCTCTGAATAAATCTGAGGATCGGTTGGCTCCACTGAGGAATTGTTCAGAGCTCCTGAATGTTGTACCATCATCTCATTAAACATATCCAGTTCCAGTTGACATTTGTCGTCCGGTTGATATTTCTCCCTGCACACCCAGTTATTACTGTCATTGTTATTTTTGTTAAAAGCCCAGCCGACTGCGCAGAGCCACATCAGGGCTATAACCATTTCAAAACATATACAATACTTCGACAGGGAAAAGAAGGAAAAGAAAATAAAGTACACATATCAATGCATTCGCACACATAATCTAAGGAGATGCCCCTGGCGTTGGTCACTCCGTCCAGTTTATCGCGCTGGGGATTTAAAAAACATACCCGAATACAAATTGAAACATAACTAAGGACACTAAAACATGTATAAAAACAGGCCTAAATTAACATTGCTTCCGCATATCTCATTTCCCTAGAGCCAAAAATGTACTTTGTTATTGTTATTGTTGTTTTAAAGCCCAGCCGACCGCGTAAAGCCATATTTGGGCTATAACCACTTCAAAACATACACAAAACTTCAACAGGGGAAAAAAAAAAGAAAATTAAGTACACATATCAATGCATTCGCGCACATAATCTAAGGACTTGCCCCTGGCGTTGACCACTCCGTCCAATTTATCGCACAGAGGATTTGAAAAAAATACACGGGAATACAAATATAAGCCTACCTAAGGACACCAAAACGTATACAAAAACAGGCATAAATTACCTAAAATTGCTTCCGCATATCTAATTTCCCTAGAGCCAAAATTGCACTCAATACATGCACCCAATTATCAATCCTAAAAGAAAAGTAATTAAGACTTTATCGAACACATACAGATGAATGGAACAGCAAGCAGACAATGATAGAAAGAAATGACAGAAAGCAAGGAACGAGGCAGAAACAAAGAGAGTGACAGAAAAAGGAAATTTCTCGCACAGAATTTCCAGAAGGTGGGGATACTTTTTATACCGAAAGAGTTCCCAGCATCCCCAGGGGGTGATTCAGTGAAGTTTATTTCTAATAGGGAGAGATGAAAAATTCTTTGTTTAATTCCGTCTACCCCTTCATTTCCTAGGTTACTGACGACAAAACACACGAGTAACTCACCAGTCCCTGGACCACCGATAACGGATGTGACTGCAAATGATAAGAGTTTTCATTTAAATTTTCATGCAAATGCATCTCTCTCCCCCCCCTCTCTTTTTTCTTTTCTCATTTTCTCTCTCTCTCTCTCTCACTTTATCTCTCCGCGTTCTCTCTCTCGCGTTCTCTCTCTCTCTCCGCGCGCGCTTCTCTCTCGTGCACGTTCTCTCTCTCTCGTGTACTCTCTCTCTTTCGCGCTCACGCACTTTCTCTCTCTCGTGTTCCCTCTTTCTCTCTGTTTAGAGTTCTATTTATACATATACATAGACATAAACAAACAAATACATGATTTTCTTTTTTATGCTCTTTGTATGTAAAAAAAATCAAGGGCTAGCTTTAAGACAGGTGTAATGAGACAAACTAATGTATCTATCCCTGAACAATAAAGTATTCTGAAGTCTGAAGTTTGAAGCATCTCTCCCCCCCCCCCCTCAACCCCTTTGTTTCTCGGTCCCCCCTCTCTCATCAGTGTGTGTGTGTTGTGTGGTGTGTGTGTGTGTGTGTGTGTGTGTGTGTGTGTGGTGTGTGGTGTGTGTGTGTGGTGTTGTGTGTGTGTGTTTTGTCTTGTCTGTCTGCCCTCCCTTCTCCGCCTGTCCTCTCCCTCTTCTCTTCTTTCCTTTCCCCTTCTTTCCCTTTCTCGCTCTCCCCCTTCTCTCTTCTTCTCAGGCCCTATCTGTCTGCCTCTCTATCTAATAGGATTCCTAAAACATTACAATCATGTACTAACTCTATCTGCACGCGATCGGAATGTCTGTGCCTGAATCATTGACTGTAGGCTATGTATCCTCTGTTGAGTTTGATATCGCCTTTTGATTTCAATTCGTTGAAGCTGCCGTACAGAGCACAGCGCCAAGGGCCAATGATCTGACAGATGTGTTAATGTGCAGTTTATGGTTTGTGCCCTGCTAGTTTTGGTCATTCTGAAGATTCCCTTCACATGATCGTTATGGCCTGAGTGCGTATGGAATTCATTCCAAGTGTGAGGGGTGGCGCACCAATACAGAAGTGCAATGCATCAAGACACCTGCACTAGCAGACCAAGTCTCACCTGTCGGCGTCACCTGGTTCAGTGTTGGCCACTGTACTGACACCACCACCTGCCTCCAGGCCGCTCTGTCTTGACTTTTGTGGACAATGTCTTTTTTCTTTTATTGTTGTTTAAAGCCTAGCCGACTGCGCAGAGCCATATCATAACCGCTTCAAAACACACACTTCAACAGGAAAAAAAAAAGAAAAGAAAATTAAGTACACATATCAATGCATTCGAGCACATAATGTAAGGACATGCCCCCGGCGTAGGACCATTCCGTCCGATTTATCGCACAGGGTAGATTTAAAAAACACACCTGAATACAAATATAAGCATACACAAGGACACCAAAACATATATAAAACAGGCATAAATTACCTAAAATTGCTTCTGCCTATCTCACCTCCTTAGAGCCAAAAATGCACTTAATTCATGTACCCAGTTATCAATCCGAAGAAAAAGTACGTAAAACTTTATCGAAAAAATACAGGTGAATGGACCATTAAGGCAGAAAAGTAGAAATGACAGAAAGCAAGGCAACAAGGCAGAAACAAAGAGGGTGACAAAAGAGGAAATTTCTAGCACAGAATTTCCAGAAGGTGGGGATACTATTTGTACTGAAAGAGCCCCCGGCAACCCAACGGGGGGGGGGGGGGGGAAGGGGTGAGACAATGTCTTGAATATTTAGGCCATGGATATTGGTTATGTTCTTGTTGTATGACATTGGAGGTTTGCCTTTCTTCCTTTTTGCCACTGTTTTTTCTGATGAAAAATGGTTGCCATGAGGTCCGTGTTCTTGATGCGTGATACGTGGCCAGTGTATTAGTCTTCTCTTGTTGTCTACTAGTAGTTTTCTGGTGGTGTCAGGTTCTTGCAGGACACTTTCATTAGTTCTATATCCATTTGACACATAGTCTCCGATAAAAACCATATCTCTGCTGCCTCTATTCTCCTGCAATCAGCTTTTCTCAGAGTCCAGGCTTCGCAGACACAAATCATGATTGGCCAGCAGACGAAGTACATTCTGCATTCTAAGAACGCCGATTCTCTCTACTCGCTCATCTTGAGGGAATTCAATTGTCCAGTCTTCTCCCTTAACTCCACTCGTGCTGCTTGATGGTTTGGCGTACTTGTTCATTGGTGATATTAGAGTTATGGGATGTTTAGTGTGTTGCCATAACGTCTCATCTCCCTGGCTTGGATTCGTCTTTGCAAATCCGTCGTAAAAGTCCATGTCTCTCACGCCTACAGACGATGGAACCTGATCTTGTGTTTCACGGAGTTGGTCTTGTCCTTCCATACAGATTTCAGCCTGGACAGTGCTATCGTGCACGAGTATTTTACGCAATGTCAGACAAATTTCAGAGGATGCCGATACCCTCCAGGCCACCGAGCGGCACAAAAGAGTCCCCCCCCACCCAAAAAAAAAGAAGAAAAATAAAGAAAAGTAAAGAAAAGACCTGACTAGCTTCAACATAAGGTTGATAAGGTATAGATGCTTCAGTTATGTTTGGATTCGTGTGTATGTGCGTGCGTGCGTGCGTGCGTGTGTGTGTATGCGTGTGCGTGGGTATGTGTGCGCATGAACGTACATGTATATTTGAGTGTGTGTGTGTGTGTGTGTGTGTGTGTGTGTGTGTGTGTGTGTGTGTGTGTGTGTGTGTGTGTGAGTGTGTGAGTGTGTGTGAGTGTGTGAGTGTGTGTGAGTGTGTGTGAGTGTGTGTGAGTGTGTGTGAGTGTGTGTGAGTGTGTGTGAGTGTGTGTGTGCATGCGCGTGCGTGCATGAATGTGTGCTCTATGTCTATAAAGCCATCCATTTATCTGTCTACCTGCCTATCTGTATGCCTATCGGTATACCTGTATCTGTATACCTGTCTATCCATATACCTGTCTATCTGTCTACCTGTCTACCTGTCTACATGTCTACCTGTCTACATGTCTACCTGCTTATATGTATGCCTGCCTACCTGTCTGTATACCTGTCTGTACACCTATCTGTATGCCTATCAGTATTCCTGTATCTGCATACCTGTCTATCCGTATACCTCTCTATCCGTATACCTGTTTGTCTACCTGCTTATATGTCTACCTGTATACCTGTCTATCTGTATACCTGCTTATATGTCTATCTGTATACCTGTCTATCTGTATACCCGTCTATCCGTATACCCGTCTATCCGTATACCTGTCTATCCGTATACCTGTCTATCCGTATACCTGTCTATTGTATACCTGTCCATCTGTATACCCGTCTATCTGTATACCCGTCTATCTGTATACCCGTCTATCTGTATACCTCTATGTATACCTGTCTCTGTATACTTGTCTATCTGTATACTTGTCTATCTGTACACCTGTCTATCTGTACACCTGTCTATCTGTACACCTCTCTCTGTACACCTGTCTATCTGTACACCTGTCTATCTGTATACCCGTCAACCTGTATACCCGTCAACGTGTATACCCGTCTCTGTATACCTGTCTATCCGTATACCTGTCTATCCGTATACCTGTCTGTCTGTATACCCGTCTATCTGTATACCCGTCTATCTGTATACCCGTCTATCTGTATACCCGTCTATCTGTATACCTCTATGTATACCTGTCTCTGTATACCTGTCTCTGTATACTTGTCTATCTGTACAACTGTCTATCTGTACACCTGTCTATCTGTACACCTCTCTGTACACCTGTCTATCTGTACACCTGTCTATCTGTATACCCGTCAACCTGTATACCCGTCAACGTGTATACCCGTCTCTGTATACCTGTCTATCTGTATACCTGTCTATCTGTATACCCGTCTATCTGTACACCCGTCTATCTGTACACCCGTCTATCTGTATACCCGTCTATCTGTATACCCGTCTATCTGTATACCCGTCTATCTGTATACCCGTCTATCTGTATACCCGTCTATCTGTATACCTCTATGTATACCTGTCTCTGTATACCTGTCTCTGTATACTTGTCTATCTGTACAACTGTCTATCTGTACACCTGTCTATCTGTACACCTCTCTGTACACCTGTCTATCTGTACACCTGTCTATCTGTATACCCGTCAACCTGTATACCCGTCAACGTGTATACCCGTCTCTGTATACCTGTCTATCTGTATACCTGTCTATCTGTATACCCGTCTATCTGTACACCCGTCTATCTGTACACCCGTCTATCTGTATACCCGTCTATCTGTATACCCGTCTATCTGTATACCCGTCTATCTGTAAACCCGTCTATCTGTATACCCGTCTATCTGTATAGCTGTCTATCTGTATACCCGTCTATCTGTATAGGTGTCTATCTGTATACCCGTCTATCTGTATAGCTGTCTATCTGTATATCTGTATAGCCGTCTATCTGTATAGCCGTCTATCTGTATACCCGTCTATCTGTATACCTGTCTATCTGTATACCCGTCTATCTGTATAGCTGTCTATCTGTATAGCTTTTTATCTGTATACCCGTCTATCTGTATAGCTGTCTATCTGTATAGCTGTCTATCTGTATACCCGTCTATCTGTATACCCGTCTATCTGTATACCTGTCTATCTGTATAGCTGTCTATCTGTATACCCGTCTATCTGTATAGCTGTCTATCTGTATAACCGTCTATCTGTATACCTGTATCTGTATACCTGTCTATCTGTATAGCTGTCTATCTGTATACCCGTCTATCTGTATAGCTGTCTATCTGTATACCTGTCTATCTGTATACCCGTCTATCTGTATAGCTGTCTATCTGTGTACCTGTCTATCTGTATAGCTGTCTATCTGTATAGCTGTCTATCTGTATACCTGTCTATCTGTATACCCGTCTATCTTATAGCTGTCTATCTGTGTACCTGTCTATCTGTATAGCTGTCTATCTGTATACCCGTCTATCTGTATACCTGTCTATCTGTATACCCGTCTATCTGTATAGCTGTCTATCTGTATAGCTGTCTATCTGTGTACCTGTCTATCTGTATAGCTGTCTATCTGTGTACCTGTCTATCTGTATAGCTGTCTATCTGTATACCCGTCTATCTGTATACCCGTCTATCTGTATACCCGTCTATCTGTGTACCCGTCTATCTGTATAGCTGTCTATCTGTATAGCTGTCTATCTGTATAGCTGTCTATCTGTATAGCTGTCTATCTGTATAGCTGTCTAAGTGCGAGTCAGGGAATAACCCACAAAAATATAAAACTGGTTTTATGATTAAAAAAAACAACAACCCACCTTATTTCTTTGATTTTATGAAGAAACGAACATTATCCGACTAAGATAAATATCAAGGAGAGTGGGCGTGTGTGTGTGTTGGGAAATAGAGAAGGATAACTTGATTACATGATGGAAATGCCGTAAAAACGTAAGCAGTGGAAATACCTCAGCATGAACAGACTGAGTCAGCGTTTCTTAAATGCTTTTTGGAAACACAGGAAATATAACAAAGGCACTGAAAGTTTTTGAGTTTGGTCAGGAGGTTGGGCTGGACCTGGTTGGTGCGCGTTGTGTGGCCATGTTCCGGGGTTTGTCATCTCCCCCCACCTTGCCATTCGGTTTGTAAACTGGGTAACTGATGACTGAGTCCGAATTGGTCATGCAACGCATGGGCAGCCCCCCACCCCCCTTTGTTTGATGAAAAAAACTATCGAATGGCGTCGGGAGCTTGGGAGGTGAGTGTTCGGAGAGTGGCGAGGCATTGGTGCTCTGGGTCCCATCCGCACCCTCGTGGTATTTCTTGTTAACAGAGAACTTGTCTCAGATATGAACTTAGTTGAGTTGAGAATAAAATATCTCAAATGGCGTGAAATTAAAGTCTATGGCTTCATACAGCTCAATAAAACTAGACCATTGAAATTATTTTGTGACCCCCCCCCCCCCCCCCAGGAAATTATCAGAGGGCTAATTTCACTGAATTTGTCATGTTCTTAGGGCCAGTCCAGCTTCTTCTTCCAGTTAATCCACCTCTAGCAATACTCTTTTCCCGTTCGCCCTCAACAAAACATCCGAAAGTTAGATGGTGTTTTGTTTCTGTCTTACGTCTTGTTAATTTTTGTTGTTGTTGTTGGTGTTGTGGATATCCGACAATTGCCAGTTGGCCGAAAATTTGCGCCTGTCGTTTTGTGAGTTAGACGTTCTCTTTCTATTATCGTGCGTTTCTGGCATCTGTCTCCAGACATGTTATAAAATGTTAAAATGACAATTAAGATTCCTAAGTGTTTAAGGTGACTAAAAAACTGTATGTAGAAATATCTTATCATCATCATGTGCCCTACCGCATGGGGTTGGCGATCATGGCCCTCCATAAGTGTCTATCCCTTGTCGTCGCAAGTACATCTCCCAACCCTCTCTGTCCTCAGCCACCCTGCAAGTCCGTCCAATATTTTCTCCCTGGGTCTACCTGGTGTTCTCTTTCCCTCCAGATTTCCTGTTGTGACCAAGTGCTCTAATTCCCTTTTCCTCATAAAATTGTCTATAAATGTAGACATATCCTAGGAAAGGGGAAAAGATTTCTCAGAATGAACAGAAGGCGCGCGTGCATGTATTTGAAAGATGACTGACAAAGAGCGTGTACGTGCGGGCGTGCATGTGACATGGAGGCTAATGTATCAGCAGTGGTTAACGCAAAGACTACCGACTGGAAGGTTGTGGGTTCGAATCCCCACCAGTCCCTTCAAAAATATATTGTGGGATTTTTCGGATCTAACCGGCTGCTTCCCAGAGCTGGGCATGCTATGGGCTCATTGGGAAGACTGGGACCACACAGTCGAGTCTCTTCCACTTCACGGATGCGTCATTAAGGGTGTTGCTCAAATCTTCTGACCAACACCGCCAGTGTCTATCTCTCGAGCCTGGTTGACTCCAGGATATATTATGATAGTAAGCGTAGAGTACAGCCCTGTCACGAAGTCTCAATCCTAGATGGAACTCCATAGCATCGTGAATATCATCCTCATTGACATCATCGCATTGAAAAAAACAACCCAACAACAACAAAAACTTCAGTTTCTGCGACTATTAGGATGGCGTAGAAAATGGGACGAAAAAAAAAAAGGTGAGCACAAAGATAATATCCCCGAGTGCGGTGATCCTAAAAAATAAATAAAAAATCGGCCAATTGTCCGTCAAACGTACACAAAAAACAAAATTACAGATAACACAAAAGTAAGGACACAAACACAACTTCTGTTTCGTTGATCTGAAAACAACCAAAAAAAAAAACAACAAAAAAAACAACAACAACGCAACAACAATGACAATAACGACAACATACAACAACAACAAACAACGACAACAACTAACCACATTTCTTTTTTAGGGCTGTCCTTGGAACCGGATGCTTCCTTCCTTTCCAGTTTTTTGCCTCCTTGCCTTTCTTCGGCGATTTTTGTTCTTCTTGGGCGACGTGGAGAGTTGTTTGGCGTGCGCCTTTGTGCTGGTCCCTGGCAGAGTAGGCAAACATTTAGCATCTCACTACCAAACCAACAGGAATTCACCGTTATACATAGAAGTAAACACACACACAAAACACACACACACACCAACACACACCACCACCACCAACACAACCACACACACAACACACACATCGCGTGCATGCATACACCCACGCACGCACACAGCACGTGGCACATAACACACCAAGTCAAAGACAAACATATACACACGTACGCTGAGGGATGCACACACACAAATACGCACGCACATACGCACCCTTCCCTCTCCCCCCCCCACCACAACTACACCACACACACAAGACTAAGACTCAAAGATAACACACACACGCACGCAACGCACGCCACGGGAACGCGTGCGAACGCACGCACGCCACGCACACAACACACACACACACACAAACAACCAAACAAACACACACACGCAAAACACGCACACCACACACACAACACACACACCACACACACACACACACACCACCACCACAACACACAACACACACACACAAACACACACACACACCATCCACCCCCACTCAGAAACAGGGAGAAAAGACAAGAAAATCAAAAGGCTTACGTACATAAAAGAACAAAGCATGATACACGTTTATTTTTAAATATAAATACAGAATGGCCGAAAGTAGAAGGAAAAAAAAAAGCCACCATCAGATTTATGAGAGAACTTTGGTAGATCAAAACGAGTACCAGATGGTTTAGGGGAGGACTGTGATTAAAATGAGCACTGAATAAGGACGACCGCCATTAAATGAGCAGATATTTAGTGGGATTGTAATTAAAATGAGCACCAAATTATTTAATGGAATCGTAAATAAATGGCACCAGATTATTTAATGGATTGTAATTAAACACCAGATTATTTAATGTGATTGTAATAGAAAATGAGCATCAGATCATTCAATAGGATTGTAATTAAAAAGAACACCAAATGAATGGAATTGCAATTAAAATGAGCACCATTTTGATGATTATAATTATAATGAGCATTAGATTAATGGGATTAGTAATTAAAAACACCAGATTTCATGGCATGGCAATTAAAACGAGGACCAGAGTAATGGGATTGTAATTACAATGAGCACCAGATTAATGGGATTGTAATTACAATGAGCACCAGATTAATGGGATTGTGAGTAAAATGAACACCAGATTATTCAATGTGATTTTAATTAAAGTGAGCACAAAATATGAAATTGTAATTAAACTGAGCACAAGATTAAGCACCAGATTAATGGGCTTGTAAGTAAAATAAGCACCAGATTAATTGCATTTGTCATTAAAATGAGCACACCAGATTAATGGGATTGTAAATAAAATGAGCACAGGATTATTTCAGTGCACTGTACACCTAATTGAAATGAACACCATACTCAGGCGATGTAATTAAAATGAGCACCAGATCAGATAGTGGACTGTAATTTTGTAATGTGCAGTAGCTTACATTTAACGTTGTGTATACATCAGAGCTTCTATATGTACTGCATCCTGTATTGTGAATGTACACCGCACAGCGATTCCTGATGGGTTTCGGAAAATATATAGTATACAAAAACTATCATCATCGTTATCAACATCTCTATCATCGTTATTATTATTATCATTAGTAGTAGTAATAGTAATGGTATTAATATTAATATTTTTTTAGAATTACTATTATAGTTATTTTCTGTTATTTTTGTTATATATTATTTTCATGATTATGATTGTTGTCATTATTATCACAATGAGTACCATCTTTTCATTTATTTTCTATTATTATCACAATGAGTACCATCTTTACATTTATTTTCTATCATTATCATTTTTATTACTATATCATTATCGTCATGACATTGTTATTGTAATATTACGAGTACAGTAATTATTATTATTATCATTACTATCATTATCGTTATTATTATTATTATTGTTTTATTATTATTAGTAGTAGTAATAGTAAATAGTAGTACTGCCAGTATTAGTATTATTATCAACATTAGTATTGCCAGTATTAGAAATACTATTATTACTATTTGAGTTACTATTATTTTTACTTCCACTTTGAAGGACCACCCATAATGAAAGATGAAGTTAGAGTGGCACTGAAAAAGATGAAATCGGGAAAAGCCCCAGGACCAGACAACATTACTACAGAGATGATTGAAGCCCTGGAAGAATTTGGCATAGAAAAAATAATCCTCTTAAACGAAATTTACGACACTGGAAAAATCCCCAAAGACATGTCAAAATCAATTTTCATTGCACTTCCAAAGAAGACAGGGGCTATAGAATGCGAACTCCATCGCACAATCAGTTTGATGAGCCATGTAACAAAAATCCTGTTAAGAATAGTCATGATGAGGACAAGAAATAGAATCAAAAGAGAAATAGCAGAAGAACAGTGGATTTGTGGAAGGAAAGGAACTATTAATGCCATATACATCCTAAGAACTATCATAGAGAGGTCAAATGAGATGAAGGATTTGTATTTATGCTTTGACTACACCAAGGCTTTCGATCGGGTAAGACATGATGAATTGATCAACCAACTGGAGAGACTCAATGTTGATGGAAAAGATCTACGAATAATCAGAAATATGTACTGGGAACAAACAGCTGCAATGAGAATAGAAAAACAATGTAAGCTCTTTCCAAAATATCAAAAGAGGAGTCAGACAGGGTTGTGTTTTGTCACGAGATCTGTTTTCACTTTACAGCGAAAACATGAGAAACCTAGAAGAAGACCCTGGATTAAAGGTTGGCGGGAAAATGATAAACATTCGATATGCAGATGACACCGTGCTAATTGCAGAAAGTAAAAGAGACCTACAAAACCTTGTGAATATACTAGAAATAGAAAGCAAAGGTAAGGGGTTGGAACTAAACAGCAGGAAGACTGAAGTCATGGTGATCAGTAAAAAACATGAAATCCCCTCATGCAAAATAACAGCAAATGGCACAACCTTGACACAGGTTGATAAATTCAAATACCTGGGAACGATCATGTCATCAGACGGCAGATGTACATCAGAAATAGCCGGCAGAATCTGTCAAGCCAAAACAGCATTCAAGAAGATGACAAGCATTCTTACCAACAAATGCCTATCAATTTACATCAGGAAGAGAGTTCTTGAGTGTTATATAGAACCAATACTGTTGTACGGATGCGAGGCGTGGACAGTCAAGCAGAGCCAGAGCAGGATCGAGGCAGCCGAGATGTGGCTTCTAAGAAGAATGTTGAGAGTTCCATGGACAGCAAAGAAAACAAACGAGGCAGTCTTGATGGAGGCAGACAAGTAGATCACTCATAAGATTAGGAAAAGACAGGCAACATTTATAGGCCATTTTATGAGGAAGGGGGATTTGGAGCACCTGGTCACAACGGGAAAGGTGGAGGGAAAGAGAGCACCGGGTAGACCCAGGGAGAAAATGCTGGACGGACTTGCAGAGTGGCTGGGGACGGGAAAGGTGGGGGAGATGCTAGGGGCAACGAGAGATAGAGGCAGATGGAAGTCCATGATCGCCAACGCCATGCGGCAGAGCACCTGATGACACGTAAAATCATGCCAGGTGAAATCTATTGATCTCTTGTAAAAAAAAAGGTGCAGATGTGGGTAGTGACCATGACCTGGTGATAATGAACTTCAAGGTCAGGCTGAAGAAGATCAAGAAGCCCAAGAACACCAGACTGAAGTTCAACTTGGACAGACTCAAGGCCCCCTCCATTGCAGAGTCCTTCCAAGCAACAATAGGCGGAAAGTTTGCAGCATTGAGCACACAAGAAGAAACTGCGGAGGAAATGACCACCAGGTTTAACACAGTGATGACAGAGACTGCAAATGACCTCTTAGGAAAATAACGCCGGAAAACCCAACCCTGGATTACAGACGAAATCCTTGAAATGTGACAAAAGAAGAGAAATCAAGAAAGTCAAAAATACAACAGACGGAGCCCTAGCCTACAGAAACATCAACAAAGAAATCAGAAAAGGCATGAGGAGGCCAAAGAAGGATGGATACAAAATAAATGCACAGAAATAGAAGACAGCCTAAGGAAGAACAACAGCATAAAGGCGTACAAAGTGGTGAAAGAACTCACCCCACAGAGACAGGCAAGGATCAGTACCATTCAAGACAAACAAGGAAAGTGCCTGACAGAAGATAAAGAAATCATTCATAGATGGACAGAATACTGCTCTGAACTCTACAACCACCAGACAGGGTGACTCAACTGTCCTTACATGCCAGGAATAAACAAATGACGATGACCACCCTATTTTACGCGAAGAAGTCGAAACAGCAATACGATCGCTGAAAGATGGAAAAGCTGCTGGAGTGGACAACATCCCAGCAGAACTGATCAAGCACGGAGGGGAGGCAGTGACTGACATCCTCTGGAAAATCTGCAACAAAATCTGGCAGACGGAGAATGGCCGACACCTTGGACCCAGTCACTAATCATCACACTTTCCAAGAAAGGCAATTTACAACTATGCCAGAATTACAGAACGATCAGCCTTTTCAGCCATGCTTGCAAAGTGATGCTGAAAGTCATTTTGAACAGACTGAAACCACAAGCAGAGGAGATCATTGCCGAAGAACAAGCGGATTTCGCAGTGGTAGAAGCACAACAGAACAAATATTCAATCTCAGAGTCCTATGCGAAAAATACAGCCAACACCAACAGGACATCTACCATGTTTTTATCGACTTCAAAAAGGCATTTGACAGAGTATGGCATGAAGCACTGTGGGCCACCATGAGGAAGTACAACATGGGAAGGAAGCTTATTGACACCATCACACAGCTATACGCAAAAGCGAGCAGCGCAGTGCTTGTTGGGGCACAGTGGGGGACTGGTTTCACACATCAGTTGGAGTTCGCCAGGGCTGTCTCCTCTCTCCAACCTTGTTCAACATCTTCCTTGAGCGCATTATGACGGATGCCCTTGAAAACCATCACGGCTCAGTCAGTATTGGAGGAAGGACAATCACCAACTTGAGATTTGCCGACGACATCGATGGGTTGGCTGGAAATGAAGACGAACTTGCCAACCTGGTGAAACACCTGGACGAGACATCATCCAGATATGGCATGGAGATCAGTGCCGAAAAGACAAAGTTGATGACAAACAGCACAAAACCAATAGAAAAGAAGATTACAGTCAGCGGGAGTGAGCTGGAAACCGTGGCTCAGTTCAAATATTTTGGAACCATTATCAGTGAACAGGGATCGAAAACCGAAGTTCTTGCAAGAGCAGCAACAGACAACAGCAGCACTAGCCAAGCTGAAGCCCATCTGGAGGGACAAAAACAACGCCCTCACTTCCAAACTGAAGCTAATGCACGCATTGGTCCTGTCAATCTTTCTCTACGCGTGCGAGTCATGGACACTAACAGCAGAACTGCAAAAGAAGATCCTGGCAGTAGAAATGAGATGCTTTAGAAGAGTGCTTGGCATCTCATACAAAGACCACATTACCAATGAGGAAGTGCGAAGAACAATTTCACAGCATGTCAAAAACTATGAAAACATTCTGACAACAGTAAGAAAAAGGAAACTTCGGTGGTATGGTCACGTGACAAGAACTAACGGACTATCAAAAACAATACTCCAAGGAACAGTTCAGGAGGAAGAAAAAGAGGCAGACAGAGAAAAAGGTGGATGGACAATAATGACGAATGGACAGGAAAAAGCTTTGCCACGACCCAGACCCTTGCTCATGACAGACAGAGGTGGAGACAGACGGTGCGACGTTCATCCATGTGGAGCCCCCACGACCCTGGATAGGGTTAAGGGACAGGAAGGAAGGAAGGAAAAAAAGGGAAAATTGCATCAGGAGGGACGTCTCAGAAGAGGATCTTGAATGAGTCCGCCGTGTAGTGCTTATGTCTCACATCGTACAAGTCCCAGCAATAAAGAAAGAGGTGTCTGATGCTCAAAGGCTCGTGACATCGTATACAACACGGTGCTGCTTCATTTTCTAAAAGGTACGAATGAGTAAGATGTGTGACCCGTGTGTAACCTACATAACTCTTTCTTACGGTTCCCGGCAGCAGATGGGAGAATTTCTTTCAGGTTGGGGCAGATATGGAAAATGTTATCTGTTTATTCCAATCCTCCTGCCATAGATTTCTCACGTAACTGTGTACTTTGGATTTTATATCTGTGTAAGGAATGAAGGAGTTAGATATCTTTTCCTTCTAAGCGTTCTTAGCCAGGCAGTCAGCCTTTTCATTGCTTGCAGTACCAACATGGTCAAGAATCCAGGCAAAAACAATGTGGACACCTTCACTTGTAACAATAGAAAACGCTTCAAACAACTTCAGAAGCTCCGGGTGACTAATGTTTCGGTCAGCAATTGCCGACAAATAACACCACGAAAATAACAGAAGAAGTGGCAGAATGGTTCAGACATTCGCCTGCTGATAACTAAACTCGAGGTTCCAGGGTTCGCTCCCTGTAGAGGCCTCGACTTTTCTCCTCAGTTTGACCTGAAAATCGAACTGAACGTCTAGTCCTTCGGAAGGGGACGAAACACGAGCCGGACCCATGTGCCTTCTGGCCTGCGCATGCTAAAGATCCCACGGCAGTTGAAAATCGCGAACAGCAAGGCATTGCCCGGCTGCCTTGGTATAAAACATTGGAGAGACAGGTTGATTTCCCAGGTCCCTCCCCTTGAAGACCAGACTTTTTGCCTTTCTGAAGTCTTCGTTAAAAACAAAACAAAAACAAAAAAACCACCCTTGGGTGGCGCGCTCTTAAAACGGCAGCCCAATTTTCACGTGGTAAATCCACTGTGACAAAAATTAATGAATATAAATATGAATATGAATATGAATATGAATATAAATATAAATATAAATATGAATATGAATATGAATATGAATATGAATATGAAAAAATATGAATATGAATATATGAATATGAATAATTAGCATTAAGATGGGCATGGAGCAAGCATTTTTGTGACGGGACGGAAGTGACTGGGTGACCAGTGACTTCTGCTTAGTGGAAAAATCCTTTGTGTGCAGAAACTCATGACAGGAGATCAACATTGATGCACCCAAGAACAATGGATCCCGGAAAACAATTTATCCGTCCGTGCATGCATGCATGCTTGCGTGTGTACGTGCATTGTGTACATATGATCCGGGAGACATTCTGGTGATCCGGCTTGGTGTCATTACTAACCCACTTTCTTTGGAAAAGAGACTACACAGACTTCCCCACCCTTACTCCCTCAAAAAGCATCTCGACAAAGCACAGACAGACAAAACCCAGCAATAAATCAATGATAAAAAACAACTGCTGGATATTAAAACTGTAGTGGGTGGTAGTGGTGGTGTAACAGTTGAGTTCATGAACTAACCTTTTTTTCCTTATTTCTTCTTCCTCCTCTTGACGTCTCTGTCGTTCTTCGTCACTGAAGGGGAAAGGCTCGATGGTGATTTTGTGCTCCTTCCACCTTTTATCGTCATCTTCGTCGTCTCTTCCTTTGCCGCCACCGGCTGCCTGGACCTGCTGCTGATTGTACTTATGATACATTGTACGGCTGCTTGTAGGATTGCTTGTACTACCAGTGCAATGCTATGAAAATCCAGATACTGCTTGTATCCTACGAAATCTCTTTAACACCGAGTTGTTTTTGTACGATTACTGATACGACCAGCAAAACCCTAACACTTCAATGTCAACTGCCCGTACGACCAGAATGTCCGAAAGCACTAAACTACACTCTCATCTACTTTTACCACCCAAACTTTTAACTTATTCTTGTCACCTGAACACTACTAAAGTCTCGTTATCAAAATCAACACACTATTACCATTTCCTTTTGTCACCTGAACGCTTTGTAGTCTCTTTATCAAAATCAACACACTGTTACAAATTATCCTAACAGTTGTTTCGTCTCTCAGCACTAGAGGCCTGTCCCCTTACTACAACAACGTCTTTCCCTTCTGGAGTTTACACCCTGACCTGGACCTGAGCCGAGTGGTGAGTTCCTTGCCCACAGTGCCACAGCTGACGTTCATTTTGATTCGGGGTGTACAAGTGAATTATCATGTGAAGCTTCTGATCCACGTGCAGTTTAGGTATGGCTGGTCCGCCTTCTGCCATTGTGTACCTCCTTCTGAAGTTTTATCGGTGTGTGTGTGTGTGTGTGTGTGTGTGTGTGTGTGTGGTGTGTGTGCGTGTGTGTGCGTGTGTGTGTGCGTGTTGTGTGTGTGTGTGTGTGTGTTAGTGTGTGTGTGTGTGTTAGTGAGAGAGAGAGAGAGAGAGAGATGTGTGTGTTTGTGTGTGTATGTGTATGTGTGTGTATGTGTGTGTGTGTGTGTGTGTGTGTGCGTGTGTGGCGTCGTGTGTGCGTGTGTGGGCGCTCATGTGTGCGCGTTCGCGTGTGTATGTTCACGTGTGTGAGTATGTTTGTTGTGTGTGTGTGCGTGTGTGTGTGTTCTGTATGTGTGTGTCATTGTCTGTGCATGTGTGTGAGAGTGTATGTGTGTGTGTGCGCCCGCGCGTTTATCTCTCTCTCTCTCTCTCTCTTATATATATATAATATATATATATATATGTATATATGTATATATCATCAACACCATCATCAGCAAGTGCCCTGCCACATGACGTTGGCGATCACGGCCCTCCAGATGCATCTTTCCCTTCTTGCCGCAAACACATCTTCCACTATTCTGTCCTCAGCCACCCTGCAAGTGCGTCCAACATTTTCTCCTTGATTCTACCTGGTGCTATCTTTCCCTCCACCTTTCTTGTTGTGACCGGGTACTCTAATTCCCCTTTCCTCATAAAATGGTTTATAAATGTTACCTGTCTTTTCCTAATCTTCTATTTCAATGATCTTCTTGTGTCTGCCTCCATCAAGACTATCTCGTTTGTTTTCTTTGCTATCCATGGAACTCTCAACATTCTTCTTAGAAACCACATCTAAGTTGCCTTAATCTTGTTCTGGCTTTGCTTGTTGACTGTCCACGCCACACAACCGTGTAACATTATCAGTTCTGTATAACATTCAAGAACTCTCTTCCTGATGTTAATTAATAGGAATTTGTTGGTAAGAATGTTTTTCATCTTCTTGAATGCTGTTTTGGCTTGGCCGATTCTGCTGGCTATTTCTGATGTACATGTACATCTGCCGTCTGGTGAGATGATCGTTCCAAGATATTTAAACTTATCAACCTGTCTCGAGGTTGTGCCGTTTGTTGTTCTTTTGCATGAAGGGGTTTCATTTTTTTTACTGATCCCCGTGACTTCAGTCTTCTTGCTATTTAGCTCCAACCCTTTACTTTTGCGTTCTATTATATTCACAAGGTTTTGTAGATCCCTTTCACTTTCTGCAGTTAGCACGGTGTCATTTGCGTATCGCATGTTGTGTATCATTTTTCTTCCAACCTTTAATCCAGGGTATTCCTCCAGGTTTCTCATGATGTTTTCGCTATAAAGTGAAAACAGATCTGGTGACAAAACACAACCTTGTCTGACTCCTCTTTGGATATTTTGGAAAGAGCTTATATTGTTTTCTATTCTCATTGCAGCTGTTTGTTTCCAATACACATTTTTGATTATTCGTAGATCATTTCCATCGATATTGAGTCTTTCTAGTTGGTTGATCAATTCTTCATGTCTTACCCGATCGAAAGCCTTGGTATAATCAACAAAACATAAATGTAATTCCTTATTCAACTCGATTGACCTCTCTATGATAGTTCTTAGGGTGGCATTAATAGTTCTTTTCCCGTCAACAAATCCACACTATTCTTCTGCTGTTTCTGTTTTGACTCTATTTCTTGTCCTCATCATGATTATTCTTAATAGGTGTTTTGTTACATGACTCATCAAGCTGAATGTGCGATGGAGTTCGCATTCAATAGCCCCTGTTTTCTTTGGAAATGCAATGATATTGATTTTGACATGTCTTTGGGGATTTTTCCAGTGTGATAAATTTTATTTAGGAGGACTGTTATCTTTTCAATACCAAATTCCTCTATGGCTTCAATCATCTCTGTAGTAATATTGTCTGGTCCTGGGGCTTTTCCTGGTTTTATCTTTTTCAGTGTTGCTATAACTTCATCTTTCATTATGGATGGTCCTTCAACGTTCTTTCTTATAATGTGTTCTTTGTTTCTGTCATCTTTAAAAACTGTAATGTACTCTCCTCATCTATTTAATATTTTGTCTTTTTCCATGATAAGCTTACCATCTTTCTATTTCAAATAGCCAGTTGGTGTTAAAGGAAATGAACGTGCCAACAAACTTGCATGTAAAGCAAACAATAATTCTGCATCTTGGAAAGTCCGAAGTCCCCAGACACTTAAAGTATCCCTCAATGAACAAAATGTGAATCATTATACTATTGATCGTCTTATTCAAAAAGATCATTTATCAGACATGCAGTGGCACCATCTCAATAGTAACACCACGCAAACTCTTGCAGTATGAAATGGAAAGTGTTTGTGCTTTTCATGAATTGGAGATACAGGAAATCTTAAGACATGGAAAAGAACGATAAAAGAAAAGCGAAGGTTAACATAGTGTTTATTTGTGCTTAGTTTGTTGTGTGTTTGTGTATTTTTAAGTTTGTGATGATGTTTGTATTTGTGTTTGTTTTTTATTTTATTTTTGTGTTGTGCGTGTGTGTGTTCTGTTTTTGCTATGTTGGTTTGTTTGTTTTGTTTTGCTTTGTGTTTTGTTTTGTTTTGTTCACTTGCTTGATTCTCTATTTTGTGGTGTGTGATGTATGTCTTGTGTGTATGTGTGTGTATGTGAGCGTGTGTGTGTGTGTATGTTGTGTGTGTGTGTGTGTGTGTTTGTATGTGTGTTTGTGTGTGTGGAGCGTGTGTGTTTGTGTGTGTGTGTTTGTGTGTGTGTGTTTTGTGTGTTGTTATGTGTGTGATTTTGTGTATGTGGGCGTGTGTGTGTGTGCGCGCGCACGCACGTTTCTTTTCAGGGGCATTGAGGATGGACTAGTGAAGCTACTATAACAGAAACGTTATTTCAATCATGCCGGTGATCAGATGAGGTTATGTGTTGTATTGACTGAGGATGCTTCCTGTGATGTAATTATTTAAGACGTGGGTGAAATAAGTATATACTGAGTGGCTGGTTGCGTTTTCATTTGGTTCTGGTGTTTATATATTTTAGATATGTTTACCGTATCATTACAATGATACCGAGATCATTCCCATGACAAGACTGACACAAATATAAGACACAAAACCCGTACACCAGGTGGGACCACAAGATCTTGCCAACACATAAAGCTTATGTGCAGGATTAAGGCTTGTGTCATGATCATTTTGGGTCATCTACATCACATGGCATCAGTGGCGTCCGTGCATATGGAATTCATTCTGAGTTATCCTGAGAAACTGAAGCAGAAATTGAAACAAACGTCCTATTTTCAAGTGGCCTCTACCATTGGATTTTACCTTTAATCATCATCATCATCAGGTGATTTGCCGCATGGCGTTGGCAATCATGGACTTCCATCTGTGTCTATCTCTTGTTGCCTCAAGCATCTCTTCCACCCTCCTTGTCTTCAGCCACTCTGCAACCCGTCTAGTATCTTCTCCTTGGGTCTACCTGATGCTTTCTTTCCCTCCACCTTTCTCGTTGTAACATGTGCTCCAATTCCCCTTTCCTCATAAAATGGCTTATAAATGTTGCCTGTCTTTTCCTAATCTTCCTTATGAGTAATCTACTTGTGACTGCCTCCATCAAGACTTTCTCGTTTGTTTTCTTTGCTATCCACGGAACTCTCAACATTCTTCTTAGAAACCACATCTCGGCTGCCTCAATCTTGTTCCGGCTTTGCTTGTTGACTGTCCACGCCCCACAACCGTACAACAGTATTGGTTCTATACGACATTCAAGAACTCTCTTCCTGATGTTAATTGATAGGCATTTGTTGGTAAGAATGCTTTTCATCTTCTTGAATGCTGTTTTGGCTTGGCCGATTCTGCTGCTATTTGTGATGTGCATCTGCCGTCTGGTGAAATGATCGTTCCCAGGTGTCCATAATTTTACCTTTAAACAAGGCATAATTATTACATTTAGATTCTGCGCTAAACTACAAGTTACTATCAGTGACAATTCCATTCCGTGGCATGTTGGACCTAGGTGAAAAGCAAAATAGGCTCTGTATGAAGCATCATGTTTGGCTGCTTTTGCGATCGTACGAAAACCCGTTTCTGAGTTGGTCCGATAGCTTGGGCTGGACCTGGTTGGTGCACGTGTGTGGATTAGTCATCTCCCCTCCTCGCCATTCGGCATGCAAACAAGGTAACTGGTGACTGGTTCCGAATGGGTCATGCAGCGCATGGACAGCCCCCCCTCCCCCTTTGTTTGGCGAAATAGCTACCACGTGATGTCGGGAACTGTCAACTGTTTTTCGGACAATGGAGAGGCATTGTTGCTCTGGGTCCCATCCACTACCCTCAGGTGGTTCTTGTTAACATACTTTTGTTGTCACGCAGACATCACAGCGAGTATGACACACCACAACACAAATCACACAGAACAAATCTTTTTCATAGTGTTCATTTCTTATCATAAAACGCTCATAACTGTACAAATTGGTTGGTGTTATATATACACATAACAAACAATTCCGTTCTTCACTTAACTCTCACTGACTATTCATGATTGTCTAAACTGCATGAGCACAATGTCAACCCGACATATTACCTGAACGGGGAGGTTACTCTAGTGGTTCTATTCGCTAAAAACAAACCTGTTAAAGAATTTGAAAAGAAAATATTCAAAATTTCAAAATGTGGATACACACTTGTTCCGTTTACAATTGAAAGAACGAATTCAACAGGAATAGACCAGAGACTTGTATGTGTGAGTGAGTGAGTGAGAGAGAGAGGAGAGAGAGAGAGAGAGAGAGAGAGAGAGAGGAGAGAGAGAGAGAGAGAGAGAGAGAGAGAGAGAGAGAGAGAAGTAAGTGTGTGTTGGCCCGTGTGTGTGTGACGTAGGTGTGGTGTGTGTTAGCTGTAAACATGCATTCATGTTCTTCACATATAACATAAAATTATTCATGTGTGTGTGTGTGAGTGTGTGTGTGTGTGTATGTGTGTGTGTTGTGTGTGCTAGTGTGTATGTGTGTGTGTGTGTGTGTGTGCCCGTTTGCAGGCGCGCACGAGCGCGGATGTGTGTGTGTGTTTGTGTGTGTGTGTGTGTGGTGTGTGTGTGTGTGTGTGTGTGTGTGTGTGTGTGTGTGTGTGTGTGTGTGTGTGTGTGTGTGTGTACATACTTTCCCATTTCTGTAATAAAACCATTTACTTAAACTTTGCACAAAATTAGCGTGTATACTTAATTGTCTGCAAAACTGTCAAGTTTTAAAACAAAGCAGTGGTGCTGAAGATCCCTTACTATATCTTAATGTTATGTTCAATACCTTTTTTTTTTAAATCTTCAACTTGTAAAGCAGCTCATTTTATTATCACGCCACAGGATGCAATTTTAAATCGATTTAATCATGGTAATTATCATCATGTCACGGGTTGCAGCTTTAAAATCAATCTAATCATGGACATGCTTCATGAACACTTACAGTAATTACAACCTTTGTGTCCCACAACATTACTGATTGAAATACAAATCACACGTTTCCTCTTCTTTGGCATTTGGATATGTACTGCTCAAATGTGTCCAGTCCCTTGTACATTGAAAAGTTCTTGACACAAACAGAATTTGAAACATTTTGTTGGAGTTGTGGTCGTGGTAATGTGTGTGAGTACAAACAAAAGTGGATCAGAGTGATTGTTGCCTCTAGAATTAAACTTCGTTTTCTTACCAGTTACTGAACTCAGAAATTATATAGTGTGTCAGTTGTACAAAGTGAACTATTAGTAGAAAAAAAGTGTTTAGTTTTTGACACAGGAAAGCTGGAGGGAAAGACAACACCAGGTAGACCCAGAGAGAAACTATTGGACGGACTTGCAAGGTGGCTGAGGACAGAGAGGGTGGGAGATGTACTTGCAGCGATAAACAATAGATTCGTATGGAGGGCCATGATTGCCAACGCCATACGGCAGGGCACATGATGATGAGTTTACATGTATGATCACAGGTTCCAATTCAGAAGGCACATATGTCGTACATGAACATTAATACACAACCACGCATTTTAATCTCAATCTGTCCGAACGTATCATTGTTAAGTCAAAAAAGATTTTTATGTGTCGAGCGCTCAAGTCTTTCTAACCATAACATACCCCGCTGTTCTTGTACACAAAAGTAAGTCATCATACTATCGCTCGTCTCTCTAAAAAAAGAAACAGAGAAATGGCAGAAAAAAAACAGTGAAAAACAACAACAACAACAACAACAACAACAACAACAACAACAACAACAACAATAACAACACCCACACCCACACATGAGCCACCATTAATCAGACAAATATTCATACTATTACAAAAGTAATACTGCGCAGAACTACACGTGGATACAAATTTTGGCTTTCCTGACAAATCAAGACACGAGTGGAATACAAAGTGTTTGGGCTTTTTCCTGAACCAGAGATCAAAGACATTCAAAGAAATAGAAAGGACAACTGGAGGGATGGTGGAGGAATGTGGTGAGCAGAATATAATTTGATATTACGGATCCCCCTCACCCTTTTTTTCTCTTTTTAATTTTTTTGTATTGGTGTTTTATTTTGTTGGGGATAGAGGATGCGCTGAGAACGTTGTAGGTGATGGAGACAGCAATATTCCTGTTGGTGGACAGATGGTGATTAGATGTCATGTTATTTTGGTGTGGGTTTCTGTGATATGGTTGTGTAGAACCTTGGTGTAGTCAGTTCATAGTGAGGCAATGGGTGTATCTTCATTGCTTTAACGTCTTCTTTACATTACGGATGGGGATAAACATTTCATTATAGTGAAGCCTAGGTTGTTCCAGTGACAGACAGATACAAAGCTAGACATAAACCTATATACTAAATAGCACCTCAAGACAACGACAGCCGTGGGGCTTAATTATGCAAAAAAGCGTATGGCTTATGCCGTGATCATTTTGGATCTTTTCCATCACATGGCATCAGTGGCGTCACTTCGTACAGAATTTATTCCAAGCGTGCAGACGCTTTCTAGAAAACAAACAAACAAACAAACAAACAAACAAACAAACAAACAAACAAACAAACAAACAAACAGCAACAAGAAACTGAAACTGAAAGTCTGTTTCTCCAATGATAGAACAACATGACATATTGTTAGTCTGGTCACTCATCACACCATCTTGCCATTCAGGGAAGATCCGGGCATTTTTCTTGTCAGTCCTCTTTCACTGTGTGATAATTCTTAGAAAGCAAACGATGAATTAATGACTGTGAAATAAATCTATGACTAATAACATGTACGATTTAATGGTAGGCGATGGTGTCAAATAAGGCGAAGTACGTAAGTTGTACAAATTCCATTGCAACCGTTTAGTCTGAAGTCCACGATAATATGGTTGACATATCCGTGAACGTCAACAATGAAAACCTGTGCTTGAACTACTTCGGTTTCACAGATAAGGAAGCAACACGTCCCACTTCTGTCAACTGCTCATATATTACTTGTCACTGGTCAATTGTTCCAATCAGGAAGCCCTGATGGGACGGATATATCTAAGCGTTTCCGAGTCCATGCATCCTGTTATCGTTATTTTCAGCCCTACCGACTGCTAGAGCCATGTCTGGGATGTAGCCATTTGAAATAATGAACTATGATTTCTGATATACCTAACCTAAGTCGTGTCATTGTATATTTTAGATGTCTGTCCATATCTATCTCTGAATAGGGTTTCAAATCATACATACCAGACAAAGTACTGTATATGTTATACCTCTCACTATTTTGAGCATGTTCGTTCCATTCCTGCCACATACAATCAATTAAACGTTGACGAAAAACACGAATGAATTGATTCAGTCTGCCAACACCTTGACAAAACCATAAAATACCAAAACCATATCTAAACAAACAAATACGTGCATTGGATGCCCAGTTTTGCTTACCTTTAGCATCTAAATCATATAACATATTATATGCTTTTCGTGGAATTCTATGGTCTTTCATATGCAACAATTTAAACCAATAACTCCTGCAGTGCAGTTAAAATAGTCTGTAAGTCTAGCACCACATCGAACCCTGGATTTTACCTGAACATACATGCTTCTGATACATGTTGTTTTTGAGAAGAATAGGCCAAAGTATATTTCCGTTGATCGAATCAAACGCTTTTTCAAAGTCAATAAATGCCACAAATAGTTTTCGATTATTGGCAAACTGTTTCTGTACAAGAGCTAACAAAGTAAACATATGATCAACAGTTGAGTATCGCTTTTTAAAACCAGCCTGATGGTCACCTGTGATATTATTTTCTGCTATCCATTCTTGTAATCTATTGTTAATTGTTATGCTAAATAGTTTACTACTTATGTCACTAATTGAAATTCTTCTATAATTAATGGGATTATTAATTTATCCTTTTTAAAAAAGTGGTAAGATAATAGATTCAGTTCAGATTTGGGGAAATGACCATTATCAAATAAAGTATTGAATAACTTTAAGAAAAACTGCATTACTTGCTCACATGAATTCTTAAAAAGTTCACCTATAATGCCGTCTGGACCAGCAGCTTTCCGGTGTTTTAATTTCCTAATTGCAAATTGTACTTCCTCTTTTGATATTGGGCGGTTCATATAGCCATCACTCTCTTAACTAGTACGTCCTCATTCTGTGTGTTATCAATGTGATATCAGTTTCTAATAAAGCTTTGAAGTGGTGGAACCATAATGTTTATCCATCGTGATATTACTTATAGGTTGTTTTCTTCTTGAAGTCAATTTGTTAATTGTATTCCAGAATTCCTTTTGGCTTTTAATAGAGTGAAATAATTTGTCAACTATCGCCTTATCAAAATGCTCTTTCTTTCTTGTTTGTAAATTTTTATATTCACGTCTAGCAATTAATTACCTGTATATTTTGATCTTCAGGTTTCTTTGAGCGGCGACTTGTTTTTAACAGTCTCCTTACATTTCTCCTCACACACACACATTCCTGATCAAACCGATCACCAGGTACCCACCTACTGTTTAAGACTACGCATTTCTTCATACACTCAGCACTTTCTTTTATACAGTGACAGAGATAGAGAGAGAGAGACAGAGACACACATACAGAGACAGAGACAGAGAGAGAGATAGAGAGAGAGATAGAGAGAGAGATACAGACAGGGAGACAGAGAGAGACAGAGACACACATACAGAGACAGAGACAGAAGAGAGACAGAGAGAGATGAGAGAGAGATACAGACAGGGAGACAGAGAGAGACAGAGACAGAGAGACAGGTATACAGACAGAGAGACAGAGAGAGACACAGATACATAGACACACACACACATACACACAGACAGACGGGGGGCATTGTTGACCGTGTCGTTCCGAGTCAATTGTCTTTTACATGCTAACAATATTGTCTGTGTTATCTCCCCACCCCCTGTCGGAGTTCTGTATTTTCCTTTTCAGTGTATTAATTTCGGTCATCAGTGTCATTTTCTGTATGTAGATCGTACACTGTAATTTCCAGATGTTCAATTCTATTGGACAATACGTTTGTCAGTTGAATGACTGGGGTTTTGTATGTTTTAAAGCCGTGTTTTGTTAACATTGTGTCTCTAAACCCTTGAATGATTTCATTAAGCGACATCTCCGCCTGTGACTATATCGCTGTCTTGTATTTTTTTCCATATATTTTATTTATATGATTATTGGGCTTGAAATTATCATCCATGTTCATGAGAACTTCGAACTCAAAGAATACGTACAGTGACATGTTTTACCAGTATTGAACTATTATGTGTCGAAGAAGAAATGAACTGTACCCGAATATTATGGGTAAACTTCATTTTATCATTCAACACAGAAGAGCAGAGGAGTAAAAATATGGATATTGCCGAAGCATCATTATTAGAAACATGATATATTCGTCTGTGCGCACGATCGTTGTGTTTGCATGTGCGCAAATGCACTGGGTTGAGTGTGGGAGAGGAAATTTTGTCCTTTGTTTAAAGCGGACTTCAGTGGTATCACCCATCCCTTTTCCGGAATGAGATTCCATCTTCCCCCCCCCCCATCCCTGTCAAAAAAAAAACAAAACAAAACAAAATAAAAACAAAGAAACCAACAAACCAACCAATCAACCAACTAACCAACCAACCAACCAACCAACCAACCAGTCAGCCAGCCAGCCAGCAAACCAACCAGTCAACCAAACAATCAACCAACCAACCTACCAGCCAACCAACCAGCCAATCAACCAACCAACCAACCAACCAGCCAGCCCGCAAACAACCAGCAAACCAACCAGCAAACCAACCAGCCAACCAGCCAACCAACCAACCAACCAACCAACCAACCAACCAACCAACGAACCAATCAACCAGCCAGCAAACCAGCCAGCCAACCAACCAACCAACCAACCAACCAACCAACCAATCAACCAAGCAACCAAGCAACCAAGCAACCAACCAGCCAGCCAGCCAACCTGCCAGCCAGCCAACCATCCAACCATCCAACCATCCAACAACCAACCAACCAACCAACCAACCAACCAACCAACCAACCAACAACCAACCAACACCAACCAACCAACCAACCAACCAACCAACCAACCAACCAACAACCAACCAACCAACCAACCAACAACCCAAACTGCTTAACCTGGAACAGAATGACATTTTAGCGGGAAATAGTACACAAGAACTTAGTTTACTGACTTTTCTTTTTTCTTTCCGTCTTCTTCTTTATCTTCTTCCTATTTTCGTCACTTTCGTGGGTTACTGGAGGAAAAGGCTTCGATGAAAGGGGTTCTTTTGTGTCCTCCCTCCTTCTTCCTCTCATCTTCATCACCTTCATCATCTCCTCCCCTGCCACCGCTAGCAACCTGGGGCTGCTGCTGCTGGTACTGCCGAAACACATTGTACAGCTGCTTGTCCCTCTGACACTGACCTTACACAACGAAATATCTAACACTGATTTGTTTTTTTGTCTATCAACACTAGCAGTTATTCTGTCAAATTCCGGTACTGTCTAGTGCCAAAACATACAAAATATATTACAGGTATTGCATCCACTTAGTCTAGTGTCTTTCCCTTTTCTGGCCGCGCTGCTCTGCTCCAGGTTAATTTCGGCGAGTTGTCTGACTACACCAGAGTTGACGAACCACCCAGGAGATTCTCTATAGACAGACTAATTGTCCTGTGAAAACCTATGATGCACATGAAGGTCGGGTATAACCTTGACCTCGTTTTGTCATCGCTCCCAAATTGAGTTCTGCTGTTGTTGTTGTTGTTGTTGGTGGTGGTGTGTGTGTGTGTGTGTGTGTGTTGTTGTGTGTGTGGTGTGTGTGTGTGTGTGTGTGTGTGTGTGTGTGTGTGTGTGTGTGTGGTGTGTGTGGTGTGTGTGTGTGTGTATGTGTGTGTGTGAGCGTGAAAGAAAAAGTGCAGACATATACTATGAAACACTATAAATTTATGGTCAATTTTGGACTGACTCGAGTACTGCTGAATGTTTATAAACGGTTAATGCGGAACTCCCATTATTAATAAAATATGTTATTGGCCATAAAATTCAATCTGGTATATAAAGCAGTTTTAAAATACCGTTTTAGCCCTCTCTAATTCCATTCAACAGATAAAACGATCAAAAGAAAAAAGGATGGTATGAGTCTGGAATCTCATTTTCGTTTCTTAAGATTAAGATATTGGACACGTCAAAAGCAGAGTTATCAGAATATTGAGTAAGAGGAAGAGTACTGAGCGCCATGGCAACAATCAATGTAAGAGTTCAAAGGGAATAGGACAGGCGAAGGAACGCAGCCTTGTAGCAAGCCAGTGGAATTTGTCGTTCTGGCAAACGGGTCTGGCTGATAGCGAACAGACCGAGAATGGTGGAAGCTGTTAGTGTACACATAGAGCCTTAGCTTCATGTTCTGAGTTCCGTCAACTGCGTCTGATAAGTGTTAACCCTATGACTCTCGCCCTGTCTGCCAGCTTTCTGCATTGTCAGCTATGATAACAAAACAAAAACTTAACCCTTTCTGTCTCCCACCCTATCCGCCAACTTCCTGCCAACTACCAAAATGTATAAAAAGATATGTTGTTCTGATCATCCATCGCAGGTAGTTGGTGGATAGGGTGGGAGACTTAAAGGGTTAAATTTTTGCAGCTAGAGGATAGAGCGTGGAAGTCAAAGAGTTAAATGCGTATCCCAAGTCCAAAAATTGTACGGAATGATCTTACGGTGAGTGTAATCATAGTGAAGGGAAATACGTTTTGGGTCGTTGTACATCTGTTGAGTAGATAAAGAGTGATTTTATTCATAGTGTGGTGTATGGAGCGGTGTAGTGTATAGAATGGTGTAGTGTATAGAGTGGTGTAGTGTATAGAGTGGTGTAGTGTATAGAGTGGTGTAGTGTGTGGAGTGGTGTAGTGTATAGAGTGGTGTAGTGTGGGGAGTGGTGTAGTGTATAGAGTGGTGTAGTGTATAGAATGGTGCAGTGTTTGGAGTGGTGTAGTGTGTGGAGTGGTGTAGTGTATAGAGTGGTGTAGTGTATAGTGGTGTAGTGTGGGGAGTGGTGTAGTGTATGGAGTGGTGTAGTGTATAGAGTGGTGTAGTGTATAGAATGGTGCAGTGTTTGGAGTGGTGTAGTGTATGGAGTGGTGTAGTGTATAGAGTGGTGTAGTGTATAGTGGTGTAGTGTATAGAGTGGTGTAGTGTGGGGAGTGGTGTAGTGTATAGAGTGGTGTAGTGTATAGAATGGTGCAGTGTTTGGAGTGGTGTAGTGTATGGAGTGGTGTAGTGTATAGAGTGGTGTAGTGTATAGTGGTGTAGTGTATAGAGTGGTGTAGTGTGGGGAGTGGTGTAGTGTATAGAGTGGTGTAGTGTATGGAGTGGTGTAGTGTATAGAGTGGTGTAGTGTATAGAATGGTGCAGTGTTTGGAGTGGTGTAGTGTGTGGAGTGGTGTAGTGTATAGAGTGGTGTAGTGTTTGGAGTGGTGTAGTGTGGGGAGTGGTGTAGTGTATGGAGTGGTGTAGTGTATAGAGTGGTGTAGTGTATGGAGTGGTGTAGTGTATGTAGTGGTGTAGTGTATAGAGTGGTGTAGTGTATGTAGTGGTGTAGTGTATAGAATGGTGTAGTGTTTGGAGTGGTGTAGTGTGGGGAATGGTGTAGTGTATAGAGTGGTGTAGTGTATGGAGTGGTGCAGTGTGGGGAATGGTGTAGTGTATAGAGTGGTGTAGTGTATGGAGTGGTGTAGTGTATGGAGTGGTGTAGTGTGGGGAATGGTGTAGTGTATAGAATGGTGTAGTGTGGGGAATGGTGTAGTGTATAGAGTGGTGTAGTGTGGGGAATGGTGTAGTGTATAGAGTGGTGTAGTGTGGGGAATGGTGTAGTGTATGGAGTGGTGTAGTGTGGGGAATGGTGTAGTGTATAGAGTGGTGTAGTGTATGGAGTGGTGTAGTGTGGGGAATGGTGTAGTGTATAGAGTGGTGTAGTGTATGGAGTGGTGTAGTGTATAGAGTGGTGTAGTGTATAGAGTGGTGTAGTGTATAGAGTGGTGTAGTGTATGGTGTGGTGTAGTGTATGGAGTGGTGTAGTGTATAGAGTGGTATAGTGTATAGAGTGGTGTAGTGTATGGTGTGGTGTAGTGTATGGAGTATTGTAGTGTATGGAGTGGTGTAGTGTATAGAGTGGTGTAGTGTATAGAGTGGTGTAGTGTATAGAGTGGTGTAGTGTATAGAGTGGTGTAGTGTATAGAGTGGTGTAGTGTATAGAGTGGTGTAGTGTATGGAGTATTGTAGTGTATGGAGTATTGTAGTGTATGGAGTGGTGTAGTGTATAGAGTGGTGTAGTGTATAGAGTGGTGTAGTGTATAGAGTGGTGTAGTGTATGGAGTATTGTAGTGTATAGAGTGGTGTAGTATATAGAGTGGTGTAGTGTATGGAGTGGTGCAGTGTATGGAGTGGTGTAGTGTATGGAGTATTGTAGTGTATAGAGTGGTGTAGTATATAGAGTGGTGTAGTGTATGGAGTGGTGCAGTGTATGGAGTGGTGCAGGTATGGAGTGGTGTAGTGTATGGAGTGGTGTAGTGTATGGAGTGGTGTAGTGTATGTAGTGGTGTAGTGTATGGAGTGGTGTAGTGTATGCAGTGATGTATGGAATTGCGTAGTGTTCACATTTTTATGAATATTGCACATTTGTCAGGGTTAGATCGTTTGTTATTTTCATAGCATTGTTAGATTATCTATTCTTGCTTTATATTTATTATTGCTGCATATTTATAGTTATGTTTACATCTTTGTTACACCATTTATAATTGTCATGTCATTTATCACTGTTACATCATTGGTCATTACAACAACATTATTACAGCATTTAACATTGTAACATAATTTAACATCATTTGTAATTGTGACTTAATTATTATGTCATTTATCATTGTGACATCATTGCAACATTTATGATTATGACATTATTACATCATTTATCATTTTGACATATTACATCATTTGTCATTGTGGCATTATGTGACATCGAAAGGTCATTTGTCATTGTGGCATTGTAACGTCATTTGTCACTGTGACATTTATCGCGGCATTTATCATTATGGCATCATTATTACATTGATCATTTACATAATTAGATTATCATTTATCATTATGGAATATTGTAACGTCGTTTGTCATTGTGACATTTAATGAACATTCACTCACCGCACCAATGCACATACGACCACAACACCCGACATAGCATTTATATTTCAAATGAGATATTTCTCATACTTTATGTTCCAAATTCAACAGATGGGATCAGGTAAAGCAACCCGTATATCGACATCCTGTTCTCAATTTCATTCTCACCGAATATTCATAATCGTCTGAAATGTATGTAACACAATATCATACCCATCATATTAATGGATGGGCAGGCTATCATAGTAGGGTTACATTAAAAACGTGACCGTAAAACAATCTTCATGACTGTCAGGCAAATTATGAAATTGTGGAACAGCGAAACTTCCCTTTATAGTTAAAATAACATACCACATACTCAAAAAGAGCCTGAGATCATATACCAAGGACCAAGTTTGTGTGTGTGTGTGTGTGTGTGGGGGGGGGGGGGGTGCGTGTGTGTGTGCATGTGTGTGTGTGTGTGTGAGTGTGAGTGTGCTTGTGTGTATGTGTTTGTGTGTGTGCGCGCGTGTGCGTGTTTGTGTGTGTGGGGTGGGGGTGGGGTAGGGTGAGTGGGTGGGGTGCATGTGTGATCATGTGAGCATTGTGCTCCATTTCCTATGTTAAAATCCGTTTGAAATATTCTTACTAAAATAACGTGTACATAAAACTGTGCTGAAGAATCGAAAGTTTTCAATAAAAGCATAGCAAAGCTGTAAAAGATCCTTTATCTTTGAGTGAAACATTCATGAATCTGGCAATAAATGTTGTTGAATAGGTCTTCGGCCGTTTTGTAATGCTTAGTATGTGTGTTTTTTTTTTTTTAACTTTATCTCTAATAAATCAGATGATTGTCTCCCCTCAGTGTAAAGTATCAGCCATGACAATTTATACCGTATAAGCCTTAAACAATGGAAACTTATCTATAGCTTTGTCCGTACCACACTACAATTTTATTTCAAATTCAATCTGAACTTGTCCTCTTCTTTGATGTTCTAGATATGTATTCTTACGCCACACCGTGTCTTTAATCAATCGCACATAATAATTATACGTATAATCATGATGATCACATTGAAACCATTCTGAGGTATGTTGTGGGGTTGTGGTTATCGCTCATACATGTAAGCACAAACAGAATGGGATCAGAGTGTGGTTCCAAGATTGAAGCGTTTGGCTGTTTGCTTTCCAAATTGCTTATCTCAAAAATTACACAAGACATCCACTGTGTTGTAACGATCACTAGATAAATGGTCAGTCAGTATCACAATTTATAATTTATATGAGAGAAGAGAAACTTTATGTGGAATAAAACATACAATTGGGTTCTAGGCCTGGCAAAATGTGTCATTATGGAGGGGTGAACGAGTTTCAGGTTTCTCATATCCTCAGTTCCACCAGTGACGGTCAGAAGGACATAACTTGCAGTCTGCTCACACGAACTATTTCTTGCAGTCCTGCTCATTGTATTATTTCCGGGATTTATTCTAGTGTCTTCTCATTTTCGGTTTACGATATTTGAACGAAAATATGAAGTGACTGTCTTCTCATTTTCGGTTTACGATATTTGAACGAAAATATGAAGTGACTGTCTTCTCATTTTCGGTTTACGATATTTGAACGAAAATATGAAGTGACTGTCTTCTCATTTTCGATTTACGATATTTGAACGAAAATATGAAGTGACTGCTAAGTATGTACAATAAATTTACCCGAAATGACTGCTACACAATTCAATCGAATGCCGTTGTCAAAGTGTAAATTTTTGAAAATATTTTGACACCTCAATAAAAACTGTCATTTCGCGGTTGGCGCTTAAAACCATTATCATTACAAAGATGTAGTAACTAAATATATAAAATGTGTGGCCTGCTATTCTATCAAATACGGCAGGCGTTCGTATTATACATAGCATTGTTCAACTGTTCCAGGCAAAAAGACTTTACAGATAAAGTCCGTGCATGATGAAGGACGCCAATCTTGTAGTCAGTTGACTTCTTCAGGTGAATTACCTCTGCTAACCAAAAACGTGAGTGATAAGTTATCAGTATGTAGTGTCAAGTGTCAAGTCACCTGTATGTAACATCAAGGTATCGGGATGTAACATCAAGTTATCGGTATGTAATATCACGTTATCAGTATGTAACATCATGTTATCAGTACGTTTCATAAAGTTACTAGTATGTAACATCAATTTTAGCATTTAATATCAAATTATCAGTATGTAACATCAAATTATCAGTAGGTAACATCAAGTTATCAGTATGTAACATCAAGTTATCAGTATGTAACATCAAGTTATCAGTATGTAACATCAAGTTAGCATGTACTATCAAATTCTCAGTATGTAACATCAAATTATCAGTAGGTAACATCAAGCTATAGTATGTAATAAACTCTAAACGTGTAACATCAAGTTATGTAGCATCAAGTTATCAGTATGTAACATCAAGTAAGCAAATAATAGCGAGTTATCAGTATGTAATATCAAGTTATCAGTATGTTTCATCAAGTTATCACTGTGTAACATCAAATTACCAGAATGTAATGTCTACTTATCAGTATGTAACATCAAGTTATCGACATGTTTCATCAAGTTATCAGTATGTAACATCAAATTATGGTTTGTAATATCAAACTATCAGCGTATAACATCAAGTTATCAGTATGTAACATCAAGTTAGTATGTAACATCAAGTTATCAGCATACGACATCACGTTAAAAGTATATACACTGGATGGTGTGCGACTGTGTGTGTGTGTGTGTGTGTGTGTGTGTGTGCGTGCGTGCGTGCGTGCGTGCGTGCGTGCGTGCGTGCGTGCGTGCGCGCGCGTGTGTGTGCGTGCAGCGGCCTAAGCGTGTTAAAAAAAAAAAAAAGAAAAATGTGAACATGTTGGATTGTGACAGGCAAGAGACATGTAGATTTAACCCTAATCACTTTATCACTTTTATCATTGATATGAACTTTAATCACAAATTCTATGTTTTAAATAGCTATGCTTTGTTGTCAGTGGACATTCTAATTTTACTTGAGAAAGACATTAAAGTCGAAAATCTGACCCCTCTACAACAAGGTGTTCGGCTGTTGTGCACAGTAAGATCACTACAAAGATGTGGGTGTTGAGTGGAGTCATTTTAGCGTCTGGTGTTCTGGGTAGGTGGGTGGGGGTGGAAAAATAATGCAACATACCAGTAGAAGAATGGTATTGACAAAGCCAGTCTGCCATACACCTAGAACAGTTTAATTTCGTCAAGGCACAAGGATGTTTTATGTCCGTCTTTGAGCAGCTTTCAATCCCCGCTGTACAAAACAGTCCAACATGTATCTTCAGCAGCTCAGTCCCAATGAACAAATGATGAATACAATCTGCAGCACTCACACCTAACAGGCAGCTGACCTTGTCAGTGCACGTGAAAGCCGGTGAAGCACGATGATAGTTGTATATATTATCTCCAGAGTCCACTCTCTCATCCTTGCTCTTCATCTGATTGCGCCGGGGTATTGGCAGGTGCCCGAATCGACAGTGGAGTAGGGGGCAAAGAGCACGAGCCTGAAAAAGCGCTGGGTGTTGGTGACATAGCGCCGCTGGATGTGTCCTGTTGTTGAGCCATGGCGCCTGCGCCTAGTACTGGCGGGTCATTCTCAGCTGCTGGCCTGCACATTGTGAAACAGCACCTTATGAAATGGTTTATAGAGATGGTTAAATGATCAGGTGAAATGCTGAGTAAAGCGTATGGTAGAATTGGACATTATACATTATAAAACTGGATGTCATAACATACATTTAGTGAAACAGGAAGAGTAAACATCCAAGAATATGATAGAAATAGCAAAAACAAAGCCCTGGAGTTAAATAGCAAGAAGACGGAAGTCATGGTAATCAGTAAAAAACACGAAATCTTCTCATGCAAAATAACAGCAAGTGGCACAACTTTGAGACAGGTTGATAAATTTAAACATCTGGGAACGGGTCACCTCATCAGACAGCAGATGCACATCAGAAATAGCCGGCAGAATTGGCCAAACCAACAGTATTTAAGAAGATGAAAAGACTTCTTACCAACAAATACCTATCAATTAACATCAGGAAGAGAGTTCTTGAATATTATATAGAACCGATACTGGTATACGATTGTGAGGCGTGGACAGTCAACACACAAAGCCAGAGCAAGATTGAGGCAGCCAAAATGTGGTTTCTAAGAAGAATGTTGAGAGTTCCATGTACAGCAAAGAAAACAAACGAGACAGTCTTGATGGAGGCAGACACAAGAAGATTATTGACAAAGAAAATTAGGAAAAAACAGGCAAAATTTATAGACCAATTTATGAGGAAATGGGAATTGGAGCATCCGGTCACAACAAGAAAGCTGGAGGGAAAGAGAGCACCAGATAGACCCAGGGAGAAAATGTTGGACGGACTTAGCAGGGTGGCTGAGGACAGAGAGGGTGGGAGATGTACTTGCAGTGACACGGGATAGATTCATATGGAGGGCCATGCTCGCCAACTCCATGTGGCAAGGCCCATGATGATGATGATGATGGTACATCCAAGAACACACAAGACCTCAGTTTATTGTCTCACCCCAAAGACGGTCACTTTTTCTACCACAGTCGCCCCACAATTCCACCACAGTCATCATAAATACACCAACGTCTACCGGTACGACAGAAATTCACCGTCCATCCTCTCCTTCTCCACCATCAACCCCGGCCCTCCCCTCTATCCTAAAAACCAAGAACTGACGCCACATTCCCCAATATGTACCATGTGGCTTGTTCTGTGTTCACACCAACTATCACTATACATGGTTCTTGCCTAGCGTTTTTCTCCAGACCCGTTTGGATTCACCGCGCATTACACATAATCGGACATTTCAGTGGAGCACGGTGAATTCAAGCTGTTAGGTGAACTGACCACACCCCTCTTGTTGTTGTACAGTCTGTATTTTTGTGGGCGTGCATGCTGGGTTTTTTCATGTTTCCATAAGCCAGTCACTGACATGACTTACAGGATCTTCAACGTGCATATCTGATATCTGGCATGCGTATAGACACAAGGGGTTTTAAGCACTGACAAGTCTGCACACACTGACCCGAGAGATCGGAAAAATTTACACATTACCCACAAGACAGGTGTTTAGGTGTTCGCCCATTTCATTACTCTATGCCCCTTGTCCTCCCCTGTCAGTCATCTCCTGAGAGTCAAAATTATCACCCCTGCATTAGCATATTGGTCTAACCAACCAACCGACCTAACACACAAACAGAACAAAATAAAACAAAACAAAACCATCCAACCAACCAACCCACCCGCCCAACCACCCACCCACCCAACCCAACCCAGACAGACAGAAAATAAAAACTTTAACATTCCGTTCATAGAGCTATGGATTGAAGATCTGTTGTCTCGAGTTAAATCCTGGTCAGCAAGATACACACTGTCCTGTTGGCTGTTCTACATGTAATCTTTCTGGTGATGTCGGCTAATGTTTTATAGATCCCGTTCTCTCCCTTATTCTTTCAAAATCTGACCAGGACATGGAAGTTTGAACAGGCTCAGAGAAATTGTCAGAAATGTGCTGGTAGATGTCTGAAGCGCATATGGAAGTGTCCACGACGATGAAACTATTGAACAAACTGCAAACTCTCCCATCTTCTCACTTCTCTCTGCTTCTCTTTCAAGTTTAGACGATGAAGTCAGCGTCAGGAAAAGTCCCCAAACCATCTCCATTTCAAAACTTTGTAAACGTTTACTTCTCAGTTTAGTAGTGGGGCGCCACACCCAACCCAACGGACCGTAGGTGGAAGATAGCAGATGGCAGTCAGGTATGGAGGTTAGCTGTGAAATAAGTTGCTTGCCTGAAAAAGTAAGCAGTCCCAGGCAGACTAGCGACGGTTTCCACAAGGACAGGGTGTCATGTCACCTGGCAAGGCCACATCTTGAAACTGAGCCATTAGGCGGATAAGATAAGGGCTTCCTTACTCTCCAGCCCGTTAACGCTCACAGGAAAGGTCTTTTGGGCATGAGCTAAGGGCGGGGTATCCCCTACAGGAAACTTAGAGGGCTGAAGAGGTACCTGGCCTGCAGACACCTTATAACAAACATGATACCAAGCGAAAAATGCAGTTGTCTACGCGGTGACATCCGTCAGACAAAAATGGAGCTGGCCACTGAGGTCTCTGTAGGGTGGAGCAGCACCAAGCAATGACACACGCTGGATTATGTCGTGACAAAAATGCATGACATATGTGCATATCACATATTGGATAAAAGGAGCTGACAGTTGGTCTGATCTCCGACTGTTAAACAGCAAGATGAACATTCTGCTAGCTCCGAAAACCAAGGAAGCCAGGGATAAACTTCTGCAAACTTTGAATGTTATGCACCTGAAAAACAGCAAAGACATTCTTCAGGAAAAGGTCCTAGAAAATTAATTCCACAAGGAACTTGGGGAAGAGAATATAGATACAGAAAGGAAATCCTTCAAAGTAGCTGTCTACCGCACTGCAGCTTATATCCGACTTTTGTTAATCGTAAACACACGAACTGGTTTGTCGAAAGTAATGAAATCAGCAAGCTCAATGACAAACATAAGAAACACGTAAGGAACATGAATATGATAAGAGGAATTAATAAAAACACAACAAAACAACAACAACAAAACAACAACAACAACAACCAGTCGACAAAGCAGCTTAACAAACAAAACCTGCAGCAGATCATGAGCCAACGATGAAGTACGAAAACTGCAGAACTCCATAATGCGGTAGATGCTAAGTCATTACATGATGGCCTATACACAGTGCATGGATCAAAGGCTTCTCGTTCAACTCTGTTCCTTATCTTTGACCAATCAATTTTGCTAACGGAGAAAGCGGACATCATGCTGGGCTGAGCACTTTAACACACCGCCGAATAGAAAGTTAACATCTGAGGACACCACTGCAGCACTCCCTCAATTGCCAGTATAGGAATCGCTAGCATACCACCCTCCAGTACCGAGATTTCGAAAGCCCTGAAACAAACCCCACCTGGGAAAACACCAGGAACTGATGGCATTCCTGCAGACATCTACAGGGATGAGGGCAAGACGATCCTGGAGAAGCTGACAATCTTGCACTGGTCTATACGGCAGAAAGAAGAGGTACTAGGTTCCTCAAGGCTCATACATATTTACAAGAAAAAAGGCGATAAGACCTAGTGAGATAATCATCGTGGGACATCCCTTTTGTACACTGAGAAGGAAAGGTCCTGCCAGAATTGTCCTTACCAGATTCACCACACTTGTAACTTAGCCCATCAGTTCTAAATGTCAGTGTGACTTTCATGGTGGAAGAGACACGAGTGGCATGGTATTTGCCATACGCGTACAAAACTAAAGTCTACAGGTGTTTGTTGATCTGACCAAAGCATACGGCGCCATTGACCAGAATGGACTGTGGGAGATACTATGAAAATTTGCTTGCCCTCAGAACGTAGTTTTGCTGAATGCTTCCTCCTACAATGGCATGCTGACCAGGGTACAAGAGAATGAGCAGGCTCAGAACCCTTCTCAGTGCAGGATGACTTCAAACAGGAATACGTTCTTACACTCACTCTTTTCTATCCTCTTTACAGCAATGCTGACTGATCCATTCACAGACTTTGATAGGAATTTGTGCATCACGTCCTGCTCAGATGGGAAATTTTTCGATCCGAGGAGACTTCAAACCAAACCAAAAGAGCTCACACCCATCGTGCACGAATTGCTTTTCGCTGATTTTGTGCACTGATTGTGCATTCGTATGAGGACATTGAGTATATCACTGACCTATTGACTGTTGCCTGTAAACGTTTCGGCCTTTCAATTTGTCTCAGCAAGACAGAGGATATGTTTAAGCTAACATCTTCTGGCGCTTTACCATCCCCGATTCTTATCAACACCCAAGAAATCAAGACCGTAAACAAATTTTACAACTTAAACAGTACAGTGAGAAGTAATGGATCTCTTGAAGCTAAGGTGGGCCCCGGAATCGTCAAGGCTAGTTCTGTATTTGTACATGTAAAGCTAATCAAGTTGTTATGCAATACCATGGCATCAACCTCGCCACAAAGATTGTGTGCAGAGCAGTAGTGTGGATTGCCAGCCGGCCTGTTGTCTTGCTGCGAGACCTGGACATTACGTAATCACAGCACATTCAACGGCTGGAATGATTCCACCAAACATGTCTGCGGAAGATCTGCATCACCACGTAGCAAGACAGAGTATCCAACTTTCAAGTTCTGACAGTGCGGCTTACCAAGTGTAGAGTTTCTATTCAGCAATCGCCAGCATGATACTGTAACTAGAGAAGACCACTAAAATACAACAATCCCCTGAAAGCTGACCTCATGGTCAGACATTGCCTGCTACAGAACAAGCTGACGACAGCGATGCACGCAGGGTACGATAATTTTTGGAGCAGTTTTCAGTTTTTTTCAGTTTTCACTTTCTCAAGATGACATCTCCACGCTCGGAATGAATTCCATCTGCACTATCATCGCAGGTGTCATGTGATGGAGAAAATCCAGAATGACCACGGTGCAAGCCTTAAGCCTGCACATAAACCCATGAGCTGGCAGGGTCCTGAGGTCCTACATAGATAGTCTCATAACGCCGAGGTCGAAGGGGAGCGAGATAACGGATCTCAACTTTTCCCGGGGCCAGCATCACGAAGGCAGCGCCCATCCACTCTCCCTCGATTCAAATTAATATTTTTTTAACCAAGACTTCAGAAAGGCAAGAAGACTAATTGGTCTTCAAGGGGTGGGACCTTGAAAATCAACCTTTCTCTCCAGTGCCCTGCTCTTCACGTGGGATCTTTAGCATGCGCAGCCAGAAGGCACACGGATCCGACTCGTTTTTCGTCCCCTTCCGAAGGACAAGACGTTCAGTTCGATTTTCCAGTCAAACTGAGGAGAAAAGTCAAGGCCTGTACGGGTAGTGAACCCTGGAACCTCGAGTTTAGTTACTGGCAGGCGAACGTCTGAACCATTTTGCCACTCTTCTCCCTGATGGGGGTTCGTCCGGGATATGAACCCCGGACCTCTCAGCGCACAACAACTGCTTTTCAACAGAAGATGCACCTGTGGAAGCAGAACCCAAGGTCGCACGACTCTTTCCCTTGCAGAACATGTGTCTCCAGTGTCTGTGTTGTATCATACATGAACACCCACACCAGGTGATAAAGGACCGGTATATCTGGTCATTGGGAGAATCAACAATCAAATATTTACACGGTCAAGAAAGTCCAGCAATGTTTATGCACTTCAAAAATTTGATTTACTCTGTCTTGTCCGTCGTGTCTCTGCCTGCCTACCTGCCTTCCCTCCTCCCTGTCCATCTGCTTGTCTACGTGTCTATTCGTTGCTTGATTTAACGTCTTTTCACTATAAGTGATATTAGACGGGTGTCTATCTGTCTGCCTGTGTGCTCCTCGTCACCACCTCTCTCTCTCTGTTCATGTGTGCACATGCATGATGCGTGCTTGCATGTACGTGTGTGTGTATGTGGGCGTGTAAGTGTGCGTTTGTGTATGCATGCGTGGTGCGTGCGTGCGCGCTTGCATGTGTATGTGTGGTGTGTGTGTGTGTGTGTGTGTGTGTGTGTGTGTGTGTGTGTGTGTGTGCGCGCGCGCGCGATGTCCACGTCTATGTTTCTTGTCTGACTTTCGGTGTGCCCATGCACGTGCATGTATGTAGTTCTCTTATGTGTCTGTGTATGTCTGTGTGTATACGGTGTCATGTCTCTGTGTATACGCATGCACATGCCTGCGCACGCGTGTATGTGTGTGCGTCCGTGCGTGCAGTCGCGTGCATATTTTCGCGATAGTGAATGAGTGAGCATGCTTGTGCGCATGCTTGTGCGCGTGCGCGTGCGCGTGTGTGTGGTCTGGAAGTCGAAATATCGATATGTGTTTGTTAGCTATTGTCTCTTAGTCACTTACATTTCGAGTGGCTCAACGGGCGGGAGATCCTCGTCATTTAAATCATCCTTGGCTACAGAAGGCGTCTTGGCCATCGTGTCTTGGCTGGGTGATCCCTGTATTACTTGTGCCTTCTCTGACGACTTATCAGGCGATTTCTTTGGCAACGTTTTAGCCAACTTCTTGGGCGACTTCTTGGGCGACTTTTTGGGCGACTTCTTGGGAGACCTTTCCGGTGACTGCTTGGAAGATTTTTCCAGCAATTTTTCGGGTACTTTCTTGGAAGATTTTTCCGGCAACTTTTCGAGCGACTTCTTGGGAGACTTTTCGGGCAACTTCTCCGGGGGGTTTTCTGGCAACTTTGCTGGCAACTTTGCTGGCAACCTCTTGGAAAACTTTTCCGGCAACTTTTTGGGAGACTTTTCCGGCGACTTCTTGGGAGCCGTTTCCGGCAACTTTTCGGGCAACTTCTTGGAAGACTTCTCCGGCGACTTCTTGGGAGACTTTTCCGGCAACTTTTCCGGCAACTTCTTGGAAGACTTTTCCGGCAACTTCTTGGAAGACTTTTCCGGCAACTTCTCGGGAGGCTTTTCCGGCAACTTCTTGGAAGACTTTTCCGGCGACTTCTTGGAAGACTTTTCCGGCGACTTCTTGGAATACCTTTCAGGCGACTTCTTGGAAGACCTTTCAGGCGACTTCTTGGAAGACTTGTATGGCGACTTCTTGGAAGACATGTATGGCGACTTGTCTGGCAGTTTCGCGGACTCTTTTTGAGGCAACACTTTGGGCAATTCAGCTTTACGCCAGATAGGCAATTTTTGGTGGGTCTGTCCCCTCCAATTCGCTGGAGACTTTTCCGGAGACCTCTCCTGCCTGCCCGTCTGAGCTTTCTTTGTCAAACTGTCTGCTGTTTGTTTGGTCGTCTGGTGTGGCTGTTTCAGTGCCTTCATCCCACGTGGATCATTCATAGATTTAGGGGGAGATCTTTTCGGCGGCTCTTTGGGACGCGCTCCTTTCCCAAGGCAGCTGAAAAGGAAAACAAAAAGCCAAAACAAACTGACTTAATGTATCAATGATTCTTTAATTCAAAACAAACCAAAAAATCATATCTAATTTATCAATTATCAAAACAAAAACAAAAGAAAAGAAAAGAAAACAAAAAACAAAACACAAAGGAAAGAAAAAAACAAAAAACCCACGAAAAAGGAATTGGAACGCGTATTTATCAATTATCAATTATCAAAACAAAAAAAAGAAAGAAACAAAAAAACAAAAAACCCACGAAAAAGGAATTGGAACGCGTATTTATCAATTATCAATTATCAAAACAAAAAACAAAAGAAAGAAAGAAACAAACAAACAAAAAACCCACGAAAAAGGAATTGGAACGCGTATTTATCAATTATCAAAACAAAAAACAAAAGAAAGAAAGAAAGAAACAAAAAACCCACGAAAAAGGAATTGGAACGCGTATTTAATACAACCAGACAAGACCAGTTGGCCAAAACTGCGCCTGTCTTGTCTGGTTGTATTAAATAGCCGGCCGTTCCGATTCATTTTTCGTGTTTTTTTTGTCCTGGTTCATGTTTGCTCGAATGCGGGCAGTCGCACTTGTTTTGGACTTGTCATTAATTATCGTTTTCCAATTTCAGAAACAACCAGAAATTATACTTTATAAGATACATCAGTTATCGTTGTCTAGTTCAGATAGGACCAATAAAAACTATCATTGTGATATCAATAATAAGCGTCTACGTTACATGTACTCTGAGCTCGAACTAATCAAAGTTCACAATTGTATCAAGTATCATACAGTTACAGACTTACAGGCTGAACGTATCAAAAATCATAATCACATCAATTGTCACTGTCTTTTGAATAGAACATGTCCGCCAACAATCATTATCATATCAATTATCATTATACAGTTACTGAACAAATAAAAATCATTTTATCGATTAGCATTGCCAAGTTACAGAACAAATCTACCAAAAATTATTGTCACAGACAACAGCCAGGAGGTCAGCAACAACAACAACAACAACAGCAGCAGCACAGCAACAACAGCAGCAGCAGCAGCAGCAACAACAACAACAGCAGCAGCAGCAGCTTAGCAGCAGCAACAACCAACAACCAATAATAATAATAATAATAATAATGAAGACAGCGACGACGACGAATACGACTACAAAAATAAAAATGATAGTAAAATAATAATGATAATAACGACAATCACAACAATAACAACAACAATAATAACAACAATGACAAGAACAATACTAGTACCACTAAGTACTACCATGGAACTGCTGGACAATAAGACTGCATTACAGGTGGTGATTAACATACTTCATGAACTGACCTGTCTGTTTTCTTTCTTTCTTCTTCTTCTTTTAGTTTTTTGAGTTCTTCTTCAGAGACGGGGGAAGGAACGCTGGTGGTGTTGGTTTCGTTGCTCTCCTTTCTCCTTTTATCGTCATCCTCTTCATCGTCTTTTCTTCTGCCACCACTGGCTGCCTGTGGCTGCTGCTGTTGCTGCTGCTGCTTGTTCTTCCGATACATTGTACGGCTGCTGGTAGGATCAGTGCTATACGGTCAAAACACCTGAAACTCCACGTATACTACGAAATCTCTAATTTTTTCTTGTATGATTACTAATACGATCAGTAGTACAGCTAACAAAACTAACACTCTATAATAACAAAGAATTTTACGACGAAAATGTCTAACACTAATTAATTTTGTTCTTGTATGACTGTACGTTGAGCGCTACACAGTCATAACACAAAAACTACACTGCCAGTACTTAAACTACCAAACATCTAACACTATTTTGTTCTTCACTCGACTGCTACTTCACCGTTAAAAAACAAATACTTCACTGTCAACTTCTAACACATCTTTGTTCTTGTTCGACTCTAACGACCACTGATACAGCTTCACAGCACTAACACTACTTCAGTACAGAAATTCTTAACTACGACTACTACTACAGAGCTAAAACCCAAATACTCCAGTCACTACGAACACCAGTTTATTTCCATACCACTTCTAACACAGTTACTATTACGTTTTTCAAAACTCGAAAACTACACCGTCACTTTTAAAACTAGCAAAAATGTTTAACACTCGTTTCTTCTTGTACGATTTTTTGTAACACCAGTACTACCACTGGCAAAATCAAACTCTGCCTGTCAATTATTTACACCACAAACTCTCTAATACTAGTATGTTCTAATGCGACTATTTCTAATCATTATTACTACACGGTTCAAACACACAGGCTGCGCTGCGCTGCCACAATTTAAAAATCTAGCGAAAATGTCTGATACCTGTTTTTTCTCGTCACCCAGCCACAAGCAGTCTGTCCTGTTTTCAGTCAGAATTCTCCACTACCCTGCTCACGCTGCTCTGTCTCTGAACTGTCTGACTGAGTCGTCTGCCAGCACATGTGCAGAAGGATCATTGAGCCTTGGATGCAGAGGTCAACTGTCGCGGGAAATTGTATGAAGCACGTGCAGCTCGTCTGTGTATTACTAGTTTACATTTACAGTTTGTTCAAATGAGATTCATGGCACTGGGACAATTCCATATGCACTCTCTACCGATCTTCCATTTGTTACCCTCACCTGTCTCACCTATCTCACCTGTCGGCGTCACCGGGTTTGGTGCTGGCCGCTGCACATCTGGAAACCACCATCTCCCTCCAGGCCGCTCTGTCTTGACTTTTGTGGATATTTTCTTTAATATTTATGCCACTGATGTTGGTTGTGTTCTCGATGTATCAGACTTCTGGTCTGCTTTCTTCCTTTTTGCCACTGTTTTTCCTTGAAAGATGGTTGCCATGAGGTCTGCGTTCTTGTTGCGTGACACATGGCCATGTATTTCAGTCTTCTCTAGTAGTTTTCTTGTGATATCAAGTTCTTCTAGGACACTCTCATTAGCTCTTCTGTCTGTCCATTTGACACGTAGTAGTCTCCAATAAAAACCACGTCTTTGCTGCCTCAATTCTTCTGCAATCAGTTTTTCCTCAGAGTCCAGGCTTCGCAGCCATAAATCATGACTGGCCACAGTAAACATTTAAAAAATCCAATTTTCAAGCCAGAATGAAAAGAAAAATAGCAGAAGAACAGTGTGGATTTGTCGAAGGGAAAGGAACTATTAATGCCATATACATCCTAAGAACTATCATAGAGAGGTCAGTAGAGATGAATAAGGATTTATATTTATGCTTTGTCGGTTATACCAAGGCTTTCGATCGGGTAAGACATAAATAATTGATCAACCAGCTAGAAAGACTCAGTATTGATGGAAAAGATCTACGAACAATCAGAAATATGTATTGGGAACAAACAGCTGCAATGAGAATAGAAAACGATATAAGCACTTTCCAAAATATCAAAACAGGAGACAGACAAGGTTGTGTTTTGTCACCAGATCTGTTTTCACTTTACAGTGAAAACATCACGAGAAACCTGGAGGAAGACCTTGGATTAAAGGTTGAAGGAAAACTGATAAACAACATTCGATACGCAGATGACACCGTGCTAATTGCAGAAAATGAAAAGGACCCACAAAACCTTAAGAATATACTAGAAATAGAAAGCAACGGTAAGGGGTTGGAACTAAACAGCACGAAGACTTAAGTCATGGTAATCAGTAAAAAACATGAAATCCCCTCATGCAAAATAATAGCAAACGGCACAAGCTTGAGACAGGTGGAAGAGGCGCTCGAGGCAACAAGGGATAGAAACAGACGGAAGGCCATGATCGCCAACGCCATGTGGCAAGGCACTTGATGATGATGATGAATTTTCAAGCCATTTGGTATGTCTCTGTCTTTCCAGATGTTGTTGAGTTGGACCATAGGTTCCATCATTAGTTTTTACAGAGCCAAGACCGTTGAAATCCTTAACATTTTCTGACGGAACTTTGTAAATTATGATGTCATGATTGTTTTCAGTATTTTTGCCTTTGATATGTAGCACTTTTGTTTCTTGGCGTTCAAATTTAGACCAGCCTTTTTGCATGCTGCATCTACCATGTATAGAATTCTTTTTATGTTGGAAATGCTGTCTGCTAACAGCGCAGTATCATCGGCATAGCGCAAGTATGTAAGATTTTTTCCTCCCATCTTTATGCCCATGCCTTCTGTATCTGCATCTCTCCTGACTTGCTCCATGTAGATGTTAAAGAAATACGTCAGAGGATACAAGCTTGTCTGACTCCCCTATGGATGTGTCTGATTGTTCCATCTAACTGTAGCCTTTTGGTCTTCATATAATGAAACAATTAATGCAAAGCAGCGGGGTGTTTGGAAAAGCACATTTTGACCATGGTGTTGAAAAGGTTGAGATGAATGACGCTGTCAAATGCTCTGCTATAGTCTATGAATGTGACGAAAGCTTCTTTTTCAGCAGTTTTTGTTTTCTCTATGAGTGTTTGTAGCCCAAAGAGCATGTCTGTTGTGCCTCTGTTCAATCTATAGCCTGCCTAGCAGTCAGATAGTTCTTCTATCGTGGGCTTCAATCTGTTGAGAAAAATTATGAGCAGGATCTTACTGGCGTGGCTGAATAGGGCAATGGTTCTGTAGTTGTTGCAATCTTTGACATTGCCACTCTTGTAAAGCATCATGAATTCTTGAAGTTTTCAATCTGTTGGCCACTGATGAGTATTACATATTTTACAACCAAGATGGCGCATTGCTTTTAGACCTTTTTTCCACCATATTTGAACAGTTCTCCCGGAATGTTATCAATTCCTGAAGATTTTCTTGATTTGTTACCCAGACTCCTTAAAACTGTTGAAATGAAGGAGGGGGAGGGTAGTTGACAGAACTAACGAAACACTAAGCTAACACAACCAGAATTGTTGGAAAACTCAAACTGACAACAAACAGTCCAGAATTGTTGGAAAACTCAAACTGACAACAAACAGTCTAAAATTGTTGGAAAACTCAAACTGACAGCAAACAGTCTAAAATTGTTGGAAAACTCAAACTGACAACAAACAGTCTAAAATTGTTGGAAAACTCAAACTGACAACAAACAGTCTAAAATTGTTGGAAAACTCAAACTGACAGCAAACAGTCCAGAATTGTTGGAAAACTCAAACTGACAACAAACAGTCTAAAATTGTTGGAAAACTCAAACTGACAACAAACAGTCTAAAATTGTTGGAAAACTCAAACTGACAACAAACAGTCTAAAATTGTTGGAAAACTCAAACTGACAACAAACAGTCTAAAATTGTTGGAAAACTCAAACTGACAACAAACAGTCTAAATTGCTGGAAAACTCAAACTGGCAGCAATCAGTCTAAAATTGTTGGAAAACTCAAACTGACAACAAACAGTCTAAAATTGTTGGAAAACTCAAACTGACAACAAACAGTCTAAAATTGTTGGAAAACTCAAACTGACAACAAACAGTCTAAAATTGTTGGAAAACTCAAACTGACAACAAACAGTCTAAAATTGTTGGAAAACTCAAACTGACAACAAACAGTCTAAAATTGTTGGAAAACTCAAACTGACAACAAGCAGTCTAAAATTGTTGGAAAACTCAAACTGACAACAAACAGTCTAAAATTGTTGGAAAACTCAAACTGACAACAAACAGTCTAAAATTGTTGGAAAACTCAAACTGGCAGCAATCAGTCTAAAATTGTTGGAAAACTCAAACTGACAGCAAACAGTCTAAAATTGTTGGAAAACTCAAACTGACAACAAACAGTCTAAAATTGTTGGAAAACTCAAAACTGACAACAAACAGTCCAGAATTGTTGGAAAACTCAAACTGACAACAAACAGTCCAGAATTGTTGGAAAACTCAAACTGACAACAAACAGTCCAGAATTGTTGGAAAACTCAAACTGACAACAAACAGTCCAGAATTGTTGGAAAACTCAAAACTGACAACAAACAGTCCAGAATTGTTGGAAAACTCAAACTGACAACAAACAGTCCAGAATTGTTGGAAAACTCAAAACTGACAACAAACAGTCCAGAATTGTTGGAAAACTCAAACTGACAACAAACAGTCCAGAATTGTTGGAAAACTCAAACTGGCAGCAAACAGTCTAAAATTGTTGGAAAACTCAAACTGACAACAAACAGTCTAAAATTGTTGGAAAACTCAAACTGACAGCAAACAGTCTAAAATTGTTGGAAAACTCAAACTGGCAGCAAACAGTCTAAAATTGTTGGAAAACTCAAACTGACAACAAACAGTCCAGAATTGTTGGAAAACTCAAACTGACAGCAAACAGTCTAAAATTGTTGGAAAACTCAAACTGACAGCAAACAGTCTAAAATTGTTGGAAAACTCAAACTGACAACAAACAGTCCAGAATTGTTGGAAAACTCAAACTGGCAGCAAACAGTCTAAAATTGTTGGAAAACTCAAACTGACAACAAACAGTCCAGAATTGTTGGAAAACTCAAACTGACAACAAACAGTCCAGAATTGTTGGAAAACTCAAACTGACAACAAACAGTCTAAAATTGTTGGAAAACTCAAACTGACAACAAACAGTCTAAAATTGTTGGAAAACTCAAACTGACAGCAAACAGTCTAAAATTGTTGGAAAACTCAAACTGGCAGCAAACAGTCTAAAATTGTTGGAAAACTCAAACTGACAACAAACAGTCCAGAATTGTTGGAAAACTCAAACTGACAGCAAACAGTCTAAAATTGTTGGAAAACTCAAACTGACAGCAAACAGTCTAAAATTGTTGGAAAACTCAAACTGACAACAAACAGTCTAAAATTGTTGGAAAACTCAAACTGACAACAAACAGTCTAAAATTGTTGGAAAACTCAAACTGACAGCAAACAGTCTAAAATTGTTGGAAAACTCAAACTGGCAGCAAACAGTCCAGAATTGTTGGAAAACTCAAACTGGCAGCAAACAGTCTAAAATTGTTGGAAAACTCAAACTGACAGCAAACAGTCTAAAATTGTTGGAAAACTCAAACTGACAGCAAACAGTCTAAAATTGTTGGAAAACTCAAACTGACAACAAACAGTCCAGAATTGTTGGAAAACTCAAACTGGCAGCAAACAGTCTAAAATTGTTGGAAAACTCAAACTGACAACAAACAGTCTAAAATTGTTGGAAAACTCAAACTGGCAGCAAATAGTTTAGGGTTGTTCGAAAACTCAGAATGGCAGCAAGTATTAAGCAAGCTAAGGTTCAGCACAAGACGTCGGATCATGAGCTCACAGCTCTACAACATAAACCAGCCAGCCCACGTAAATCTGTGACCCGCCTGAAGGTCAAACTGACGACCCCTGCGTCATCAGTATGGCTCAGTGATACCACTGTACATTACCAGAGAACTGGACTTCCTTATGTCAATAGACCAATGCCGCTTTGTGTTTTGCTCAGTGTGTGTATGTGTGTGTGTATGCGTGTGTGTGTGGGTGTGTCTATGTGTTTGTGTCTGTCTGTGTGTCTGTGTGTATGCGTTCATGCGTGTGTGTATGTATATGTTCGCACGCTCGTGTGTGTGTGAGTGCGTGTGTATTTTTGTGTATGCAATGTGTGTGTGTTTGTGCGTGTTAGTATTAGTGTTAGTGTTAGTGCGTGCGCGCGTGTGTGTATGAAAATATCAGCATCTATACACACGGGCGTGCGCGCTTGAGCATGCACACACACACAAATACACGCATACACCCGCACACACACACAAAACAAAGACACACACACATACACATGCACACACATACATACACGCACATTTTATTCAGCAACATACACGCACGCGCGCGCGGTGTGTGTGTGTGTGTGAAGGGGAGAGAGAGAGAGAGAGAGAGAGAGAGAGAGAGAGAGAGAGAGAGAGAAGAGAGAGAGAGAGAGAGAGAGAGGCGTCAGAATCAATTAACCAATGGTGGAAGCGAAAAACATTAAGGTAAAAATCCTCTGCTGAGTTCACACCCCAAGGCAAGTAGAAGTGTCCACACAAGTCTGTGAGGCCTGAAGTCACCAGAGGACTGGTACAGCTAACTGTGTTTATTATGCTTGGTTTTTCTTTGTTTGTTTGTTCTTGTTCAGATGAACAACCGCACGGTAAATTTTTTGCCTGATTCAATAGCTGAGGGTTTTAGGGAAACGGTTTCGAGTTTTTCCTTTTCTTTCACTCCTCTTATCCTAAAAAGGGAGAATATTTCAAATTACCAGGAAGCGTGTGTGTTTAGTGTGTGTGTGTGTGTGTGTGTGTGTGTGTGTGTGTGTGTGTGTGTGTGTGTGTGTGTGTAACGTGTGTGTGTGTGTGTGTGTGTGTGTGTGTGTGTGTGTGTGTGTGAGCGTGTGTGTGTGTATTGTGTGTGTGTGTGTGTCTGTGTTTCACTGTATTTATGTGTGCATCTGCCTGTATGTGTGTGTGTGCGTGCGTGCGTGCGTGAGTGTCTGTGCGTGTGTGTGTGTGTGCGCGCGCGCGCGCGCGTGTGTGTATATATGTGTGTGTTTCTCTGTCTATTAACAAAATACGTTAGCGAGATTTTCTCACCTTCTTCTGGATGGATCTTTGCCCAGTTTTGGTCAAAGGTGTCGAGTGTTATGCAAAGTCACGAGTGTGTGAGTTTAGAGCACAAGGTGTACTGGTCAGTATCACACAAACAAAAACGAATTGTCTAAACACAGAGAAAACGTGGGTGAACAGTATTTTCTCAGAAGCTTCTGACATTGTTTAACTCTCTTTTGACTATTGTGGCGGTCTACTCATGTCCTCAGTGCACGCCAAAAACAAAACAAAACAAAACAAACCAAAACCCCAAAACAAACAAACAAGAAACAGAAGCAAACATACAAAAAAACAACCCCCCAAGAAAAACACACACAAAAATCCATCCCCCAACCCTCTTACGAACGAACGAACGAACGAACCAACCAACCAACCAACCAACTAACGAACGAACGAACCAACCAACCAACCAACCGACCAACCAACACACCAGAAACGTGTTTTCGCATGTTTTAATTATCTAAAGCTTCTTCAAAGTCACAGTGACTGGGAAACACAGAATCTAGATCTTCAATAATAATTTTGTATAAAGAGGAGGAATGTTAGAGTGACTTAATTATCTTTTTTGTTTGTTTGTTGGAGCATACTTTTGCTGCTGCTGTTGTTGTTATTGAACGGTTTTGGTGTGCGTCGTTGAACGAAGAAGACAAACACATTTGGCGATTACAACAGCCAAACAGGAAGACAGGAGGGCAGGGTACCTCTCAGCGGCTCTACTAACATTCCATTCTCCATCAGCAAAGTCGCTGAATGAACCCCCTCCCTGCCTTTGTTGAGCCACACAAACATAAGTGGGTGTTTCACTTCTGACTTCACTCATGACAGCTAGTCTGTGTACCACAGCTTTTCTTTCTTGTTCTTTCTTGTTTTCTTTTTTTTTTTGTGGCTTTTATGACAAACAAATGAGTCTTGAAGTGACAGGAGAACCCAGGATCCTCGTCAAGTTTTGAGAGGGGGGTGGGGTGGGGGGCCTCAAACCACCATTGCCAGTGTTGCTGAGGGTAAACATTGCTCCAACTTCCCAGCAGAAACTGAGGCGTTTATACAGGTAGCCTCCATTTTTATTTATTTATTTATTTGCTTATTTATTCATTTATTTATTTATCTATTTATTTATCTATCTATTTATTTATTTATTTATTTACTGATCTATTTCCTGTTTTCTTTCCTCGGAAGTGGACGACAGACTGGCGGGGTTATGATTAAGTTAATAATGTTTTCATCTTGTTGATAGACAGCGGAGGTTTTGTGCATTAA
>CM060314.1:39203804-39216304 GCA_030674185.1 Monoplex corrugatus | reverse complement strand
TTATTACTATATTATTGTTGTTGTTATTATTATCGAATAGAATGCTTATCCCGTGCAGGCATATGTTAAGTAGTATATGTCACTTGTTTGGATCTATGTCTTGTAGTTATTGCCTTGTCCGGTTTTGGTTTTTGTTCATGTTGGTGTTTTTGTTTGTTAATATGTTTTGGTTTTGTTGTCCGTTTCCATCTTTTGATTTTGTTGATTGTTTTATTTCTCTGTCTGTCTGTCTGCCTGTCTGTCTGTCTGTATCTCTCACTCTCTCTGTCTCTCTCTCACTCTCTCATTCACTCTGTCTCTCACTCTCTGTCTGTCTCTCTGTTTCTGTCTCTCTCTCTGTTTCTGTCTCCTTTTCTCTGTGTGTCTCTGTCTCTTTTCTCTCTCTCTCTCTGAGCTTGTGTATGTATATATGTATGTATGTATGTGTGTATGTATGTATGTATGTATGTATGTGTGTACGTATGTATGTTATGTATGTATGTATGTACATATGTATGTATGTATGTGTGTACGTGTGTATGTATGTATGTATGTATGTATATATGTATGTTTGTATGTATGTGTGTATGTATGTGTGTGCGCGTGCGTGTGCGTGTGCGTATGTTTTGTTTCATCTTTTGTTTAACGAACTGTATAGGAGACCGTTGATAGAGACTGGTTTTCATCTGACAGGCTGATCATCTTTAGTTGTTTTCATTTTCTTCTTATTTTCTCTAATGTGAACAATTATAAGTGACACTTGCAAGCATGTAGCACTCCACATCAAACCGCAATATCCGAAAATCATTCATGATAAGACAGAAGACAAAGTGAGATTCTATGATTCAGATGGCGTATTCATACAGGCCATGTGTCTTCAAAACACAGACCAGGAACAAAAAACGTGAAGACTGGCGTTGAAAAGGACAGCAGCCAGCCACCACATCTGATGCCACACGTGCACACTGCAGAGAAAGGAATGAAAGCGATGAAAATGACAAAAGATATCAGACAAAATGTGCTCGTTCCTCTCTCCTACGTCCTAAGTGTCTTTCTGATCTCAAGCAGACAAAACTTGTGTTTTGCTGTCTTTTTTTCCCTCTTTTTTCTGTCCTGTCTAGTCACCCAGACCTCCCTGTTGTCCATTTCCCTCTTTCAGAATCGCCAACAATCTCTCCTCTCGTGCACGTTGCCGCCTCTCCAGGACCATGTTGAGGTTGTAAAGGAAAGGGTTCAGGGCCGAATTGAGGGGCAGCACAAAGATGGCCAAGGCCACGCTGACCTCACTAGACACGGGCAGGCCCTTAGCGGCCATCACACCCAAGACAGCGATAGGGAACCAGCAGACAAAATCTGTCATGGCCACAGAGATCAGCCGACGAGCGACAGTGAAGTCCTGGGATTTCCTGGTGGTGTCAGTCAAAGCCATTCTGTTGGCGCGGATGGTGGTGAAGATGAAGGCCTGACCTAAGGCTATCAGGACGAAAAGGATGAAGTTGAACACGATCATGACGCCGAAGGCATAGCGGTGACCTGGGAAGAACTTTCTGGTCACGGGCAGAGGAGTGCAGATACCGGACTGACTATAGAACTGCCAGCCAGTTTGACCTATCAGTATGGGCACAGCCGCCAAGGCACACCCTCCTATCCAGATCAGCGCACAAGCCACCATGGCGGATGTTTTGTAAAACCTGAACCTGCTGAAAGGAAACCTCAAAGCCAGGAAACGGTCCATGGTGACCAGGCAGACCAGAACAGCTGACACCTCACTGGAGGTCACAGACAGAAAACCGGCCATGGTACACGCTGTGCTGTGTCTCCAAATAACATCTTCCCACAAATAATTGTTTAAATACAGACGATCTGCCACACCTATTATGGCCAGATAGACCCCCATAAGAAAATCCGACACACACAAATTAGCCACCATGACTGCGTAACCTGAAGACTTCTTTTGAGAAGAAAAAACCACGCGCAACAGAAAGCTGCTGACATTTCCTATCAAGGCAAAGCTGGAAAACAGAGAGAGAACAACGCGATACACATTTGAACGAAGCAATGCTTTGCAAGAGGAAATTTCGTCTGATGGAGCGATACATTTATCAAAATTGAAACCTTCTGGTAGCATTGCTGGACAGCACAGTTTGTAATTATCAGTGAATACATGTTGAAGCCTGCTCATGCCCTTCAAAAGGTCGCCAGAGAAGTGAATGAGGGAAGAGCCACGGACATCCAGCACACGGAGCTGTGAGACAGAGTGAAAACTTTCCGGCCACACACGGTCCACACCACTGTTAGACAGGTTGAGGGCTAGCAGACTGGACAGGGAGGTCAGTATTGACGGTCTGACCTCCATAACATCTGTGGCCGACAGGTCAAGGATCTGTAAGTTGTTCATCACAAGGCTGGGTGACGTGTCACTGAAGACAGAGTTAGACGACAGTGGATTGCCAGCCAAGAACAGTGACTTAAGGTTAGGAAGCTTAATGAGCTGGAGCAGTGTGACATGGTGAATGTTGTTGTTGCTGACATCTAAAACATGGAGGTTGACGAAGGTCATGTTTTTGAGATGACTCAAGTTGCAATGATCCAGGTTGAGGTAGACAAGCATGATATTGCCGGTGATGTCTTGAGGCGTCAGTCCACTATAACTGACATCCAGGTAGCGTGATTCCCGGGCCTGATCTACCTGAAATCTTTGATGGCAGGTGAAGGCCAGTCCATAACAGGTACATTTCAGGGGACATGACAGGTGGCAGAACAGCTCATCGTCTCTCTGTGGACATTGGTACAGACCATCACACACATGGCTAGAATGTAGACACGTGGTGGATCCTCTACAGCGATAATATCCTCGGCAGGTGTAGTGTACACAGTTCTCTTCATCTTGACGACCAGGACAATCATGCACACCGTTACATCGGAAAAACACGGGCAAACAGTAGCCATCTCCTGGACACTGGAAATGGGTCTCTGGACATAAACCATCAGCAGCCTGAATGGCCTCCATGGACTTAGCAGGCACATGCTTCGGGTTGATGTTGACTACAGCCGGTGCAGGGATAGAGAATTCATTCACGTATTCCTTGGGTCCACAGTTCTCTTCATCTGACCCTGATTCACAGTCTGGTTGCCTATCACAAGTCTGGTTCGACGACACGCACTGTCAACAGACATAGGTACCCATGCGCTCACTAACAGACAACCACCTGATATGGTCAGTTGTTAATCTCATATTGAGATATAATAATATTGTGATTTACGTTTGGAAAATATATGAGGCAGCCAAAATATGGTTTCTAAGAAGAATGTTGAGAGTTCCATGGACAGCAAAGAAAACAAACGAGACAATCTTGATGGAGGCAGACACAAGAAGGTCATTGATAAGGAAGATCAGGAAAAGACAAGCAGCATTTATAGGCCATTTTATGAGGAAAGGGGAATTAGAGCACTTGGTCACAACAGGAAAGCTGGAGGGAAAGAGAACAGCAGGTAGACCCAGCGAGAAAATATTGGACGGACTTGCAGAGTGGCTGAGGACAGAGAGGGTGGAAGATGCACTTGCAACAACAAAGGATAGATGCATACGGAGGGCCATGATCGTCAACGCCATGAGGCAGGGCACATGATAATGATGATGATGCCAATGTGACTATTATTTAATAAGATAATGGATTTTTTTCAATACAATCACATTTAGTTTTTTTCTGTAAAAAGAAATTTGAAGTTTGTTGGAGATGGATCCATCACACTCAGACAATTCCATATAGGCTCTACTTAATTACCCCAGCACTGGCAAAGTATTAAAGCGTGGAGGAGGGGGAACAAGCTCTATGAATCACTAAGCTGGCACCACCATAATGACTGAAACATCAGCCAGGCAGCACATGGTCCACGTTTTATGTTGCAGACTAGGATTGAACTCTAGATGACAAATCGTACAGTCTGTTGATTTGTCTATTGAGGCAACCATAAAAAAAGAAATCACAAGCAGCTAGTGTGCTCAGTGTTTCGATCCATTAGATGTAAGTGTAATTTTTTTGTGAATAATGTCTTGAGTTGTTTTTTATATTCAAAATCTCAGCCCATACACTGGAGATGTCTGGCTTTAGCCTCCAAATATATCCAATGCATGAAATAAGTCTGATTTTCAGCTTCAGGTTCTCAAGACAGCGTCTCCTGCTCGGAATTAATTCCATATAGCTTGATGCCACTGATGACATGCTATAGGAGATATTAACATGATCATGACATAAGTCTGCAAATAAATACTATGTGGTGGCAAAATCTTGAGAAATAGAAAGACTTTTAGAAAATGGATAACGATTATTGTGAAAAGTACCAGAAGTCATATTCGTATCATGGTTGGATACCGTAGAGTTTCAACACTCACTGTATTATAAGACAAGGATGCCCATACTTCTATTCATTGTTTGTATATGGCTGTTAAATTGCTAGCCGTTAAGAAAAGAAGTTGTCAGAAAAAGTGGAATGAAGGATCAACGTCAGACACGAGTTAACCAGTCGTGCATAAAGATAAACAAATGGCTGACGGGACAATGTTGTTTTTGAAAGATACTAATGAAACAATAGGAACAATATTAAAAAAAAGATTAGAACAAGAGAAGCAACATTCATGGGACATTTCATAAGGCAAGAGAAATTAGAACACCTAGTTACAACAGTTTCAGTTTGAGTTTCTCAAGATGACGTCTCCGCGCTCGGGACAAATTCCATAAGCACTAACGTCACAGGTGCCATGTGTATGGTGATCATGGCACAAGCCTTAAGCCTGTACACAAACCCATGAGCTGGCCTAGTTACAACAGGAAAGCTGGAGGGAAAGAGCACACCAGGTAGATCAAGGGAGAAAATATTGGACGGATTTGCAGGGTGGCTCAGGACAGAAGGTGGGAAATGTACTTACATCGACAAGGGACAGAGTTGTATGGTTGTATGGAGGGCCATGATCGCCCACGCCAAGCGGCAGGGCACATGATAACGATGATGATGATGATGATGATGATGATGATGAATGACATAACACGTACAACAGGAATCGTACATGTTTTCTCGATTTTCTGGATTGATGTTGAACATAAACACAATCAAAAGTTCTACAAATAGGAAACGTCCACAGAAATCAAGATATACCATTTGAAGCAATAGATAGAATTAGACTCTCGGAACATATTTCATGATAGACAAAATGACCAAATAAATAGAGGATAACTGGAAGAATGGATTTAATAATCTATGAACCATAATGAAAACTGGAATAAAATATGTCACTGTAAAATTATTTGTTCATCAGTCAGTTTATATGTATCAAACAATTATTGGCCTTCCAATAAATGTTCGAATAGAAATCAATTAAAGTTTTCATACATTAATGTGGCACAGCAGACTTAGTAACTCTTTTGAAGAAGTTAAACAAAACATTATAAAATCAGAATATAAAGACTGGGAGATTAAGCATGACTGACCCAATTGAATCACGATATTTATTTCACACACAACAGATAGGAAAACTGTACAATAAAACATCAGAATACTGGTGTGCCATTCCTTTGTGGTATTAAAAAAAAGTGTCCCAAATAACCATGTTTTTAACCAAAGTACTCACGCTGTGAGATACAAGGATTTCTGCTGTCAAAAATAATGTTTGAAATGGCGTATTTATAACACTGATGAGAAATTTAAAACATTAGTAAACAATATAATATAACATGACGAAACAACATCTCTTCAATAACAGATTGATTAAATATGGACATGAAGTACAGGATTTAAAAACAATGGAAAGGACATGGCCTTAGAACATTACTGGAACATTGTTTTAATAGTAGAAGAAAAACATAAGAACATAAGAGATTTATCAAAATACAATATCTATTTGACCAAAACAGAGCAAGAACTTTGTTTTAGTACAATGCAGTTATAAATGCAATACCAAAAGCTTGCATGCAGTTGATTAGTTCGACGAAATACGACTTGAAACAGAAAGTTTAGCTATTGTATTTAGAGGGACACATGTTTTATGCAAAACAGAAACAAATAAGATGTCATGTACTAACAAAAATCGTCCTGAGCCAATAGCACCTCGTTCATTTGAATTCTGGTAGAGAAGATTAGATTTCACTTGCGTTGATGTGATGTGTTTTATACCAAATTTAGTAACAAAAATGATCATCTGTAAAAATTACAATCAGCAGAATCTGGACCTACCAGTATTTCACTTCATACCTTGGAAATACCTGATTACGTCTTACCTGATTACTGTTTAAATACTTTAGATGTAAAAGAACTCTTTTTCCATAACTGTTCCTCGACGAAACGATTTTGGAGATACATAGAAAGAATTTTTTTATCATTAGTTGGAAAATGAATACATCTGCCTTTGACAATGTCTTGCTTGGCTATAAGAAGTGAAAATGTCATCACAGAATAGCTTGTGAATCAACAAGTATATCAGGACAGTGATTGAATCAAAATATATATTGTAGACACATGTACACGATACAAAAGTATACTACGGTAGTTCTCTTGTTTTGTAATTATAGATACTATTTTACTCCGTCCATATCAAATTGAAGTTGCGAACTGACAATTTGTGTCAATAATTGTTCAGAACACGCATTGTTTATACACATACATTAGCTCAACAAAAACCAACACATGTCAACACAAACATAAAGTATCAAGAGAAATGTACAATGAAATCGCCATATGATAGTAGACATACAGACAGTGTGCAAAGCATGTAGTTTGTAAAATGCTTTTCCTGGAAAAAGAAAGAAGGAAGGAAGACAGACAGGAAGAATGAAAGGAAAAGACAGAAAAATATAGCGAGAAACTCTGGGGAGAACTCGACAGCAGAAATTACCTTCCCCCCATTACGAAAATATGTTGGTCCTAAACTCCTTACACTCTAAGAAGACTGGATACCCTTCCACTTCACAGCCTGAATAAATGCCACGTCTGAACCATCAGCGTGGATGTTCTTAGCACTGTGGTTTGCTTCCTGACCTCCGTTTTCCGATGTCTTTTCTGCTGGTGCAATACTCTGCTGCTCCTTCATCAGTCTTCACACATCCCTTTTTCGTCCTGATGTTGAGAATATTCTTCCAAATAGACATGGGGATTCCATTTGTTCTACAGTTATAGTCCGTTATGGATTTCCAGTCGTTATCTGGTTGTTGCCGACGGATTTATTAGTTTCTCTCTCTTTTGGTGAATCCTTTTGTTGAAGGAACCACAGGTAAATTGGAGAAATGCAAGTTTGGGAATCACCTCACAGAGCCTGTACATCTAGTCTTTCCCAGTGTCATCCGATCTTTCCCAGACGTCCTCCAGGCTGTTCCCAGAAGTCAATGGTCTAGTCGTGTATCAGTATCAACAACAACAACAACAACAACAACAACAACAACAACAACAACTACAACAACAAACCCTTTGGAGACAGTAGGAGGTACCTAGAAGACAGGCCGATTTAAAACAAAAATGAGGGGTGGATGTGGGAGTGGGGATGGTGGTGTATATAGAGGAAGGGCAAACGGAGATGTTTTAATATAATTATAGTCAGTCTTGAGAAAGAAGGAAGGAGAACAGAACTGGAAAAGAGAAAGGAAAAGCAAACAAACGAAATAACTTACCATAACTTACTACATAAACCATAAACCATCTAAATGTAACAATGGATCTGAACTGCAACAAATTATAAACATTTAGCACTTGGAATATTTGATAGGTTGGCAAAAAATTCGTACATGAGTGATGTTGATTCTGTATGTCAGAAACCGTATTCTTAGAATGTAAAGGAATATGTCGCTTTATCCAAATGCAAGAAAGAAGGTAACTAGCCGTTATTTTACGTCCACAAAGACACACAATATTCCTTGCATATTTTGTTTTGACTGCATCGACTTTCCGCCTAAATTTAAGGGATTGTCTAACTCTACTAACATGAAACTGTTTGTTTATTGCGCTGATCACAAAATTATGATATTAGTATTTTACTTTTCCTGATTATCTTGAAACTGCTTCAGAACATAAGCTACCACTGAGTTATACTATTCATTCGTTCATGTGTGTGTGTGTGTGTGTGTGTGTGTGTGTGTGTGTGTGTGTGTGTGTGTGTGTTTGTGTCTATGTGTGTCTGTGTGTGTGTTGTGTGTGTTTGCGTGATATCTCTGCTTCTCTGTGAGTGTGACATCTGTGTCTGTTTAAGTGCACACACATACACGCACGCACGCACACACACACACACCAATAACGCATGCGCGCGCACACATACAAACGCACACATACACACAAACGCGCACACAAACACACACACGCGCACACACACACACAGAACCAAAAATGACACACAGACACACTCATAGACAGACAGACACACACAAACTCACAAACACACACACACACACACACACACGCACGCACACACACACACACACACACACACACACACACGCATACACACATTTCGAACCTTAAATTTTCTAAAGATAATAAGCAAATTACCCTGGGGAATGGATACAAATATACTGATTCATCTGGCAACAGCGCTGGTCAGGTCTAAATTATCCTACGCGCAAGAAATTTTTTTCAATGCACCTAAATATTTACTAAAAAAGATTCAGAACTTGGACTGCAAAAGTCTTAAAATTGCACTAGGTGTACCAACTCATGCTTCTACTCTGGTAACGTACAAAGCTGCTGGAATTCTACCTCTAAACAACCATCGTGAGCTAGCTACAGCAAAGTTTGCAATTAGAACTACTTCACAAGCGAATAATTTTGTGAGCAAAGAAATTAAAATCAGGTCTGATATTGACTTTCCAAAACGAGCAAAAAACATTTCATCACAAATTACAACCGCAACTTACATATCTGACCTGATCAAACAATCCAGCATAACTATGGATGAAATAGCCAAAAAACCAATGTTAACGCCTATCCCTACATGGGAAATGCTAAAGGCCACGTTTGATCTCGATTATGCAGACGTTAAAAAAGATGATAATGTCAACATTACGCTATCCACAGTTTGTGAACACATCGATGAAAAGTACCGTACCCACCTCCACATTTTTACCGATGGGTCAGTCTTAGCAAATCAGAGCGCTGGAGCAGCGTTTTATGTTCCAGAATTTAACATTAAAAAGTCTTTTTTCATTGGGACAAATGTATCTATATATACAGCAGAACTGGTCGCTGTTGTTCAAGCGTTGCATTATTTAATAAGCCTTCGGCCTGTGTCTTTCAAAGTAGTTCTCTTTGTTGATTCAAAATCTGTATTATATGCCTTACAGTCTTTTGATACAGACACAAGACCTGATTTAATAATTGAGGCAAATCATCTAATACACTGTTTAAAGATAAATGGCTCGGAAATCAGTTTATGCTGGGTGCCTTCTCACGTTGGTCTTCAAGGCAACAACGTAGTTGACAGAGCAGCTAAATCCGGTGCACTCAATTCTGAAAATTCCATAGAATTACATGTTAACACCTCGGTAAATGAAGCTTACAACTCGCTAGAATTAGCATCATGGATTCGATTTCATGAACATTTAAATGAAAAATTTGAGTCCCAAAAAAGAATCAAACTTTCAGTTCAAAATATCTGTAAAAAAATTCAGTATTCTTCGTTATATCATTTGAGATCAATTGTTACCACATATTTTCGTATTCAAATGAACGCTTTGAAAACTAAATATTGTAAAAACGTTTTATGTATTTGCGGTGAACAATTCACATTGTATCACTGTTTGTTTTACTGCAGAAAGCTTCGTTATTTCTTACCAAAGATGTTTACACAAGGAAACTATCTTGAAAAGCATTTTAAAGAAGTAATATCAGATCAAGTTCTGTTAGTTAAAATTTCAGAATCATTGGTTCACAGTCCTGTTAATGCGTTACTTTAAGGTTATTATTTTAATTATTATTATTTTATTTTGTTTTGTTTCGTTTTTTATGACGATGTTTTCTTTTACATTTAATGTTAGCGTTGTTCTAGTTTCATTTCTCTGTTCATCCATATCCTTTTTCTAAAAACCTTGCCGATTCCTTTTAATTTTTTTTTTCCCCGTCTCTTACTCTGTTCCCCTCTGTCCCCTCTCCCCTCCCCCCCCCCCCCCCCCAAAAAAAAAAAAAAAAAAAAAAAAAAAAAAAATCATCCTCCATGCCATTTTTACCCGTCTAATATCACTTATAGTGAAAAGACGTTAAATCAAGGAACACACATTTCGTCTTACCCGTTTGGACCCTTCACACTGTACCAATTCATCTCCTGTACAGAGCGGGAAAACACAGAAGCTCTCATCAGTACGGTCCCAGCAGTCCACCTTGTGGTCACACACCACGCTGTAAGGCACACGCGTCACTCCGTCTCCGCACACGAACGGTGCCGGAAATGACGTCAGAGAAACCAGACATGACGTCGACCCCTCGGCTTTCATCACGGTGACGTCACGATCGATGACGTAATCGTGGGCCCAGCATTGGGCACGCGGGTCACAAGCCAGGAAGGTGTGAGTGGTGTGTCCGGCCCGGCAGGTGAGATGAGGGACAGGGAGTAACTGTGTCTGGGGGGTGGGCAGAACAACACCCGTGCTCGCTGCATCCTTTGTCAAGCGAGATGGGAACTCGCAGAGGAAAGAGCTGGTGGACGGGTCCAGACAACGGTACCCCTTTTCCACCCTGGCGGAGGTCTTGGTGATGAACAGCATGCCGCATGTGGTTCTCGTGTCTTGCACCCTCGAGTGCATGGTGTCAATGGCGGTGGTCCCGTCCGACCACATCGCCAGTCCGTCATAGCTGGAACAGGGCAGAAATAACAGCAGCGACAAGAGGAATGATGCAGCGAGTTTGTACTGTGACGAGGACGACACAAAACCCATGGATACAAAGTGTTTGTACTATGATGACAACGACAATGACAAAGATGCAAGAAATCAAAAAATAAGTGTGACTGCGCTGCCCGCGTTCAAGCAAACAGGAGCAAGAAAAAAAAAAACACGAAAAAAGATCATATGCTTATATTTTCTCTTATGCATTATTTAATAGTAGGATTCTTCACGTTCAAAACACTACTTTTAGCTAGTGCATCATAGTGTTAATTTTAGCCCTGGACCCTCTTCAAGATAAAGCAATATTGACATTGCATGACCACTTTTCAAATTGCAGGATTCATCTCACTTCCGCTCTGATATCATATTTACTCAAAAACACATTATGATGTCATTTTAGTCAGTCTGTTCGTTTTCTCACGCTGGACGGAACAGCAGGGAAGTTTCAGTCTTTCTCTCTTAATTTTTGTGTCTGGTGTTTTGTTTGTTTGTGATCGTACGCTTGACAAAGACCAGTTGGCTAAAAATGTGCACATGTGTTGTCTGGTTGTATTAAATACGTGTTCTTATTCTTTTTTTCGTGTTTTTTTTTTTTCTGGTTCAAAGATGCAAGAAGTTTGTACTCTGATCACAGCAACAGCAACGATGATGCACAGAACTTGTACTGTTGCATATCAAAAATCGCGGACTAAGTATCAAGAGCCGTGTAGTGGCTTATTGATTAAAATTGCATGAGAAGTAGGAAAATCTTGCCACTAACCCTGGGCAAACACGTAGGCCTTAGAGCATTTAGTACTACACTCTTTGTTACGAATAGAAAGTAGAAGACGATGAAGCCTTCGTTTCTTCCTGTTTCTGACTTGTCTTTCTCTTCTTCTCCTTTGTCTGTTTCTCCTTTGTCTGTTTCTTTGTGTGTTCTTCCTTCTGTATACAGCCCTTTCTGTGTTCTTCCTTTTTTACACTGCCATTTCTTTCTGTGTTCTTCCTTCTGCATTTTTCATTTCTTTGTGCTGTTTCTCTGTTTCTCCTTTGTCTGTTTCTCCTTTCTCTTGTTTCTCAATTTTCCCTCAGTAACTTTTTTTAAAATGGGGAATACTCTTGGCATGCGAGAGGTGAAAGAATTTCGTTGGTATCAGCACCAGTTATCTCCAGGTGAATAACTGTTCTGGGCCAAAGAAAATCTGTTGAAGTACTTTGTTTGGTCTTTTGGGATGTGGGGTGTGTGGTCTAGTGCCGTAATAAGATACTCAAGACACACTTTGTTTGAAACAGTGAGAATACTTGAATATAAAAATCAATAAATTCTAAACATTATCCTGTAATGGAGTATTACGTCAACTATCAAATAACCAAATAAAATTAACGGATGTTAAAGTAACGAAGAACGAAACCATTTTTCTAGAACAAAGATGAAGAAAAAATACAGTTAACCCTTTGACTCTTGCACGGCGTCTACCAGCAGTCTGCATTGTCAACCATGCAAGACAAGCAAAAACGTAACCCTTTGACTCCCTGATATATGTATATATATGCATATGCGTTTGTATATGTGTATGTTCGTAGGTGTATTTGTCTATGTATGTATGTATGTATGTATGTATGTAGGTATGTATGTATGTATATATCTCTATTTCTAGATATATATATATATATATGCATATATCTATA
>CM060314.1:39163804-39201304 GCA_030674185.1 Monoplex corrugatus | reverse complement strand
TGTGTATGTGAGCGTGTTCGTGTATGTGCGTACAAATGCTACTATGTCCATACCATACAGTGTGCTGTTCATGCTGGATTTTCCGATATAGCCTTGAACTCAAGATCTCATATCTTGAATTGAGTCTCACCCTGCAATATGAAAGTTGGCTTGTTGTGTGCCCACGGTGATACTCCATTCATTTGGTTAAACAGTCGCCTTTCATAGCCCCTGTTCTCCACCCTGTTTCAATTCCTTGTCGACTATAGGTTTTTACGTAGGCGCCAGGAGTCTGCTGGCAGACCTGGGTAAAGCGCATATGGAATTAAATCTGCAGGATGGATCCCTCGTGAAAAAACAGCGAACTCCAAACTCCATATTTCTTCAGCAGAAATCCTCTTCCTGGACATACAGAAAAACAGGTAAAATAAGATAGAAACAGCAGAGACGTGGTTCTACGGGTGGCTTCGTAGAGTCAAACGGACCGATGAAAGGACAAATGAAAACATTTTGAACGAATTCACGGTCCAATGTCAACCGCCCTCAGAAATTAACAAAGGAAAAAATTAAATAATCAGCCAATTAAATAATCAGCCGTGCAACTCGCAACATAATGTCAATCTTGACAACAGTTTCTTTTTCAAGGGAAAGTTGGGGCGAAAAGAAATTGGGGCAGACCACCCCCCTCCTATACAAACACCATCACCAACATCAGCGATCCAAAGATCTACGAAATAGCACAGAAAAATCAAGGCTGGAGTAAATGGAAAAGAGTTGTGACGTCTGCTGCAGCGGCTTCCACAGAGCTCGATGATGGTGACGGGTGACGGGTGACGGGTGAGAGGTCCTTTGGGACACGATCTACAATCAGCCTTTGGGACACGATCTACAAGCAGCCTTTGGGACACGCGCACGATCTACAAGCAGCCTTTGGGACACGATCTACAATCAGCCTTTGGGACACGATCTATAATCAGCCTTTGAGACACGATCTGCAATCAGCCTTTGAGACACGATCTGCAATCAGTCTTTGAAACACGATCTACAATCAGCCTTTGAGACACGATCTGCAATCATCCTTTGAGACACGATCTACAATCAGCCTTTGAGACACGATCTGCAATCAGCCTTTGAGACACGATCTGCATTCAGCCTTTGAGACACGAACTACAATCAGCCTTTAGGACACGATCTACAATCATCCTTTGGGACACGATCTACAATCAGCGTTTAGGACACGATCTACAATCAGCCTTTGGGACACGATCTACAATCAGCGTTTAGGACACGATCTACAATCAGCCTTTGGGACACGATCTATAATCAGCCTTTAGGACACGATCTACAATCAGCCTTTGGGACACGATCTACAATCAGCGTTTAGGACACGATCTACAATCAGCCTTTGGGACACGATCTACAATCAGCCTTTAGGACACGATCTACAATCAGCCTTTGGGACACGATCTACAATCAGCGTTTGGGACACGATCTACAATCATCCTTTGAGACACGATCTACAATCAGCCTTTGAGACACGATCTACAATCAGCGTTTGGGACACGATCTACAAGCAGCCTTTGGGACACGATCTACAATCAGCCTTTGAGACACGATCTGCAATCAGCCTTTGAGACACGATCTGCATTCAGCCTTTGAGACACGAACTACAATCAGCCTTTGGGACACGATCTACAATCAGCCTTTAGGACACGATCTACAATCAGCCTTTGGGACACGATCTACAATCAGCGTTTGGGACACGATCTACAATCATCCTTTGAGACACGATCTACAATCAGCCTTTGAGACACGATCTACAATCAGCGTTTGGGACACGATCTACAAGCAGCCTTTGGGACACGATCTACAATCAGCCTTTGAGACACGATCTGCAATCAGCCTTTGAGACACGATCTGCAATCAGCCTTTGAGACACGATCTACAATCAGCCTTTGGGACACGATCTACAATCAGCCTTTAGGACACGATCTACAATCAGCCTTTGGGACACGATCTACCATCAGCCTTTGAGACACGATCTGCAATCAGCCTTTAAGACACGATCTACAGATCAGCCTTTGAAACACGATATACAATCAGCCTTTGAGTCAGGATCTACAATCAGCCTTTGAAACACGATCTACAATCAGCCTTTGAGACAGGATTTACAGATCAGTCTTTGAGACACGATCTACAATAGCCTTTGGGACACGATCTACAATCAGCCTTTGAGACACGATCTACAATCAGCATTTGGGACACGATCTACAATCAGGTAGATATATGAGCGGAGAAAAGGACACGTTCTTCAGATGTACAGTAAGGTACATGTCTTTCCTCTCCAGTGCTATGCTGTCACAAAGAGATTATGAGATGTGCCTGAAGCATGACGTGTGGAGAGCTTTTAGACTTCATTCTTGTCTAAAGACAGATTTAACAATGCACGCTTTGTAGATATGAGTGGTAACCCCCCTCCTCCCCATACACTTGGCTGTCACAGAAGACATATTTTACAATGCCTGCTTTGTAGACATGAGTGGTGAGCTCAGTCAATTTGTCTAGACTCTTTCCATCAGCTTGCTTTTGAAACAGAAGCCTGTCTGGTGCATATGTTGAGCTCTGGCACAAGTCAAGATTTGTTAGATATCGTAGCACCCATGTACATGTATATTTACTGGTGAACAGCTTCATGCTCATGGTCTCCGATACTCGCCTTCTATCCTCACAAGTCCTGGGACAGATCATAAGTATGAAATCTTCATAGGTTGTAGCAAATCGATCCATGAGCCCCTACAGGTCTTCTTTCTGTTTTGGTAGTCACAGCAGCAACAGCTACAGAGAGAAAGTGTCCTAGGAGCCGCATCCGTACTTTTGACTTCAGTCTTTATCTGCACAGGTCCAAGATGTTAATAATAAGATAATTCCATTTCCATGGCGTAAACAGTCCACGTCACAGGTTGTTTGTACTTTATGTAGATAAATAAAACTATGGTGAAAGCAAAGTAATACCTTCTATTATCGATACAAAGGAAAGGGGGGGGGGGGGCGTCAAGGAAAAGATGGATAGAAGGTGTGAAAGAAACAACTGAAAGAATCAACCTAACCATGGCAGACCCTACCCATCTGGCTCACGTCCGAAAGATGCACCTCCTCTCGACGCATAACGGCAGAAGAGGACAGAAAAAGTAAAATGTAAGTATCAATGTGAAGTTATGCCTGGCCCAACAGTGAAAAAGTACGAAATGGAGAACAGGGTCCCCACAGAAAAAGTAAGATGAAAGTATCAATGTGAAGTTATGCCTGGTCCAACAGTGAAAAAAGTACGAAATGGAGAACAGGGTCCCGAAAACGATGCTGATTCAAACCACTGAGTGAACTTTTGTATCATTTGTATCATACTGTTGAATTGTAGATCTACTGTATTGTGTTGAATTGCATGTTGTTGTATCGTATTTTACTGTACCTGTTGGAGATGGTCAGCTGTGTGAGCGGACAGTGTCCACTGTAGGGACACTGCATCTCATCCTCTCCGCCATCACATTCCTTCTTCAGGTCACAGGTCAGGTGGTGTTTCAACTGTGACCACTGGGGACCGGAACAGTTCCAATTACCGTTCCATAGTTTAAGGGACTTCTGGGACCGCTGGGAAAAAATCAAACTGGAGTACGGTACACTTTAAGATTACAACACGAGAGGCAATGCAGTGTCAGATAACATCAGAAGATCTGACAGTGTGTGGATGATACAGTGACGGATGACAGATGACAGATGAAGACCAGACATTGTGTGGATGATACAATGACAGATGACAGATGAAGACCAGACATTGTGTGGATGATACAATGACAGATAACAGATGACAGATGACAGATGAAGACCAGACAATGTGTGGATGATACAATGACAGATGACAGATGAAGACCAGACATTGTGTGGATGATACAATGACAGATAACAGATGACAGATGACAGATGAAGACCAGACATGTGTGGATGATACAATGACAGATAACAGATGACAGATTTCAGATGACAGATGAAGACCAGACAGTGTGTGGATGATACATGAAGATGACAGACGACAGATGAAGACCAGACAGTGTGTGGATGATACAGTGACAGATGACAGATGACAGATGAAGACCAGACATTGTGTGGATGATACAGTGACGGATGACAGATGACAGATTAAGACCAGACATTGTGTGGATGATACAGTGATAGATGACAGATGACAGATTTAGACCAGACAGTGTGTGGATGATACAGTGACGGATGACAGATGACAGATTAAGACCAGACATTGTGTGGATGATACAGTGACAGAGACAGATGAAGACCAGACAGTGTGTGGATGATACAGTGACAGATGACAGATGAAGACCAGACAGTGTGTGGATGATACAGTGACAGATGACAGATGACAGATGAAGACCAGACAGTGTGTGGATGATACAGTGACAGATGACAGACGACAGATGAAGACCAGACAGTGTGTGGATGATACAGTGACAGATGACAGATGACAGATGAAGACCAGACAGTGTGTGGATGATACAGTGAAGATGACAGACGACAGATGAAGACCAGACAGTGTGTGGATGATACAATGACAGATGACAGATGAAGACCAGACAGTGTGTGGATGATACAATGACAGATGACAGATGAAGACCAGCACAGGTGTGGATGATACAGTGACAGATGACAGATGACAGAGAAGACCAGACAGTGTGTGGATGATACAATGACAGATGACAGATGACAGATGAAGACCAGACAGTGTGTGGATGATACAGTGACAGATGACAGATGAAGACCAGACAGTGTGTGGATGATACAGTGACGATGACAGACGACAGATGAAGACCAGACAGTGTGTGGATGATACAGTGATAGATGACGGCTGACAGATGAAGACCAGACAGTGTGTGGATGATACAATGACAGATGACAGATGAAGACCAGACAGTGTGTGGATGATACAAATGACAGATGACAGATGAAGACCAGACAGTGTGTGGATGATACAGTGACAGATGACAGATGAAGACCAGACAGTGTGTGGATGATACAGTGACAGATGACAGATGAAGACCAACAGTGTGTGGATGATACAATGACAGATGACAGATGACAGATGAAGACCAGACAGTGTGTGGATGATAACAGTGATAGATGACGGCTGACAGATGAAGACCAGACAGTGTGTGGATGATACAATGACAGATGACAGATGAAGACCAGACAGTGTGGGGAAATGATACAATGACAGATGACAGATGAAGACCAGACAGTGTGTGGATGATACAGTGACAGATGACAGATGAAGACCAGACAGTGTGTGGATGATACAGTGACAGATGACAGATGAAGACCAGACAGTGTGTGGATGATACAGTGACAGATGACAGATGAAGACCAGACAGTGTGTGGATGATACAGTGACAGATGACAGATGAAGACCAGACAGTGTGTGATGATAATAAGTACGATGAGACCAGCATGTGGATGATAGGACAGATGACAGATGAAGACCAGACAGTGTGTGGATGATACAGTGACAGATGACAGATGAAGACCAGACAGTGTGTGGATGATACAGTGACAGGATGACAGATGAAGACCAGACAGTGTGTGGATGATACAGTGACAGATGACAGATGAAGACCAGACAGTGTGTGGATGATATAGTGACGGCTGACAGATGACAGATGAAGACCAGACAGTGTGTGGATGATACAGTGACAGATAACAGATGAAGACCAGACAGTGTGTGGATGATACAGTAACGATGACAGATGAAGACCAGAGAGAGTGTATACATGATACAGTGACAAATGCCAGATGAAGATTCAGTGGTCTGTGGATACTACGGTATACACCATACCATAAATACAATATCTTAAATATCAAACACGATTAGGACAGAGTACAACGGGTTCCAGTCTCAGTTTACTTAAAACAGCTTTACAGCGTAAGAATGATATCATGCATGCCAGATTTACATAAAAAAAACAAAAACAACTAGCATAATGGCAGCACACGCCTATCTGAAAACCAAACCAAAAAACAGTACAAAGAATATGAAATTGTATCAAACGCACCAGATGTAACGTACAGAGACCATGCATCAAATGTGCAGTGACCGACTACAGACAAAATAAGCTTGTAACCAACTTGTAACCAACTACAGACAAAATAAGCTTGTAACCCACTACAGACAAAATAAGCTTGTAACCGACTACAGACAAAATAAGCTTGTAACCGACTGCAGGCAAAATATGATTGTAATCGACTACAGACAAAATAAGCTTGTAACCGACTACAGACAAGATAAGCCTGTAACCGACTACAGACAAAATAAGCCTGTAACCGACTACAGACAAAATAAGCTTGTAACCGACTACAGACAAAATAAGCTTGTAACTGACTACAGACAAGATAAGCCTGTAACCGACTACAGACAAAATAAGCCTGTAACCGACTACAGACAAATAATGCGTAAGCATTGTAACCGACTACAGACAAAATAAGCCTGTAACCGACTACAGGAAAAATAAGCTTGTAACTACGTGTGTAACACTACAGACAAGATAAGCTTGTAACTGACTACAGACAAAATAAGCTTGTAACCGACTACAGACAAAGTAAGCTTGTAACTGACTACAGACCAAATAAGTTTGTAACCGACTACAGACAAAATAAGCCTGTAACCGACTACAGACAAAATAAGCTTGTAACCGACTACAGACAAGATAAGCTTGTAACTGACTACAGACAAGATAAGCTTGTAACCGACTACAGACAAAGTAAGCCTGTAACCGACTACAGACAAAATAAGCTTGTAACCGACTACAGACAAAATAAGCCTGTAACCGACTACAGACAAAATAAGCTTGTAACTGACTACAGACAAAATAAGCTTGTAACTGACTACAGACAAGATAAGCTTGTAACCGACTACAGACAAAATAAGCTTGTAACCGACTACAGACAAAATAAGCTTGTAACCGACTACAGACAAAATAAGCTTGTAACCGACTACAGACAAAATAAGCTTGTAATCGAGTACGGACAAAAAAAGCCTGTAACCCACTACAGACAAGATAAGCTTGTAACCAACTACAGACAAAATAGCTTGTAACCGACTACAAACAAAATAAGCTTGTAATTGAGTACGGACAAAAAAAGCTATCTGAATACTTTGTATTCGGTAAAGTTACACCTGACATCACCGGATGGTGCAACAAATATATTGGTGTCGTTTGAATATTTAAGGGCAGGACTGAACCGAGGTTCTCAGATGTCGAGTCCCTGACTTCATTCACTGAAAATCCAACCCGCCTACAAAATATTTGGAACAACATGTAAACACAATAAAGTTGTGGAAACTTGGGATCCCGTTCTGGGCGTGTCAGACCTTACTGAACAGCAAGATGGGCTGAGTCTGGAGCATCATGCCTGGCCACTTTCGGGGCCGTTCAAACAATCCCTGTGGTTGAAGTAAGACAACGTTGGGAGCTTCCGACTGGTAACTGTCGAGACTATAGTAAGGGGAAAGGTGCTGACAGCCATTCAGGCTGTTGGCAGGGCGAGCTGCCTGAAAGAGAGACAAAGACCAGAGTGGGGCGACAGAGGGGTCTTTCAGTCTCTCTTGGTCCAGAGGCTGGGCTGGACCTGGTTGGTGTGAGTTGTGTGGATTTGTCTGGGGTTTGTCATCTCCCCTCCTTGCCATTCGGTTTGTAAACAAGATAACTGATGACTGGGTCTGAAGGGGTCATGGAACGCATGGACACCCTTTGCTTGAAGAAATGACTGTCGATTGGCATCGGGAGCTTTGGAGGTGAGTGTCCGAGTGGGTCCGATCCGCACCCTCGTGGTGTTTCTTGTTAACTTAATTGACCATGTATATCACATTCAGCGCTGTCTATTTTGTCAATGTCTGATTTTCTGAGTGTCCATCCCTATGTCCGACAGAGTAAGGTCAAAGTTTGTTTCTTTAACACCTACGATCCTAGGACCTCCTTGGTCTGCCTAACGCTTCAAATCTAGAATTCATCTTTTTTGACCGATGTTTGTAGAGCCAGCTGGTGAGGTTGTGTTCTGGTCAAATGGCCAAACCACTACATTCTCCGCTGATGAATGTAATGATGGTCTGGTGTACTTCCCGTCATTTCTATGATCGTAATGTTTGTGATATTGTCCTGTCTGATCTTGTTGATACCCTTTCTCAAACAACACATCTCGCAGGCAGCAGTTTTGTGCGCTGTAGGCTGGTCAGGGCCCAGGTTTGTTGAAGTACACCTAATATAAGATAAAGGAAAACGAAACGAAGCGAAACGAAACAAAACCAAACTAAACCAAAAAACCAAACCAAAAAACCAACCAACCAACAACCAACCAACCAACCAACCAACCAACCAACCAACCAGCCAACCAACCAACCAACCAAACAAGCAAGCGAGCAAACACATCAAACAAGCACAATAAACAAGCCAACAAACAAAGAGACAAAAACTCAAAAAACAACAACAACAAACAAACAAACAAGCCAACAAACAATTAAACAAACAAACAAAACAAAGCAAAACAAAAAAACAAAAAACAAAAACAAACAGAACCCGAAAAAAAATGACAAGAAAGATAAGAAAGACACCGGACTTCATCCTACCTTATGAAAAGTGAAGCGCAGTTTCATGTCCTTCATGACACGGCGACACTTAGAGCTCTGGTTCTTCGTGAAGCCCACGTCCACGTGGTCAGTGTTCACATGGAAGACGTCACGTTGTGAACACAGCACCCTCTGCCCACTGTCCAGCCAGCCTGTGGGTGACCAGTACAGCAGCAGGCCGTGCACAGGGTTGAACAGGTCGTGGATACACGTGAAGCTCATCATCACTGTGTGATCCTGCGGCGCTTGAAGCATTGCTGTTTTCTCCACTGGTGGGGAGCTTATGACTAGTAAGTCGTTCCATGGAAATGTGACCTGACCTTCAAACAAGCAAAGAAAGAAACAAAGAAACAAAGAAACAAAAACAAAAAAAACAACAACAAAAAAACAACAACAACCGAAGAACAAACAACAAACAAGCACAAAACAAACACAGCACACAAACAATCAATCAATCAATAAAACAAACTGACAAACAAACAAACAACAAACACACAAAAAGTTATCAAACAAACACACAAACAATCAATCAATAAAACAAACTGACAAACAAACAACAAACACGCAAAAGTTATCAAACAAACAAACAAATAAAAAACAAACAAACAAACAAACAAAACAAACAAACAAACCAGTGGGTCAAAATTGTAATACAGGTACGTTGCTCCTTTTTTTTTTTTTTACTATGGATAGAAGTAGGCCGTACACTGAAACGTGAAATTCTGGGCAAAAAACTACCATTACAATTTCTTTTAGCTGTATGTAAGACGCAACTTGGTATTGTTTCCTGGCAATTAACGAAGAGGCTTCATGAGGAGAGAGAGAGAGAGAGAGAGAGAGAGAGAGGAGAGAGAGAGAGAGAGAGAGAGAGAGAGAGAGAGAGAGAGAGGAGAGAGATAGAGAGAGAGAGAAGAGAGAGAAAGAGAGGAGAGAGGAGAGAGAGAGGAGAGAGAGAGAGAGAGACAGACAGAGAGAAGAGGAAGACGACAGAAGAAAGAGACGAAGACGAGAGAGACAGACGAGAGCAGAAGAGACAGAGAGGAACAGAACAGAGAGACAGAGAATTAGAGACAGAGAGACAGACAGAGAAGACAGACGAGACAGGATTGAGACAGAGAGACAGAGAGAAACAGAGACAGAGAGACAGAGAATTAGAGACAGAGACAGAGAAACAGAGACAGAGAGACAGAGAATTAGAGACAGAGAGACAGAGAGAAACAGAGACAGAGAGACAGAGAATTAGAGACAGAGAGACAGAGAGAAACAGAGACAGAGAGACAGAGAATTAGAGACAGAGAGACAGAGATAAACAGAGACAGAGAGACAGGGAATTAGAGACAGAGAGACAGAGAGAAACAGAGACAGAGAGACAGAGAATTAGAGACAGAGAGACAGAGAGAAACAGAGACAGAGAGACAGAGAATTAGAGACAGAGAGATAGAGAGAAATGGAGAGAGGGGGGGGGGGAAGCGTTCGGAGTTTCTTCCAGAGAGATTCATTGCGCACAGACAATTCCAGGTGTACGTCTTTCAAATGTTATCAATAAAAAAAAAAAATAAAAACAAGATCCGGCCGTTTCCTCGTGCCTGTGCAAAATCCTATGCGCATGTCAAGATACTGAATGAGGAGTAGAGAAGGACTATGGGACCTGTGAAACACTAAACTGATACCGTCAGCCTGATTGGAGTATTAAGGTTTGCAGCGAACAGGCCAGGTTTTATGTTGCAGGCTGTGACTGGACTCCAGCTGTTAAACCTCCAGTCCCAGACACGATCAACTGAGGTGACCATCCCATGTGTGTAAGATATGTAGACCATATTTCAAGTCTTAACCCCGATTTTCATTAATTTTGCTCTTTGAAACATAACTGAAACAACGAAAAATTGGACTTTCCACAGTCACCTTCAACTTCACCACAGGTTGAAAAACATTTGAATTCATTGCGGAAAGCTATCATACTTTCACGAATTTTCAAAGCCGCATGGAAACTACTTCATCCAACACAAAACTGTGAGCTTTGCGAAACTGAATTTATCAGAAAGGTTGATTTGTTTTTTCCCCCAGCACATACATGAACAACATGGAAATTGTTGGAGATAATGTAGATGTATTGTATGTATAGCTTTGTATCATACAGTATCGAATTATTCGTGACAAGTAACGTTTTTCTCAGGCACGAAAGAAAAGGTAAAAATTGCCTTAATGACCCTGAGGTTTAGGGGATTGATGTGGTGGAGACCTCAACTCTTCTCAGGGCTAGCATCATAAAGTTCCCTAACCGACATTTTCAACAGTGTAAATTCGTGTTGCACCAGCTTTCGTTATAGTCCAAACAAAAGTATGTAATGTTTTGCTGGTATACACATGTTTCATATGGACTTCAGTTGACTTCCATTTTACTTAATAAAGAAGAGAAAAAGCAATTAATCTAAATATTTGTAATCAGAACTATATTTATAATTAGATATATCTCCGACGAACTTCTGTTTTATTTACAGATAAAGCATGCATCTAGGACCGTGCGATTTCCTATGAATGCAATGGTTGTCAGCATCAATGGTCCATTTGGTAGAATACATGTCTTCTACGAGTTTGTTCCAAGTCGATGTACTTAACATGTTATCTTACACAGATTCTCGGGCTCTTTTGACCGAGCTGTAGACTAACATCTGACATCTCGTGTTCAATCTCAGCCCCCATGAAGAAAAAAAGACCCCCCCCCCCCAATAAAAAGTGTGGCCTGTTCGCTGCCCATCTTAATGCCGCAATCATTCTGTTAGTGTAAGTTTTCTGTTTCATAGGTCCCTCTGCACACATGTCTGGCTCCGCTTTAAGACTTTGCCAGCGCATAGGGCTCAAAGAATCTTCCAGATTATCACTACCAGATCTGCCTGAAGCGGATACGGAATTGCCGGAGCGTGAGGAATTCCTCCTGAACGAAGTCAAATTCAAATTCAAACTCAAACTCAACAACCATATTCATATGACTTAACAAACACGTACATATGGCATTCTTGACTACTTACCACAAAATGGCGTGTCGTAATGAACATGCACCAGTTGCATTTGTTTCACAGTCACGTTAGACTTGTAATCATACAGCGAGTCCATCTGTCTGAAATGGATACGGAGCATAACTTCATTTTCCAGTGTCACAAAATCTGGAACATCTCTGCACGGCTGGATCTGTACTGTCTCAATATGATCCGAGACTGTGACCACGACAGGGGGTGTGCAGCGCAATGGTTTACCTTCATACCTCATCGCCCACAGAAGGTCAGAGTCTTCCTTGTTGAGAAACACCGTACAGGACAACTGGGCATGATGCAGCGAGGTCGTTGGCTGAGTGTGGTTTTGTTCAAAACTGAAATACACGTCACGTGCTGTGATACGTAGTGTCTGGTTTGTTTTCACGCAGCTGCGAAGAGAAGTTGTGTTGATATACACGGGGGTGTAGGACTCTTGAGGGAGTTTCGTGTTGTTCTCAGTCTGTGTTGTGTTGTTCTCAGTCTGTGTTGTGTTGTTCTCAGTCTGTGTTGTGTTGTTCTCAGTCTGTGTTGTGTTGTTCTCAGTCTGTGTCCTTGCTCCTGTGACATCACTCAGGGTTGAGAACCAGGATTGTGAGGACGGGGAAGTGACCTGTGGACCGTCTGAAAAGGAATCAATACTGTTGTTTCCACAGTCAACTGTCCCGATCCACATCGTCAAAAGGACTAGCATCAACATCACAAGCACTCTCACAGTTTTCCAGTTCTCAAGTCTCACATTTGCCCATTGGTTATGTTCGATATTTGCCCATTGGTTATGCCCGACATTTGCCCATTGCTTATGTTCAATAATTGTCCATTGGTTATGTCTCAAAGCTGACAGTTCCTTACATTTTCCTCCACGTTGCATTGGTAGTGTCCATGAAAGATTGAATAGTTGTCTGTTTTTTATCCCTGTGATTGTTAGTCACACTGCATACACACACACGTACAAAACAAATGCGCTGGCATGACGGTACTGTAAACTGAATCAGAGTCCATCAGATCAGATACTGACAAAGTGACAGAATGTCATACTGTGAACTATATCATGAAAGTAGAATGGACGGAGCCCATATCTACAAGACTGAAAAGTACGCCAGTCTAGCTAGCAACTTGGGGACATCTGACTTTCAATCCAAAGTCCTCACCATAGAGGTTGGAGCAAAGGGTTTCATAGGCATATCCGCCTATGACCTCATGAAAGAGCTCTTGATTTCCGGGAGAGAGAGAGAGAGAGAGAGAGAGAGAGAGAGAGAGAGAGAGAGAGAGAGAGAGAGAGAGAGAGAGAGAGAGAGAGAGAGAGAGAGAGAGGGACCAGAACCCAAAAGGCAATGGCAGAAGCAGTGGGAAAAAGCTCCAGTTGAATATGGACCAGGAGGAACAAAAGTGAACTTCCACTATATGTTGTTGTGACCAATATGCCTAAATGGTTAAGACATCCGTTGCATGGGTGACTTTGCTTTGAGACGCTTGACCACCTTAGATGTGCGGGTTTGATTCCAGGTGGAGTACAGATATCTAAAAAAAAAATGGCGACAGCAGATGGACATCCAGGAGTCATGACCTGGATGCGGCCCGGCCCCCTTAGAGTGTCAGGAGTTAAGGGCCGAAACACTTGCCTGACGGTGGTTTCTCCTCTGAGGACCTTCTGCTGTCTTCTCCCCAGAGTTTCTTACAACCCAAAAGAAACTGAAGGAGAGTAATGCAAGATTATGCCACAATCAGTCAATGTAGCAAACAAGAAAGAAAATTGACAGGTTGAAAAAAGCAAACAAGGAGCACACCCTTCCACCTTAATGTTGAAACACACACACACACACACACACACCACACACACACACACACACACACACACACACACACACACACACACACACACACAACACACACACACTCACACACACACACACACACACACACACCACACCACACAACACAAACCACGGGGGCGCAAGATAGTGTCGATAAACGAAAAACACGCATCACATCGTCTCCCTGTTCGCGCCGTTTTCTCAGGACTGCTAGAGAGTGACATCAAAATACTCTGCTAAAAGCACAGTGAAGAATCATGCCGTCGATGCAGCTGGCTTTTAGAGCGACATGTGGCACGTTCCAGTCAGTGTACGTCTCATTCATGTTGAAGAGGGCCAATAGGAAAGCCGCCATGAGAGTTGCCACCATGACAGCAAAAAGTCGACTAGACGGTGTCATAGTAGGATTGCTCCTTTTGCTGACGTTCTGGGGAGGATTTTTACTTCAATGCGGTGACGTGGAACAGAATCCCGGTCCTGCATCTTCAAGAGCGGACAATACACGGCAGACCAGGCTGACTAGTGTTGGACGTCGGACCAGTATGACGGGACACACGGACAGTGGTGCCCAGGCGACTCCTCTTCCCCCTCCTTCTCAGGAACCAACTCTGGCAGACGTGGTGGGGATGCTCAGTGCTCTGGCCTCCCAAGTGAATGACATGAATACCAATATGAACAGTAAGTTCTATGATTTAGAAAACAGTGTAAAGGAACTTGGCGATCAATATGCTACACTGCAGACTGGGATCAAAGATTTGAGGGAAAAGGTGGGATTTCTTAGAAACGAAAATGAAAAATTGATGAAAACTAATTCTCTGTTACTAGCAAAAGTAGATGAACTGGAGAGGAAAGCAGATGATCTTGAGGTCAGATCAAAAAGGAATAATCTTATTTTTTTATGGGACGAATAGAGGGCAGAATGAAACAAATGAAGAATGTGAACGTAAAATACAGGACCTCATCGCTGACAAATTGGAGATAGCAGGTGACATACAATTCGATCGCGTTCGTAGATTGAATGCAAAATCGGACTCTCCAATGATTGCACGTTGTTGTTTCTACAAAAATAAAGTCCAAATTCTGATATACAAAAGAAAACTCAAAGGATCCAATGCTTTTGTGGGAGACGACTTTTCTACCATGTAAGGGAAATTAGAAGTAAACTGAAACACCATCTAAACACAGCACGCAAGGATGAAAAAAGAGCAACAATGGTTTTCGACCATCTGATAATGGATGGTAAAAGATATCATCTTGATGGTAAGGATGGATTAAAGGAAAGCAGATAGGATGATGGCAGGCCTGGCTTTAAAAATAATCTGCCTCCCTCGTCATCAAAAGAGAACCACACTGACCGTATACGCGTACACCGGTTGTACGTACGTCTGTCTCTTTTAGTGGCGCTCGTGAACGATGCCAACAGAACAAGGTCAGTGTGGCCAACTTGTCAGACAGCAGCACGAGCGACCACGTGAAAGCTAAGCCATGTACATGTAGTGTCAACAAGGAGCATCCATTCACATTTTTGTTGTGGAATGTCAATGGCTTAGTTTCGAAAATTACAGACCCTGGTTTTGTTTTGTTTATCTGTAGATTTGATCTTATTTGTCTTGTTGAAACTTAAATGGAAGACCGTCAGTCGAACGCATTTAATGGAAAAAAAATCATCTGTAAGCCAGCTATTAAATTATCTAAACAAGGGAGGCGATCAGGAGGGTGGTTTGTTTGGTAAAGAATGAATTTACTCCCTTTGTAAAAAATTATTGAAGTTGATTATAGTAACTTTTGTGTTTTCTTATCGACAAAAAATTGTTTGGAACAGATAAGAATATATTGTATGTTTGTTCTTACGTACCTCCAGAGGGCTCCCCTTATATGGTCATTTTGGTTTTGATAATGGCATAAGCTTACTTGAAGAATGCTTAACTGACAATTTGTTAACAAATTACGTTTACGTTATTTTGAATGGTGAGCTGAATAGCAGAACTTCTAATATTTCTCATAATTACTACACAAATGATGTTTTGTGAATTGTCTATCCTTGAACGAATCAAATCAGACCATCTGCATGTCACAGATCGTATTTGTTTTCCAAATGAAAATATTTCAAACACAGATCATGAAAGGCATGGACAGCTTATCGAAATATTCGTCTGGAATGATGAATATGTACATATGTATTGTGATGCAACTAAGTCAAGATGAAAACCGTAGAATATTTGATGATGCTTAAGTTTGATAGATGTAAACGTGAATATGGCACTGAATATGTTTAATGACTATAAAAGAAAGTGCTGAGTTTATGAAGAAACGTGTAGTCTTAAACAGTAGGAGGGTACCTGGTGATCGGTTTGATCAGGAATGTGTGTGTGTGTGAGGAGAAATGTATGGAGACTGTTAAAAAGCAAGCCGCCTTTCAAAGAAACCTGAAGATCAAATAAACAGGTAATTAATTGCTAGACGTGAATATAAAAATTTACAAACAAGAAAGAAAGAGTATTTTGATAAGGCGATAGTTGATAAATCAGTTCACTCTATCAAAAGCCAAAAGGAATTCTGGAATACAGTTAACAAATTCATTTCAAGAAGAAAACAACCTATAGGTAATATCACGATGGATATGTGGTTTCACCACATCAACGCTTTATTAGAAACTGATATCGATATTGATAACACACAGAATGAGGACGTACTAGTTGATGAGAGTGATGGTTATATGAACCGTCCAATGTCAAAAGAGGAAGTACAATTTGCAATTAGGAAATTAAAAAACCGGAAAGTTGCTGGTCCAGACGGCATCACAGGTGAACTTTGAAAGAGAGAGAGAGAGAGAGAGAGAGAGAGAGAGAGAGAGAGGAGAGAGAGAGAGAGAGAGAGAGAGAGAGAGAGAGGAGGAGGAGGAGAGAAGAAGAAGAAGAAGAAGAAGAAAAAGAAAAAGAAGAAACCACCCAATTTTTTGGACAAACGATGAATTGTAAAATAACAGATCATTCGCGACTTTGTGTCGGCCACTACTTCATTGACGATGGCAAACGGTCGAAACCAGTACGTAAAAAGTCGGACGCCTCCCGTATCATGGTTACAATCAAAAGGAAAGTCATACGTTTTCTTCTGTACTGCAATTTTCTGTGTGTTTTGTGGCTATTGAAGTTACAGATATATATATATAATATATATATATATATATATATATATATAATATGGGTGTGTGTGTGTGTGTGTGTGTGTGTGTGTGTGTGTAGGATACATAGATAAATAGATAGATAGGAGAGAGAGAGAGAGAGAGAGAGAGAGAGAGAGAGAGAGAGAGAGAGAGAGAGAGAACGAGACGGACAGACAGACAGACAGACGGACGGACAGACAGACAGATAGATAGACAGACAGATAGACAGAAAAGTAGATAGATAGATAGATTAGATAGATAGATAAATAGATAGACAGATAGATAGACACATAAAAATTGAAAAACAAATAAACAAACAATCAAATTTCAAAACATTTATTGCTCTATGATAGCAGCATTAGATCTCACTGCACCTGTTTTACAGCTAGTCCTGCCTTCTCTACGTTAGTACGAAAACCGGGATGAGAGCTGGACAGCGGAAAGATTTCAGAAGAGAAATCCCCTTCAAGCAAGTGTTTCGGTCATAAGCTCATTACACTCAAGGAGGGGGGGGGGGAGGGGGGCATCTATTACTAAGTACTATGATCATAATTGTTACATCGGTGTTTTTTTTTTTACCGTTGTTGCTGTTGTTATTAGTGATTGACCTGTATTTGCTTTACAATGTCCCTTTTATCTCTCCTACATTTGAAATAAACTTGATTGATTGACATACTGAAGTCGGTATCTTATTCAATTATCTATCTATCTATCTATCTATCTATCTATCTATCTATCTATCTATCTATCTATCTATCTATCTATCTATCTATTCTTGTCTATCTATCTATCTATCTATCTGTCTGTCTGTCTGTCTTCCTGCCTGCCTACCTACTCCTACCTACCTACCTACCTACTCTACTCTCTCTCTCTCTCTCTAAAATATTCTACTCGCTCGTGAGATACTCTTAATACATGTACATTTCTGTTTCTGTGATTATTTGGTTGCATGAGTTATGTTGAATGATCATTATTATTCATCTCCTTTTATTATTAATTACTCGGCATGTTTCTCCACCTCTCTCTCGTTTGTTCTTAATATTTCCTTACCTTTCTTTGCTATGATTCTAGTTGACAATTTTACTTTTTTAACACAAATATACATAGATATTATCGGCAATACTACCACTATTGGTATGTTATCCATCTTGTTTTTGCATTTGTTGTGGTTGACATACAATTGCTTTACATGTGCCTTTAACTCTCGCGGTTTTGTAAAGAGCTGAACTAATTACACACAGAAGTCAATATTTTATTATGATTTATCGCTACAGCTTTTTCGACAATGTGTGTATATGGTTCATGTTTTTCTTTTTTATATTCTTTATTGATATGTACATGTATGTAGAGTTGCAAGAACAAGCTGTAAAACAGGTCCAGGGACCCAATGCCATTCTATCTAGAGTGATGAAATGTTCTGTTTGAAGTTCGCGCACATACGCATCAGTGTACAATAGACAAAGTGAAAGATTGTAATTTAACACTTTGTATCCTGACAAGGTAACAAAGAAACCAGTGTAGCGCTGTCAAGCACTGTGAACTCCAGGGGGGAACATCTTTGAAATTTAAGATCGAACTAAAACACACAAGGAACCCTTTGTTGTTTAACAGCACTCAAAACCAGGATGGCCAAGCCATCTGTAGGATCACCTAAGCAGATGATCTCAGTGACAATACATCAGTTCCATATTCGACTCATTATTCAACTAAATGCCTATTACAATCATTATCCAATGAAAATGTTATCAGCAAGAAGTGTAAGCAATAACTCCAAGTAAATAGATAATAGTAAGTTGTGAATCTACCACTACTAGCACAACTGGAACTTGTCCTATCAGTGTAAAAACTACTTCATAAGAAGTAGGATTCTGGTTACGTGTAACAACCATACAACAAATATTTCAAAGAGGCAGCCCATACATTGATATCATCATGTATAGAAAAACAGACGGACGCATACAAAGCCTTGGTTGATTTTATTAAAACGATTCTCTAAGACATTGGAATAATTATCTAAGATATTAGAACAAATCTAGTAGCTAACTTTGAGTAATAACGCAATGCAATAAGAAAAGCTTAAGTAGAACGAAATATATCTGTTTGTATAAATAACAAAAAGTAGAAATATATCAAGATCATATTTCTGTGATAAAATTAGAAGCAATGTTTGCTGGAACCATACCTAATGGATATTAAAAAAAATGTCTGACCATAGAAAAAACATCATGCAGCCTTCGAGTCTTACCAATAACCCACAAACTGAAAGACCCAGACGTACATGTATTACAAGAGAGGATACAAAAATATGGTCTGGTCTCTGTGTTCCCTTTCTCCACGCTCCAGCCTACATTGACGGCTGGTCTGTTTCACCTCGATCAGGACTGTTGCTTCTTTTGCCATGTCGGCTGCAGTCAGAGGGCTGTGTTTCCTGACTTTTATCAGTAGATGAGAACCGAGGACGCGGAATATGTTCTTACAGAAACAGGTTATTGATGTGTTCTACCCTATTTCCATCTTTTCCTGTTGACAAGTACGACAACGAAAGACACGAACGCAGTCTATCCAGTGATTCTCGAAGGTCTTCACGGGATCCGTAATGAGAGACCTTTGTTTCTGATGGTATATTTTAGCATCTACACGGAAACGGGTAAACTTCAGCATCTAGATCAAGATGTATCGGCAAGGCGTTTTATTTTTACCTCAACATAGTCCGTGAGACAAGAAGATTATTGATAAGGAAGGTTAGGAAAAGACAAGCAACATTTATAGGCCATTTTATGAGTAAAGGCGAATTAGTGCACCTGGTCACAACAAGAAAGGTGAAGGGAAAGAGAGCACCAGGCAGACCCAGGGAGAAAATATTGGACGGACTTGCAGAGTGGCTGAGGACGGAGAGGGTGGAAGATGTGCTTGCAGCAGCAAGGGACAGATACATATGGAGGACCATGATCGCCAACGCCATTCGGCAGGGCAATTGACGATGATGATGGTCACAACAGGAAAGCTGGAGGGAAAGAGAACACCAGGTAGACCCAGGGAGAAAATATTGGATGGACTTGCAGGGTGGCTGAGGACGGAGAGAGTGGAAGATGTGCTTGCAGCAGCAAGGGACAGATACATATGAGGACCATGATCGCCAACGCCATTCGGCAGGGCAATGATGATGATGATGAGTCTGTGAGGACGTCCGGATTTAGTCTCAGGACTGCCTCTCTAGCTTTCCCACTGAGAAGTGCAATGAAATGGATACCCATTTTTAGTTACAAGCGGGTTTTCAAAATGCACCACATAGGCGTCCACATCCTCACGATAGCTGAGAGGGTGAAGGTAAATGTGTAACCCTGCCATTCCCGCTCCCTGATCCTCACCTCTCATTCGTTTATCTACCTTCTGATCTGAACTTCCTCTTCCTTGATCCTCACCTCCTCTTTGTCGTTTCTCTGTGGCATGATCTGTTCCTCGTCCCTGATTCCCATCTCCTTTTCAGTCCTGACGGTTTCACAGACAGACCTTGCGAAGACTCATTCAAGGTACCATCTGTGTCTCGATTTCCACGAACTGTTCATAGAAAACCGCTCTAGAGGTCCTTTCATCCTTGCTTGCTTTCTCCGAACCGCCTGACCTTTGACCCAACTCACAGCCTCCGCAGGAGAGCGATATCAGTGTTGGTGACCAAATTTAAAACACTGATTAATATCGATGGAACGGAACTCATAACACAGAGCAAAATGGCACCCATAAGTAATTCATTAGTTCTACACAAAACGTAACACCAACAAAACTGTCTTACGACCGAAACTGGTTGATACCGAACTCGACTGTGGCTAAACCTCGCATCAAACACAGTTCACACTATAAACATCTAACAATTACGTGTTGGGTAGAGGTATTCACTTGCCCACCCGTCAGTGATTCGAACCAGTTCCATTGGACCAACTTCTGGGCAAACACTCGGAAAGCACACCCGGCTGAAGTCTGAAGAGGGTTATTGTGGGGTTGTCGTCCACATGTCTACATCTACCTAACAGCATCCCCGGAATTACTTACTTAACTGAAGCCTCTGGCTTCCTGGGGGACCATAGGGCTGTGGAACTCAGTCCTCCAACACTCTCGGTTCTGGGAGATCCCTCTTAGCTGTTTCCATGTCATTCCAACGGATTTCCCCTTTGTGTCAGAACTTCAGTGCCATGTCTGTCTTGGTCTTCCCACTTTTCATTTTCCCCGTGGATACCTGTCCAGGACTGTCGTGAGCTGTTGCAAGGAAATTTTCTTAGAGTGTGAGCTATCCATACCTGTTTCCTTTTCTTGATTTCTATTTCAGTTGGAACTTGTCTGGTTTTATCCCACATGTTGGTGTTGGAAATGACATCAACACACCGGATGCTGAGAACGGTCCTAAGACATCTGTTGACAGACACCTGCATCTTGTGGCTGTTGGTCTTGGCTGACTTCCATGTTCCACAGCCATAGAAGACAGACGGATGCCGGGAATAGTCCCCTTTAATCGGTAGACTCATGCTCCTCGTCCACCAGCATCCTGCATTGTCAACCATGTAGCGAAGCAAAAACTTAACCCTTTGACTCCCTCAACATATCCACCAGCTTCTTGCAGAAAACCGGTGGATAGGATGAGGGAGTCAAAGGGTTAAGTTTTTGCAGTTGATGGATAACGTGCGGGAGTCAAAGAGTTAAAATTTTGCTTCCAGGTAATTCTCGTTTAAGTTCCCAAGTCTATGGTGTCTTTATCCCATGGTCTTGTGATTCAGTGCCTATAGAATTATTCGTGTACTGTGTCATCGCCCTAAAAGTGCTAAGTATCTACAGTTTATCCCATGGTTTTGTACATACATAATTATGTGCGTGCTGTCCTGCCACCCTGAAGAATGCCAATACCTCCAGAACACAAGCTGTGATTCAAAAGAACACGAAGAGAATGATAGATTGACACGGACCGATCTGAAAAAACAACGACAACACGATTCTTCTCATTTTCAAAAGAGAGAGAAAATGCAAGAAAGCATGAAATATCTAGTGTAACATGTTTTTTTATAATTCAACTTCTTGTTTGACCTTTTACAAGAAGAAAAACAAACACATGTTCATGTTTATCATACAAACATGCATGCGTTAATGTGGTCGAAAGATTATCGTACAGATGTACACCGTTTTACAAAATTACACTATCATACATTTCGAATAACTGGCTCGAGCCAAGATAACGATAGGGATGGTCAAATCAAACGCTGTCAATGCTTTATTAAGAACCAGTGCTTGAAAGTTGATCGTCATCAGTAGCTATTAAAAACAAACACACACATATCCACAGAAAGAGAGAGAGAGAGAGAGAGAGAGAGAGAGAGAGAGAGAGATACAGACAGACAGACAGACAGACAGACAGAGAGGGAGAGAGAAGAGAGCCAGGCAGCCATCCAGCCAGATAAATAGAAAAATGATGGAGAGACAGCCAGCCAGATAGATAGATAGATATATAGACAGAATGACAGACAGACAGACAGACAGACAGATAGATAAATAGATAGATAATAGAAAGAAAAATATAGATAGATAATAGATAGATGGATAGATGGATAGATGATAGATATAGATAGATAGATAGATAGATAGATAGATAGATAGACAGATATAATGATACATAGAGATAGATAGGCAGACAGTTAGTCAAACAGACAGACAGATGGATAGATGGATAAATAGATGGAGAGGTAGGCAGCCAGATAGATAGACAGACAGATAGATAGATAGATAGTAGATAGATAGATAGATAGATAGATAGATAGATAGGTAAATGTAGATAGATAATAATAGATAGATAGGTAGATAGATATATAGATAGTCACAAAATGTCAAATCGATTCAGTACGCTTTTCTGAACAATGTGTTCATTGTTTGTATTGTGAACAGAAGTGGTCGTGTGTGTGCGTGCATCCTCGGCTGGGAAAGTGTGCGCGCATGATTGTGTTCAGATGCGCTTGATGAGCGTGCATGTACACAACATTTATGTAATGTCTCGTTTATCTGTCTGATTGTTTTTGTGGTTATTTTATTACTGTCATTAATGTTATTATTTTATTCGTTCTGTTTCATTTCTCGTTGAATAGATTTTCTCATTTCAGTTCATTAACGTACGCTGGTTTTCTTGGACATTGTTCGTGAATTTAATTACAGCAATGTGCGCACACATATACATACACGTGCTTTTGCGCACACACGTGCGCGCACACACAAACACCACACACACACACACACACACATACACACACACACACACACGCACACATACCACAAACACATACACACATACAAACACACACAACACAAACACACATACCCACAACGTTAACACACACACACACACATGCATGCGCGCGCGCGCACACACACACACACACACACACACACACACACACACACACACACACACACACACACACACATTAAAGATCAAGTATTTGTGAATCGTGAGAATGATTCTAATAAACTATAAATTGTATAATAAGGAGGCTTATCTTTAAACAATTCTCTGTATTTCGGATCCAGCGTTTACTGTGTTTGCGAACAGTGGTGTTTCTGTGTTCAGGTAGGCGCTTTCTTGAAAATGAGTACATCTTCACATTGTGAATATATTGTGATTTTGTTCGACGCCCATGCGGTCAAGTCGTTTTGTTTCCCCAGTTCTTTCAGGTTCCCATGGTGTTTGATGTTCAGAAAGAGTTGTAGCCGCCCTTGTCTCCTATCGCTTCACCTCAGTTTCAGTTTCTGTTTCTCAAGATGACGTCTCCGCGCTCGGGACGAATTCCATATGCACTAACGTCGCAGGTGCCACGTGTATGGTGACCGTGGCACAAGCCTTAAGCCTGCACATAAACCCATGAGCTGGCCAGGTCCTGAGGAAAAAGTAGTGGCCCACATGGGGGGTCGAACTCACGACCTCCGCGTTATCAGCACGGCGCTCTAACCAACTGAGCTAATGGGCCGTCTGAAACGAATGGTTCGGCTGGGCGTCGAACCCAGGATCTCTCGCGTGTGAGGCGAGCGTGATAACCACTATACTACCGAACAGATCCAGCTTCACTTGATAGACACGACGTTGCTGGAAGAAATGGTCAGCTGTCCTCTTGACGGTAGGAGGAGGTTGGTGATAGCATCAGTCATCATCATCATCATCATCAGTCCCGTAGTCTGGTTGACCGTTGGGGCACCATTGAAGATTTTGCAACCAACTTCCTCCACTCCTCGCGGTCCTCAGCTTTCCGCAGAATGATATTCCATTCAAGGCCAGTCCACTCTCTGATATTGTCTTCCCATCTTTTTCTCTGTCTGCCTCTTCGTCTCCCTCCCTGAACTGTTCCCTGCAAGACGGTCTTGGCCAGTCCAGATGATCGTGTGACGTGCCCGTACCACCTCAGTTTGCGTCTTTTCACTGAGGTCAGGAGGTCTTCATACGGCCCGATGGCGTTTTCGATTCGGGTTTTCACTTCTTTATTGGTTATATGATCTATGTACGAGATACCAAGGAGTTTGCGGAAGCATCTCATCTCCATTGCCTGTATCCTTCTTTCAATGTCTGCTGTTATGGTCCATGTTTCGCATGCATACAAAAATATTGACATGACCAGGGAACGCATCAGTCTGATCTTGGAGCCGATTGCGATATTCTTGTCGTTCCAGATGACTTTTAGCTTGGTCATTGCAGCTGTGGTCTGGGCAATCCTGGAAAGTACCTCGGGCTTTGATCCTTCATCTGATACTATAGCTCCCAGATATTTAAATCTATGGACGGTCTCAAGTTTCTTGTTGTCTATGGTAATGTCAGTGCTGATGCCATTGGTATTATTTGTCATCAACTGGGTTTTCTCTGCACTGATCTGCATGCCATATGATGTGGAGGCCTCATCAAGATGTTTTATCAAGCTGACTAGCTCTTGCTCTTGCCCAGCTAGTCCGTCAATGTCGTCGGCAAAACGCAAGTTTGTGATTGTTCTACCTCCGATGCTGACTGTTCCCTCGTGGTCTTCAAGTGCGTCAGCCATTATTCTCTCTAAGAAGATGTTGAAGAGAGTGGGGGAGAGCAGGCATCCTTGGCGTACTCCAACTGTGGTTCGGAACCATTCGCCTAGCATCAGTACTAACATGCAAATCATATGGGTGTTGCGCCAGTTCTGGCTGAAGAGAAACTTCGTCGGGACTTTTTCTGCTCTCTGGAGTGAGGGTGATAGTCGTTCCTTTCTCTTTGTGGCTCAAGGTGTGATCTGATAATGCTTCTCTCCTTTTTTGAGGCTGACACTGTTGGCTGGGATCATCTTTTTGCTAGCTTATCTACCGCCTCTTTCTTTCTTTCTTTTTTTTTTTCTTTTTTTTTCTTTTTTTTCTCTTTTTGCTGTGGTAAAACAAATGTTCCATCCATGTCTTCCACGCCGCTTCAGCGATATTGTCGCCACGCTGATTATTTTGAGGGAGAAGAGTGGCAGAATGGTTCAGACGTTCGCCTGCCAATAACAACTCGAGGATCCAGGGTTCGCTCCCAGTAGAGGCCTCGACTTTTCTCCTCGGTTTGAGCGGAAAATCGAACTGAACGTCTAGTCCTTTGGAAGTGGACGAAAAACGAGTCCGACCCGTGTGCCTTCTGGCTGCACACGCAGTTGAAAGTCGTGAAGAGCAGGGAATTTCCCCGGCTGCCTTGGTATAAAACAATGGAGAGAGAGGTTGATCTCCCAGGTCCCTCCCCTTGAAGACCAATTATCCTTCTTGCCTTTCTAAATTCTTGGTGAAAAAAATATGAATTTGAAACGAGGGAGAGAAGATGGGCGCTGCCCATGTAATGCTGGTCCCGGGAAAAGTTGAGGTCTCTGCCACCTCGCTCCCCTACGACCTCAGGGTTATGGAACTATCTAGGAAGGACCTCAGGACCTGGCCAGCTCGTGGGTATAAGTGCAGGCTTAAGGCGTGTGCATCATCCATTCTGGATTTTCTCCATCACATGGCACCTGTGGCGTTAGTGCATACGGAATTCATTCCGAGCGCGGAGACGTCATCTTGAGAAATTGAACCTGAATCTGAAACTGATTATTTTGGCTTTCTTTCCAACACAACCGCACTTACTCACTTACTTACTTACTTACTTACTTACTTACTCAATCACTTACTACTCACTTACTTACTTACTCGCTCATTCACTTACTCACTCACTCACTTTCTTTCTTACTTATTTACTTACTTACTTATTTACTTACTTGCTTACTTACTTACTCAATCACTTACTCACTTACTTACTTACTAACTTACTCACTCACTTACTTACTTACTTACTTACTTACTTACTCACTCACTTACTCACTTACATACATACCTGTCTATTTCCTCTTTTTCTTCTTCGGAAGGGAACGATAGGCTGGCGGGGCTGTGATTAAGAAAATATTGTCTTCACCTAGTTGATACCTGAATATTTGTGCATTGACCAGAGGTGGTGGTGGTGGTGGTGGGGGGGGGGGGGGGGGCTTTCTGTCATGTGAGACGAGTTTATACAGAATAGCCAGCTTGTGTTGTGATTCAGACCTTTAATTATTTGTTTATTTACTTTATGTACATGTTCCTTATTTTGAAGATAAGATACGCAGATACACATGTCATTTACATGTAACCAAGATTATTTCAGTGATAGGCTGATACAATGCCAGTGTAGAATATAGACTACTTTAAACATAGGCTTGGTAGGATCTCATGACTTGGCCAGCTCATGGATTTATGTGCAGGCTTAAGGCTTGTGCCATGATCACCATATACATGGCACCTGTGACGTCAGTGCATATGGAATTTGTTCCGAGCGCGGAGACGTCATCTTGAGAAACTGAAACTGAAACTTTCTTGGTATTCTACAGTGAGCAAGGGTCCACTAGAGGACTAGTCTTCTATCTCCTCTGACCCACTGAAATGCCTTGGTCAGGTGGCGTGAACTTGTCATTCTCTAGGACCTGGACAGCCGATAAGGCATTACTGAAAAAAAGACCACTTGATAACATGAATCATCTGCATTCTGTATTACGGAGGCTGCTTACATTTCTATTTCTGATCGGTCAGTTCATGCAGTTCTTTTCCATAGGAACTGATAGTTGTGGTTTTTGCCCCAGGAAAGTTTATAAGGACATCAGCTCCCCCATTGGTCTTATCATTTGTGGCTGACCTGTCGTGTATACATGTGTCCATGCCTCCTGTGGGTAACGCTCTTCTGTCATGGCCAACGTATAAGCCTGGCGTGCTGTGTCATCTTGTACTTCTGCTGGGGGACATCAGTGACGATTTCAAAGTCTATTTGTTCCGGTGACCACAGTTCTGGCGGTCGCAAAGATAATAGTGAAAATGTCTCTATCGGCAGTGCTCTGCTGTTGTTATGCGTACAAAGATTCTCCGTTTCAGGCAAATTTTGATGAGACCATCCAACTTCCGTTTCATCTGTCAAATACTTGAACTTCTCTGTCAGCATCACAGTTTAGCCTTCCTTTTTTTGTTTGGGATGGAGGACTCATGTAGTGTCTCTGTCTTTGTATACAGAAAGACCTCATTGCACTAGTGATGAATCTGTTAGTCTTTTTTAGAACCTTGTTGAAAGCCTGCAGGTTGGCCTTGGCTTAGGTTGACCACTCAGAGGAACCATATATCCCTGGTATTTTGTTTTCATTATCTTCTCGTTTGCTCCATATGTAGTGTCCTTCCTTGGGATCACTAGCCTGTGTCTGGCCTTACCTTCTGCGTTTGCTATGTTTGGCTTACGGGTCTTTCTATTGTCAAAAATAACGCCAAGTTCAATTTATTCATTTATCCAAGAGCAGGGTTTATCCAAGCTTGATGATGCTAGCCAGCTGCTTGGTCCATAAGATGAATAGTGTTGTAGATCACTTCTTTTTGTCAATGGAAACACACTATCTCATTGCCCAAACATTCAGCCCAACTACTGCTCGTTGCATTGTCTTAAATGCCAATCCCATGTTCCTCCGTACAAGAGATCACCAGAACGTCCGTGTTCAAAGCAATTTGGATACCCAAGGTAGCTCCAATATAAAGTCGCTGATGAAGAGAGAAAACTTAAACCTTTGACTCCTTCACCCTGTCCACCAGCATCCTGCATTGTCAACCATGCTAGGAAAATACAAACTTAACCGTTTGACTCCGTTACCCTATCCACCAGCGTCCTATCAAGAGGCTGGTGGGTAGGGTGAGCGAGTCAAAGGGTTAAGTTTTTTGCAGTTGGTGGAAAGGATGTGGGAGTCAAAGGGTTAAGTATGAATGATATTTGAATCGAAATACAAATGTCGTAGAGTTGAGGTCGAAGTTTGTTCACAAAAAATGCAAAGTCCACATCAGTGTACGCCCACAGCACTTTAAGTATAACAAAGAAATTAAAGATAGAAAGGAGTATGTGTGCGTGCGTGTGTGTTCGTATGCATGTGTTTGAGTTAGTGCGTACTTGTGCTCGGGTACGTGTGTGCGTGCACGCGTGTGCGTGTGTGTATTGTGTGTGTGTGTGTGTGTGTGTGTGTGCGTGTGTGTGCACGTGTGTGTGTATCTGTGTGTGTATATCTTGTGTGTGTGTGTGTGTGTGTATGTGTTTGTGTGTGTGTGGTGTGTGTGTGTGGTGTGTTTGACTCTGTGTGTGTGTGTGCGTGTGTGTGTGTGTTTTGTGTGTGACACGTGTGTGTGTGTGTGTTTGTGTGTGTGTGTGTGTGTGTGTGTTGTGTGTGTGTGTGTGTGTGTGGTGTGTGTGTGTGTGTGTGGTCGTATGCGCTCGCTGCAAATAATGTTGTGTGTATGTGTGAGAATGTGTTTGTGCCATGTTCATACATAAGTGCAGTATCATCAAAGTCAGATGCATCATTCACTTGTCACCCGTCATCATCATAGTATTCGATAGTAGCCGTCCAATAGACATCACAACTCCCAGCCATTTATCCGCTACTTCATAGCCTTCAAACCGTTGATGTTGTTGGTGTTGTTCATATAGGAGGTCGGTGGTTTCCCCAGATTTCTTTTTGCCTCAACTTTTCCACGCAAAACTGTTGTCATTAGGGTTGTATTGGTGTTTTTGCAGATTTTATGGATGACGCTTTTTATTTTTCTTATGTTGATATTTCTACCAGCGTTGACGTTAGACTGTGAGTTCCTTAGTTCGTTTGCAATGCTTTCGTTTGTTCTGTTATTACTGCATTTGACTCTAGGAAGCATATATTCATTGATGTCGTATAAACATAGTTCATCTATTACGACTGCATATCATAACGTGAAATCACAATTCGGTAATAATAATGACACTACACAGAAATATATGCAGAAAAAAAAAAATGTCAGGATGTTCATCTTCCCTGCGCACGCTAAAAATCCCACAGCACTTGAAATTTGTGAAGAGAAGGGCTTTCGCCTGGCTGCCTTGGTATAAAACATTGGACAAATAAGTTAATTTCCAAGGTCACTCCCCTTGAAGGCCATGTAGTCTTCTTGCCTTTCTAAAGTCTTGGTGAAAAAAAAATGTTTGGCGCTGAAGTGCGGGGACGCGCTCTCAAAAGGAGAGCAGCCCGAATTTCAAATGGTAAATCCACTGTGACAAGAGATATGAATATGAATATGAATATGAATATGAATATGAATATGAATATAAATATGAATATGAATATGCATATGAATATGAATATGAATGTGAATATGAATATGAATATGAATATGAATATGAATGTGAATGTGAATGTGAATATGAATATGAATGTGAATATGAATATGAATATGACTGTAAATATGAATTTGAATATGAATATGAATATACATATGAATATGAATATGAATGAAAAAAGAGAGCAGGAACAATACGACAAACTGCTAAAGAAAAGCAGGATGAAACCGCATGCGAGTGGAAGAGCCACCTATGAGACTGATGTTTATTTAGTGTTAGTGATTCACTGGCTGTGCAGGTTTTTAACTTTTCTTTTCATGGCAAGCCAGCAAGCAAACAATTACTGGTCTAGCCATAAAATCACCATAACAGAAAGAAGCCTACGTGCAGTATTGGAGACATTAGGTTTGAGGAAAGCGAGCCTCCTAAGGTCTAACTAACTATTGCAGATGTTGCCCGGCTCCTACCCAGAGTTGGGCGTGCTATGAGCTCATTGGGAAGACTGGGACCACACAGTCGAGTCTGATCTACATTGTACTTTACGGATGCAGCATTGAGGGTGTTGCTCTAATCTTCTGATCAGCATTGCAGGTGTCTGTATCTATCCGGCCTGGTTGGCGCCAGGATTTATTATGATAGTAAGCGTAGAGTGCAGACATGTCACGCAATCTCAATCCTAGATTTGAACTTCATAGCATCATGATTATCATCCTCATCGACACCATCATCATCGCATTTTAAAAAACCATGTGCTACCCACTGTGGCCATTAAGGTGGCACAGAAAATGGGACGAGAAAAAAAAATTACTGCAGATGTTGATGGTATGCTTTTGCACAGGTAAATGTTTGTCTGTCTGAACTCCAAGTCATCTTCTCCTGATCAACAAAACATCAGAGAAGTGTTACTGTTTCTTTCCTAAATTTTGCATATTTGTTTTTCCGTTGTCTTTTGTCTACGCTTGACAAAGACCAGTTTGCCGAAAATTGGCACCTGTCTTGTTTTGTTGAACTACATACACGTTCAGGTTCTGTTTTTCTGTTTCTCTGGTTACTAGTTGCTTGAACGCGCGCAGTCATTTTGATTCAGGTTCTAAGATATTTGAAAGAGGTTGGTAAAGACATTTCTGTTAAAGATTAGATCCAATGGAATCGACCAACATCTGTGCACTCATTGCTAACCGAAACAAACTGAAAAAGCAGTGTTGACGGACATCACTTCTGTCTATACTCTGTCTGTGTTCAACTTTGTTTCCATTTGTTGAGGACAACACATCTACACATGTCTGCCTCTACTCCCAACAGAGGGAAATCATGAAGTGAACAACTATCCGACACTTCTGTCTCGTCTGCATATTTGTAAACATCAACATCATGTATGGCAATGACATCAGACAGATGATTGTTACAACGTATGCTATTCCCTTATAATGTTCGTGTATTTGAAATATCTGACACACACAGTGTAATCCACACTGTCACAATACTGTTGTACAGCTATCAAGACACACACACAGTGTAATCCACACTGTCACAATACTGTTGTACAGCTATCAAGACACACACAGAGTGTAATCCACACTGTCACAATACTGTTGTACAGCTATCAAGACACACACAGTATAATCCACACTGTCACAATACTGTTGTACAGCTATCAAGACACACACACAGTATAATCCACACTGTCACAATACTGTTGTACAGCTATCAAGACACACACAGTATAATCCACACTGTCACAATACTGTTGTACAGCTATCAAGACACACACAGTGTAATCCACACTGTCACAATACTGTTGTACAGCTATCAAGACACACACAGTGTAATCCACACTGTCACAATACTGTTGTACAGCTATCAAGACACACACAGTGTAATCCACACTGTCACAATACTGCTGTACAGCTATCAAGACACACACACAGTGTAATCCACACTGTCACAATACTGTTGTACAGCTATCAAGACACACACAGTATAATCCACACTGTCACAATACTGCTGTACAGCTATCAAGACACACACACAGTATAATCCACACTGTCACAATACTGTTGTACAGCTATCAAGACACACACACACAGTGTAATCCACACTGTCACAATACTGCTGTACAGCTATCAAGACACACACACAGTATAATCCACACTGTCACAATACTGTTGTACAGCTATCAAGACACACACACAGTATAATCCACACTGTCACAATACTGTTGTACAGCTATCAAGACACACACAGTGTAATCCACACTGTCACAATACTGCTGTACAGCTATCAAGACACACACAGTGTAATCCACACTGTCACAATACTGCTGTACAGCTATCAAGACACACACAGTATAATCCACACTGTCACAATACTGTTGTACAGCTATCAAGACACACACAGTATAATCCACACTGTCACAATACTGCTGTACAGCTATCAAGACACACACACAGTGTAATCCACACTGTCACAATACTGTTGTACAGCTATCAAGACACACACACAGTGTAATCCACACTGTCACAATACTGTTGTACAGCTATCAAGACACACACACAGTGTAATCCACACTGTCACAATACTGTTGTACAGCTATCAAGACACACACAGTGTAATCCACACTGTCACAATACTGCTGTACAGCTATCAAGACACACACACGATCAAGATGACAACCGCCATCCACGATTTTCAGTTTCTGTTAAGACTGTAAAACCACAGACTCTCAGGATGAATACCCACATATGTTAATACAGACATTAACACTAAGAAGACTGCCATTACATTCTGATATAAACACTCATGCCAGACACTGTGAAGATGCCACATGATCATAAGACTGGGCATCCAGTGGTTGGATGGTTTCTCTGTCTCATTATAATTCAGCCTCAATGGACTGCATCTGAAAACCCCACCAACGATAGCCATTCAGATAACGGTCAAAATCATTCCACTTCTATTTTATATCCACTCCAGTCTATAACTCAGGGATTCACAAGTCTGAAGACAGAAAATCAGTATGGCAAACCCACTGATTTGAAGCCAGTGTCCATAAACACGTCTATGATTTGTAAGTGCCTCAATGATAAGGAAACCCTGCATTTCACAACCAACGACGTTCGTCTGACGTACGAGCAACACGGAAAAGCTCAGCTGTCATCTTCAGTCTTTGACAACCACCATGACTGCCATCTGCATTTTCGAAAGCCAGACGGCGACCAGCTGTGGACAGTGGCATACGAACTGTATGGCTTGGGGGCCTGCTATCCTCTTCCTATTGCTATCACTTACCGAACGGCTAACGGCAGTGCCACCAAGTTTGACCCTTGTCAGACGTTCTGCGATATGCATCACGAACACGTTTTCGTACAGGCTGACGATATCTTTCTTACCATTACCGTGACCAGTGATCCAGCTCCGCCATTTATGGTGCTTGTGATGCTCAGGCAAACCCGGCTAGTTGATGTCATGTATGACACACCGCAAAGAGGTAGGTCTGTGTGGATTGGATTGGGTCGTGGGTAGGGTGGGGGTGGGTGTGGGGGTTGTCGCTAAAGAATCTGATGGTGTGACAGTGAGGTCGGTAGTGCGTATGGAATTCATTCCGAGCACGAAGACGTCATCTTAAATTAAGAAACTGAAACTGAAACTCAGTAGGCGTGAATTGCGGGCCTCTCTCCCCTGGGAAAACACATCGCCATAGCTTGGCGCCACTCATTTTCTGTTTGTGTCTGTGTATTTTTGTTACGCATGATAGTGCAGTTTCTCTACAGAACTTTCATAGACATTTTTTTTTGTTATGACAAGTTTTGAGTGCATACTCTACACAGGATCACAGTTTATTGTCTCATCAAAAAGACTAGCACCCAGACTAACACTCAATGTTTAATCATTTGACTCCCACACCCTGTCCACCAACTGCAAAAACTTAACCCTTTGACTTCCTCACCTTATCCACACGCTTCCTGCAAGAAGCTGGTGGATAGGGTGAGGGTGTCAAAGGGTGATGTTTTTTATTTTGCTAGTATGGTTGGCAATGTAGGATGCTGGTGGACAGGATGCAGGAGTTGAAAGTTAAACAGAGGAGAAGAAAAACCTGTCCGACATGTCAACTTTGTTTTGGACGTTAAAGACATAGTGGCTACCACATTATGTCTGTATTATTCCTTCTTGAACAGACAACGGTTATGGTTGCTGTGGTTGATGGTGCTGCTGTTGCTGTTGCGTTTCGATTTAAACGTGCAAACCATGTGATTGTTCATATTCATCATCATCATCAGTTGCCTAGCCACATGGCGTTGGCGATCATGGCCCTCGATCTGTTTCTATCCCTCGTTGCCTCAAGCACCTCCGCCACACTCTTTGTTTTCAGACACTCTGCAAGTCCGTACAATATCTTCTCCCTGGGTCTACCCGGTGCTCTCTTTTCCTCCAGCTTTCCTGTTGTGACCAGGTGCTCCAATCCACTTTCCTCATAAAATGGATTATAAATGTTTCCTCGTCTATTCCTAATCTTCCTTATGAATGATCTTCTTGTGTCTGCTTCCATCAAGACTGTCTCGTTTGTCTTCTTTGCTGTCCATGGAAATCTCAACATTCTTCTTAGAAACCACATCTTGGCTGCCTCAATCTTGTTCTGGCTTTGCTCGTTGACTGTTGTTAATATTACGTATGTGAAAATGTCTTATATTCAACAAGTTATGTCAGAATATTTTGTCTCCAGCATGCTGTATGAAAGTGTTTTATCTCCAAATGATCTCTGGAAGCAACTGACTTTCCGACAGCAATTGCTAGGCTGTGCGCTTTAGGAAAGCAAAATGAAAGAAATATAAGTTACTTATTTTACTTTTTTGTCCTCTTCTGCGTTAAGCGTCGAGGGGAAATGCAGCTTTCGGACGTGGGCCAGATGGGTAGTGTCTGCCATGGTTAGGTTGATTCTTTCAATTGTTTCTTTCACATCTTCTATCCATCTTTTCCTAGGACGCTCCCTTCCTTTGAATCCACGCCTTTTCAGCTTATAAGCTGTGTATGCTGGCTGTTTGCTTGGAAGCCTCATGAGGTGACCGAACCATCTCAGTCTCTGTTTGTCTACATATTCTAGACATGGCATAATCCTCACAATGTCTCTAATGACTTCATATCAGATCTTGTCTGGACGTGTAACCTCATCTAGCAAGCAGTTATTTTGCTTTTTTTTGTCTTTGCTTAAAGTGTCCATGTCAGGCACTGATAACAAAGCGTTGGTATGAAAATAGAACTTATTGGTTGACACTTTGTATCCGTAGCGTGTTGATGTAATAGCAGAGGGGCCAGCTGATAAGTCACTGCATTTGCCTCCTGGATTCTTAGTTCCATGCTGCCTTTCTGTGTAAAGATGCTTCCTTAATATTTGAATTCTTCAACGTGTTTCAGTTCCATGTTGTTGACCTGTAATTCCAGCTTGCATGAGCTTCTTGCTCACTTTCATAGTCTATGTTATGGACACCTGATTTTCATGTTATAATTGACAGCTTGCATTCAAGTTACCGTTTATTATCATCTCTTTTCTTTCTTTTAGCAATGTAAAAATCCACTACCGACTTGCTAGGCCTGACGTAGCTTTATTAGAGCCCCGTTAGCCAGGGACTTTCAGGTTGAAACATAATAACACTTCGAAACGACCTGACAAAAACAGAACCAACGCTGATAAATACAATCTGTAAAGTTGATCTATTCATAATGGCGGAGTGCCTTTATAAAAAGTCAGATTCTTCATTTACCATGCTACTCAATTCAATGCAAACACTTCATTACTTAGGGATAGTAGCGTTAGGTCACATTGGACCTGTCTCACAGCTAGTCCTTGCAACTCCACACATAGAACATGAACATAAAACACAGAAGCGCATCAATCAAAAATAAGCAAATACAGTGAAATTAATCTTTAAAACACACACACACACACACACACACAGGCACGCACGAAGGCACACACACATCACACACACACACACCACACACACACACACACACACACACACACACACACACACACACACACACACACACACACACACACACACACACACACACACACACACACACACACAACATACATACACACACATTCGTCTAATATTATTCATAGTGAAAAAACGTTTAAAGCAAATACAGTAATACAGTGAAAGCGATGTTTACCTCCCCACCCCAAACACGCATGATTATATATATGTATGTGCATATATTTGGGGAGATGATATTTTTGTGAAGGTTCCCAGTGACATGAACTTTTATGTTATCTGAACATTTGGCTTTTGACACTAATCTATGTACATCGTTTGTCACAGGTCAAATAGTGCTACCCTGGAACAACCTGGTGGGTAAGTGTGGCCCTTTGATGAACACCACAGTGCAGCTGGCGGTACCACGGGGCCAAGTTGTCATGCTGAGTAACAGCTATACCCAGGCCTTTCATGATCTCAGGATCCATGAATCTGTGTCCATATCCTGGCAATCCGCGACGTCTGGACATGCAGAGAGAAGATGGGTATGCAAGGAGCCACAACCACCGGAAGTGGAAGTGATCGACACAAAAACATTGACCTTTCACTTCCGTGATCGCTCTGAGTATTGGTGCGCTAAGGGGTTGAAGTTCAAGTTCTCCTTTCATGATGTAGGTTTTTCTTTTCCTTACTGATCTTTTCTTGTCTTTTTCTTTAATCTTTCTTTGCTTGGGCTATGCTTTCTGTTCAAAGCACCATGGACTCAAGATCTAATGTCCAGAGTTCAGTCCCAGCCTGACCTGTTTGCTGCCCATCTTAATGCTCCCCTCATTCTGGTGGTGTCAGCTTAACACATCATGTTCTCCCCATCATACCATTCCCCATTTCAAGAACTCTCATGCACATTTATGGAATCTTCCAGATAATTACTGGTAGTTTTGGACGGAGTGCATATGGAATTGTTTGAGTGCAATGAATTCCTCTTGAAACACCACAAACTCCAAGTCAAACGATAGAAACTAATTAATATACATGTATACTTTAGTCGGGTCACTCATAAGCTAAAGCACAATAGTTTCAATTTGTCAAACACTGAACATGCCAAATGATGATTATGATGTTGTGTAAATAAATCGGTAAATCCTGTTGGGTACTATTTTCATCATCAAACTGTGAGTACAAAGTACGTGTTATCAACTTGAGTAAAGATCATCTGGAAAGCATAAGTGTTAAACTTCACTTTTTTGTTGTAAGTATTTTTGTGTCCAAATTTGCAAAAGCAGTCAGTGTTGATGTGTCACCAGGACATTTCTGCCACTAATCCCGTCTGTAAAGAGTTGGAGAAATAGAAAATATTGATTTAGTCAGAGAAAGTGGCCAACAATCCACGATGAAAATGAAAACTAGAGCCGTCATCAATTTGACAAACTTTGGTACTGTCTAAGAAGTAACACTGTGCAGGCTTCTGTAGTGTGAAACAAAAAATTTTTTTTTTCTGAATCCGAGATAAAAGAAAAAAAAAATGAAAAGACAGTCAGAGGGATTGTGAAGAGGGAAGTGATGGGCAGAACATAAATTGTTACTGTTGTCGTGCTAATGGTGGTGAGTTATGTGTTTGTTTTTTTGTTTATATTTTTTTTAGTTTCTTTCTTTGTTTCTATTCATCGCCGATGGAGTGAGAGAGAGGGCAGGGGGAGCCGATGGTATTATAGATGATAAATTATGTTGGTGGGTGACTGGGGGCTCTGTGTCGTGTTGTCTGGGACTGGGTTTCTGTGATGTGAGGCATTGGTGCTGTCAGCTCCTGCTGGGGAACTGGATGAATTTTCATGTTTTTACGTGATTACATATATACTTACATAGATACTTACACACATAGACACATACATACATAGACACTTACACACATAGACACTTGCACACATAGACACTTACACACATAGACACTTACATAGACACTTACACACATAGACACTTACATAAACACTTACACACATACATACATACATGTACATACATACATAATAATAATAATAATGTTTATTTGTATAGCGCATATTCCATATAAAAACATGCTCACCAGCGCTTTACATTTCGCAAGAAAGGCAAAAGGTGATAAAAAATGTTCACAATTGCATACACAATAAGATAACAAGAAACATTAAAGCTATACAAGTAAGAAGACACGTA
>CM060314.1:39158804-39161304 GCA_030674185.1 Monoplex corrugatus | reverse complement strand
TAAATCCTTATTCATCTCGATTGACTTCTCTATGATAGTTCTTAGGTGTATATGACATTAATAGTTCCTTTCCCTTCCACAAATTAACACTGTTCATCTGCTATTTCTCTTTTGATTCTATTCCTTGTCCTCTTCATGATTATTCTTTATAGGACTTTTGTTACATGACTCATCAAACTGATTGTGCGATGGAGTTCGCATTCTATGGCCTCTGTCTTCTTTGGCCCAACAGATCACTAGACAGTGCGCCAACACCTACTGGCAGAACCTATGTCAAGGCATCCAACTGATTCCTGTGTAGCTCTCTTATTTCCGGTTCCAACTTTCCTGACAATGTTTCCCTCTTTGTCTGAAATCTATTTGTCTGCTTCCACCGTCTCTCAGTCTGAAATCTATTTGTCTGTTCCACCGTCTCTCAGTCTGAAATCTATTTGTCTGTACCACCGTCTCTCAGTCTGAAATCTATTTGTCTGTTCCACCGTCTCTCAGTCTGAAATCTATTTGTCTGTTCCACCGTCTCTCAGTCTGAAATCTATTTGTCTGTTCCACCATCTCTCAGTCTGAAATCTATTTGTCTGTTCCACCGTCTCTCAGTCTGAAATCTATTTGTCTGTTCCACTGTCTCTCAGTCTGAAATCTATTTGTCTGTTCCACCGTCTCTCAGTCTGAAATCTATTTGTCTGTTCCACCGTCTCTCAGTCTCTCCGTTTCTGTGAATCTGTCTGAGGTGCATGCCTCTAGGGTTAACTGCCAGAAGGATGCATCTCCCTTCTTTCTTCTTTTTGTCATACTCCGTTCTGGTAGGTAACTCTTGATTGGATGTTGTGCTACGTATGTACTGTAACAGTTTCAGTTTCAATTTTTAAGATGGTCTCAGTGCTTAGAAAGAATTCCTATGCATTAATGTCACACGTGCCATGTGATGAAGAAGATCCAGAATGATCACGGCACAAGCCTTTAAGCCTACACATAAATCCACGAATTGGCCAGGTCCTGAGGTCCTACCTAGATAGTTCCATAACCCTGGGGTCGTAGGGGAATGAAGTGGTAGAGACCTCAACTTTTCCCGGGGCCAGCACCACGAGAGCGGCGCCCATCCCCTCTCCCTCGTTTCAAATTCATATTCATATTGATATTGTTTTTACCAAGACTTCAGAAAGGCAAGAAGGCAAGTGTGTGTTTGTGTGTTGTGCTGTGATGTTTGTCTTGTTGTGTGTTGTGTGTTGTGTTGTGTTATGTTGTGTTGTGTTGTGTTGTGCTGTGTGTGTGTGTGTGTGTGTGTGTGTGTGTGGTGTGTGTGTACGTGTATATGTATGTGTATATGTGTGTATGTGTGTGTGTGTGTGTGTGTGTGTGTGTGTGTGTGTGTGTGTGTGTGTGTGTGTGGCTAGATCATTAGTGGACAAGCCAATTTGTAGGAAACACGAGAAAGTCTTTTTCTGATGACAGACAAATAGACAGAGAAATTGAGAGTCTTCAAGGGGAGGGACCTGGGAAATCAACGTATTTCTGCAATGATTTTATACCAAGAATCTAGGCAATGTTCTGCTCTTTCGCGACTTTCAACTGTTGTGGGATCTTAAGCGTGCGCAGCCAAAAGGCACACGGGTCCGACTGGTTTTTCGTCCAAAACACGACAGGGGTTTTACACATATGTTGGTCATGAAGCTAGGATGAAATATTCAGCATTTACCCCTTCCCTTCCTAATAAAACATATTTTCTACATTAGATTTTATGTTTATTAACTATTGCCATTTCCCATTCCCAGCTCTCTGAGAGTCCACATAAACTGCAGAGTGGTGTTTGGAACTGTTCCGGCTCCCAATGGCCTGAGTTCAAAGCTCACCTCACATGTGACCTGTCCAGGAGTGTAACGATGGACAGGACGAGATGGACTGTCCCTATACTGGACATTGTCCTCATCTCACTGTTAGTGGCAGGTAAATTCGTCGTATTGTGTGTGTGTGTTGTTGTGTGTGTGTGTGTGTGTGTGTGTGTGTGTGTGTGTGTGTGTGTGTGTGTGTGTGTGTGTGTGTGTGCCGCGCGCGCGCGGTGTGTGTGTTTTACCTAGTTTATATTTCATACTGGTATTTTATCAGCCATCACTGGAATAGTCTTGGTGACATGTAAATGACACGTGTATGTGTGTATCTTACCTTCAATAAAGGAACACATATAAAGTAGATAAACAAACAATTAAAGGTCTGAATCACAACACAGCTAGCTACTCTGGAACAACAGTTCTCAATCCTTACATCACACCACAACAGATCAAACCGTTTGGCCACCTGACCAGCCTCTACCCCCCCCCTCCCCCCCCCCACACCCCCGTGGGATGCCAGAGTTTTTTTCAGAATGAATTGTATCCCCACCTTCTGGAAATTCTGTGCTATAAATTTCGTCTTTTCTGTTTTTCTCTCTCTTTGTTTTTGCCTTGCTGGGACAGCTGGTGGTAACTGTCATGTAGATGGGTGCTCTAAACAGTGACTTGATGAGGTT
>CM060314.1:39133804-39153804 GCA_030674185.1 Monoplex corrugatus | reverse complement strand
TGATGGTACAGTAGTTTTGGCATAGTTGTAGATTGCCTTTCTTCAGGAGAGTAATGATCAGGGACTGGGTCCAATGTGTTGGCCATTCGCCTGTCCGTCAGATCTTACTGCAGATGATGAGTAACATATCTATCATGGCCTCTCCTCCTGCCTGGACCAGCTGTGATGGAATGTTATCCACTCCGCCGACTTGCCTTTCTTCAATGATTTTATTGCAGCTTCAATTTCTTCTCGCACGATGGGGTAGCTATCGTTGTTGATTGTCTAGCACCCTGGGATCTCCTGTTGTTGTGTGTGTGTATAATTCGGAGCAGTACTCTGTCCACCTCTTTAGAATATCTTGATCTTCTGTGAGACATTTCCCTGCTTTGCTCTGTATGGTAGTGGTTCTGCCTTGTTTTGAGCTTGTCAATGTATATATACATATATCTATAATATATATATATGTATATATATGTATAAATATTTATATATACATGTAGATACATATATATTGTAAAAATAGAAAAAAGTGACAAAAGAAACGCAAAACGCTCTGTTTGGACTGCTGTCCACTTATGGTGCTACTGTCCATTTAAACGGGGTCCACAGAGATACATATGTACTGTCATCAACAGGTAATACATCTGCTCTTGGACCGGACTTTTCCTAATCGAATTACCATTCAACTTACTGCTCTGGCCCACTCTTCTGCACATTGTACCCTCCATGTTGCTTTTTTTAACGCTCAGCCTGTTTGAAAAGAAACGAAAGGCAGAAAATTGCCAAATATTCTAACACAATCTTCCGTTTAATACGAAAATTGTTACAGAAAATCAATATTTTATACTTCTCAAAGTCACTGTCCACGCAGAATCAGAACAGGATTGAAACAGCTGAAGTGTGGTTTCTGAGAAGAATGCTCAGAGTTCTATGGACAGCATAGAAGATGACAAAACAACGAGACAGTCTTCAATAAGAGAAATACAAAAAGAACATTAATGACGTGTGGAGGCCATGATCGCTAACACCATGCGGTAAGGCACACGGATGATGATAATAATAAGGTCACTGTGACCTTGAAGGAACATCAGATGATATAAAACTTGACTAACGCTGAAAACAACGGAAGCTGTCACAGCAGTTGAAACAGATTTTAAAGCTGATCAACTACCTTCCTCGAAAAGTAAATCGTAGGCACTTTTGGTCAGTGTGACGGTGAACTTGGAGCTTTATCGTACACAACTACATGTAAGTGTTCACGACTCCTCAATAGCTTACAGCTCTGATCAAAATCTGATAAAGATCAGTTCATAAACAGCTGAAAAAAATGTGTGCATAATTTACGTCTCTCTCTCTCTCTCTCTCTCTCTCCTCTCTCTCTCTCTCTCTCTCTCTCTCTCTCTCTCTCTCTCCTCTCTCTCTCTCTCTCTTGTATTGTGTATTGTGTATTGTATATGTATGTGTGTGTTGGGGTTGGTGGTGGAGGTGTATGTCTTTGTTTATTCGGGCGATAGATGACTGTGTGTCGGAGTATATAATTGTATATACATGCGTGAATGCAACACCAGCAACATCTGGAAATCTTCCCTGATGCACATAATCATCAAGCTGAAAATCTGCAAAAGCCTTGTCCAATCAGCCCTGTTTTATACATAGAAGGCAAAACGAACTGTCAACCAGACATCCGAGGGGCTTCGAAGATGTTTACGACGGGATGCTGAAAGTTACTTGGGAACGACACATGTCCAGTGAAGAAGTAGCCAAATATCCAGACATCAGCACTATTGTCAACAAGGTTAAGAGGAGAAGATGAAGATGGCCTGGTTAAGTCCTCAGGGTGACAAAACCAGACATCCTAACACTGCTCTGTCACTGGCACCACCTGGCAAAAGAAACAGGGAGTAGCAGACCAGCAGCCACCTGGTGACACACAATTCAGCAAGAAATGAAGGAAGCCAGGTAGACATGGAATGAGCAATCTTGTCTCGCTCAAGACCATCATGATTGGAAGTGACTGATCAGAATAGGAATGTGTAGTAGCTATTGATACTGCACAATTGAAACATTTCCAGAAAGGCTGCTAGTTTTAATTCAAGGGAAACTACCGTAGGCAGATAATGATTCTATACGCGGTTCTTTCCCGTCGACTGTAGTTCTCTCTATTGCGTTCTCCCAAACGTGTGTGCGTGTGTCTGTGCCTTTCTGTGTGTGTCTGTGTCTGTGCCTTTCTGTGTGTGTCTGTGTCTGTGTGTTTACGTGTGTACATGTGTGTGTGTGTGTGTGTGTGTGTGTGTGTGTGTGTGTGTGTGTGTGTGTGTGTGTGTGTGTGTGTGTGTGTGTGTGTGTGTCGGTGTTATATATGCGGCTGAGTATGTCTGTGTGTGTACGTATTTGTTTGTACGTGCGTGTGTGCGTGCGTGTATGTGTGTTTCTAATATGTACAAAGCTCGAAGGACAAAAGCTGCATAGAGGTATTACTCTTTGTGAGAGGCATTCTTTACAGTCTGTGATGTAAAGGTCACTTCAAATTGATTCAAAGGAGTTAATTTCAATTTTTATGTGATGTGAAATCTTCCAAGATTTCCCAGAAGATTAGATAATGGATGTAATATGTCTCGTACGGTGAACATAGAGGGCCTACATATTTTTCACATTTTCAGTATTTAGTGAAATACGTTGGACATTTTTACAAGATAATTAGAATTATCCATTTGAAAATTGTTTAGAATTCTTAAAAGTATACCAGATAAACTTTTTTATGTTATGTAAATTGTATGCCTATAACAGTTTCATGTACGTCCGTAGAATTTCTACATTATGGCCAAAATCGTCCCGTCTTCATTGATATGTGACGCCTTTTCCTCTGCATGGAGCAAAGAATAATTGAATGGGTAATGGCGTTCGCATGTGTGTGTGTGTGTGTGTGTGTGTGTGTGTGTGTGTGTGTGTGTGTGTGTGTGTGTGTGTTTCAGTGTGTGTGTGTGTATTTCAGTGTGTGTGTGTGTGTGTTTCAGTGTGTTGTGTGTGTGTAGTGTTGTTTGTGTGTGTGTGTGTGTGTGTTTCAGTGTGTGTGTGCGTGCGTGCGTGCGTGAGTGCACATGTGCATGTGTGTGTGTGTGGTGCGTGTGTGTGTGTGCGTGTGTGTGTGTGTGTGTGAGTGTGTGCGTGTGCGTGTGCGTGTGTGTACATGCGCGCGTGCGTGCGTCCATGCACGCGCGCATGTGTGTGCGTGTGTGTGTGTGTGTGTGTGTGTGTGTGTGTGTGTGTGTGTGTGTGTGTGTGTGTGTGTGAGGTTACGTGTTTATGGAGTGGAGATGGGAGGCAGTATGTGCGTGTTGACTATGAGCAAAAGAGAAGGGAATATATTGGAATGGACTGCACTGAGTTTTATCCATCTATTCCTTTCTTTCTGTGTTTCTTTCTTTCTTTCTGTGTTTCTTTGTTTCTTTCTTTGTTTCTTTCTTTCTTCCTTCCTTTCTTTCTTTATCTGCTTCTTCATATATGTACTTACCTATTCATTCATTTGTTTATCTTTTTCTTATTCATCTCTGGTTGTTGGTTTTTTAAGTGATCACAGCAACAACATACATGTATTAGCAGAATTTGTGCATTTTTATTTATCTATTTATTTACATACTTATCTATGTTTTAATCTAGTTTATAAATTAATCAGTTAACTGATATGTTGATATATCTATTTATTCATTTTTAACAATTAGTGCAACAAACGTATGTGTTGGCTGGAACTGGCATTGTGAAAGATTCATTTAATTTGTCTCAACGGTATATTGCTGCGTGAAATGCGGGTGGCGTTTACCAGGGACAGCATATTGTCCTAATAAAGAGACACTCGTTTTTTTTTCTTTTTTAGGTGTGTTTTCGTTTGTACGTGTGTACCTTTTTTAATTTATGACAGTACATTTTATTACAGGATTTTGATGGGGACAAAACTCTTTTATTGCCGTAGGATGTTTTACGTATGCGAAGTGAGTCCTGCGCACAGGACTTTGGTTTATCGTCTCACCCGAAAGACTAGCACCCAGACAGACCACAACTCAAGGTCTAGTGGAGATGGGGGAGGGTAGAAATTAACCTGATTGACCAGGACTGGAACCCGGGTTTCTGGTGTCCAAGGTCAGTGAAGATATGCAGATGATACAACTTTAATGGCAGATAACATCACGAGCATGAAGAGAATTCTCTACCGAGTAGACGCAGCAGGTTGCAGGGCAGGATTGAAAATGAATGCTAAAAAAAGTCAAATAAATAAAACGGACATAGAAAATGCCCAACATTTCAAGTATCCTGGATCTGTAAAAGCAATTGACGGTTCCTGAACCAAAGATGTGAGAACAAGAATTGGCATGGCAACACAAAAAATAGTCCAGTTAAACAACGTATTGAAAGACAGAGAACTAGAACTTCTCAAAGATTTAAAACTTAGGATCCTAAAAAATTTGATTTGGTCTGTTTTAATGTATGGTTGCGAAGCCTGGACACCAAGAAAAGACGAAGAAGATGAAGTCAATGCAGCAGAAATGTGGCTCTAAAGACGACTTCTCAGAGTCAAATGGACAGACAGAAGAACGAAAGATAGCGTGTTAAAGGAACTGAATGTCAGGCGCCAGCTGCTGACAGAGATCAACAAAAGAAAGCTGAAATGCGTAGGCCATGCGATCAGAAACACCCAAAACAGATCTGATATCAACGGTCCTGCAGGGGAAAGATGAGACGAGGAGAAGAAAGGGACGACCGCACACCTCCAGTTTCAACAACATCGCTGAAGTCTGTGGTCTGGGGATCCAGGAGATAGCCCACCGATGTCTCAATCGTGTGACTTGGAGAAGACTTGTGACATCAAGCGTGGTTCCTACCGCCTATCCCGGCGAGGGAGAGAGATGAGATGAGATAAGGTCAGTGCTGTTTCCACTGCACCACCCATTTTATGTATTGTGGCATGCACATGTATACATACAATACACACATTCATGACAATGGTGTCCATTTCTTCCCACAGTTACTCCAGAGGGCTCCAATGGGCAGACGGTACCATGGCGTACTACAGTAAATATCGCCCGATCTATGGAAACTGTGGAGCTTTCGAATTTGACATGCCCTATGTGACCATCGGCATCGACTGTTATCGGGAAATGGATATCCATTACCAATTCATGTGTGAGACAAATGACATTTTGGAATCATCGAACAAGTACGCCCAGCACAGAAAGAATACAAGCCTGATACATGTGAATCCAACCAACATGAGTCGTCAGTTAATATCAGTCTTCTGTCTTGTCCAGGTAGGTAGATATTAAATTTCGTTCTAAATCTATACAAGTAGGAACATATCTAACATCATTCTAAACCTGTACAGACCAGCACATATTTAAATTCATTGTAAACCTGTACAGACAGACACATATCAAACTTCAGTGTAAACCTGTACAGACAGACACATATCAAACTTCAGTGTAAACCTGTACAGACAGACACATATTAAATTTCATTGTAAACCTGTACAGACAGACACATTAAATTTCATTGTAAACCTGTACAGACAGACACATATTAAACTTCATTGTAAACCTGTACAGACTGCCACACATTAAACGTCATTGTAAACCTGTACAGACTGCCACACATTAAACTTCATTGTAAACCTGTACAGACTGCCACACATTAAACGTCATTGTAAACATGTACAGACTGCCACACATTAAACGTCATTGTAAACATGTACAGACTGCCACACATTAAACGTCATTGTAAACATGCACAGACTGCCACACATTAAACGTCATTGTAAACATGCACAGACTGCCACACATTAAACTTCATAGTAAACCTGTACAGACTGCCACACATTAAACGTCACTGAAAACCTGTAAAGACAGACACATTACACTTCATTGTAAACCTGCACAGACTGCCAGCACATACAGACAGACAGACACATATCAAACTTCAGTGTAAACCTGTACAGACAGATACATATCAAACTTCAGTGTAAACCTGTACAGACAGACACATATCAAACTTCAGTGTAAACCTGTACAGACAGACACATATCAAACTTCAGTGTAAACCTGTACAGACAGACACATATCAAACTTCAGTGTAAACCTATACAGACCAACACATATTAAACTTCATTGTAAACCTATACAGACTGACGCATTAAACTTCACTGTAAACCTGTACAGACTGACACATTAAACTTCACTGTAAACCTGTACAGACTGCCACACATTAAACGTCACTGAAAACCTGTAAAGACAGACACATTACACTTCATTGTAAACCTGCACAGACTGCCAGCACATACAGACAGACAGACACATATCAAACTTCAGTGTAAACCTGTACAGACAGACACATATCAAACTTCAGTGTAAACCTGTACAGACACATATCAAACTTCAGTGTAAACCTGTACAGACAGACACATTAAACTTCACTGTAAACCTGTACAGACAGACACATTAAATTTTATTGTAAACCTGTACAGACAGACACATTAAATTTTATTGTAAACCTGTACAGACGGATACATATTGAACTTCCCTGTAATCCTTTAGAGATTGGTGCATACTGAACTTCATTCAAAATCTATATGGGAGATGAATATTAAACTTCATTTGAAATCTGGACATATTGGAACGTATTCATTTTCAGTCTAAACTTATATTGAACTTCATTCTGAACCTATACAGGCAGATACGTATAAAATTTCATCCTAGACGTACGCAGATAGATACATATTAAATTTCATTCTAAACCTATATGGATAGCTACATATTACTAAACTTCATTTTAAACCTGCCCAGGTATTTACATATTCAGTTTCAGTCTAAATCTTCCCAGGTTTTCAACTTCACCTAAACGTTTGCAGGCAGGAACAACTCATAGTGGAGTGAATCAGGGCTGTGTCCTTGCACCGACGCTCATCAGGATCCTCTCTTCTCCCATATTGTCGTACACGTTTAGGGCATATGATGACGGAATGTACCTGCACACTAGGCCTAGTGACAAGATATAAAACTTTTGTACGCCTTTAGAGCATCCTCTTTCTCTCCCATTATGTAACACATCAGTCCCAATTTCTGATTCAGCTAAAAATCTTGGTGTCTGCATTGACTCTACCCTGTCCATGAACAACTTTGTTTCTCAAACTGCCAGATCTTGCTACTATCATCTCCATCGTATAAGCCTGATCAGGAAGTATCTCTCTGTCGAAACAACTGCAAAACTCGTTCTCTCCTTCATAATGTCTCGCATTGACTATTGCAATTCACTCCTGTCTGGTCTTCCTGCCTCCACCATTCACATCCTACAGCGCATTCAAAACAATGCTGTACGCCTTGTACTCAAAAAGAAAAAAGCCGACCACATATCTCCTCTCCTGGCACAACTTCACTGGCTCCCTGTATCAAAGCGCATACAGTACAAACTAGACGCCATTGCTACAAACGCCTCAATAACGCAGCCCCCGATTACCTGTCAAGCCTACTTGAGATCTATGTTCCCTCACGTACCCTCCGCTCTGCCTCCGATCCTCTGACTTTTCGCTTTCCACGCACTAAGCTCAATACCTATGGTCCACGAGCCTTCTCTGTTTCTGGTCCACTCTCCTGGAACAAACTTCCTCTCTCTGTCCGTCAGCAACCTACTTTTGCCTCCTTCAAGTCCGCTCTCAAAACTCACCTTTTCTCCTCTGCATAAAATCCTAACCTCACTCAACCCCCCTCTGCAGCCTGTCTCCGCTCGGAGGGGAATCACTTTGTTTTAATATATAATTGTATATGATGTGCTCTCTGTGGTTTTCCATTGGTTTTATTCTTGCTTTTATTGCTTTTATTCTTTCTCCCCATTTGTGGCCATGCGTGTGTGTGTTCATGTGTGTGTGTGTGTGTGTGTGTGTGTGTGTGTGTGTGTGTGCGTGTGTGTGCGTGCGTGCGTGTGTGCGTGTGTGTCTTTTCGGCGCTTGGATTTGATTTTGTCGAGATTTTGCGCTATATAAATATTGTAATTATTATGTATGCATGTGCGTACGTATGTATGTATGCATGTATGTATGTATGTATGTATGTATGTATGTATGTATGTATGTATGTATGTATGTATGTATGTATGTATGTATGTATGTATGTATACGCTTAGATTTATGTATGTATGTATGTATGCATGTATACGCTCAGCTTAGATTTATGTATGTAAGTATGTATGCATGTATGTATGCATGTATACGCTCATATGTATGTAGGTATGTATGCATGTATACGCTCAGCGCTTAGATTTGATTTTATCAAGATTTTGCGCTATATAAATAAAATATATTATTAATATCATTATTATCTCCTGATGGAGTGTATTTACGCACTAGGTCCCACGGCAAGGTATTAATTAAACCTTGTTTGCTTAAAGAGCAAGGGTCAAAGTGTGTCAGGTCCTGATCTGGGAGATACTCTTCGCTGTTGACCCGTTTTGACATCCCACACTGACTGGTCTCCAGGGGCTGGCCAGCTCCCTGGTGAATGCTTACAAAGAGTGTGGCCTCATCATCAATTTGAAGCAGACAGAGATCAAGGGCCAGAGCATCAGCGAAGACCTCAGCATCAGCATCCACAATCACACATTACAAATGATAAATAGAACTAATTTACCTAGGATTTACAATCTCCAAAACATGCCCTTTGACTGGCAGCTCAACAGGTGGATAAGGAAAGCTGCCGCTGCCATGGCCAAGCACTGTTCGAGAGAGTGAGGGTAAATAACAAGCTTACAGAAGCACCAAGACAGGAATGTACAGAACCTTTATACTGAATACGGTTCTTTTCTGCAGCAATAGCTGGACCACACACACACACACACACACACACACACACACACACACACACACACACACACACACACACACACACATACACACACATACACACACATACACATACACACACTCTCTCTCTCATACACACACACACTCACATACACACACACAGACGCACACACGCACCTGCACACAAAATAACGCACTCACGCATGCCCTCACTCACGCACACACACAGAGGGAGGGAGAGAGAGAGAGAGAGAGAGAGAGAGAGAGAGAGAGAGAGAGAGAGAGAGAGAGAAAGGGTGGGGTGGGGTGGGATGGGGGCAAATAGATACAGGTAGAGACTGATTGAGAGAGATTGAGACAGACAGACAGACAGACAGATAGACAGAGAGAGAGAGAGAGAGAGAGAGAGAGAGAGAGATACAGAGAGAGAGACAGAGACAGAGAAACAGACAGAGAGAGAGAGACAGCGACAGAGACAGACAGACAGACAGACAGACAGCGAGCGAGCGCAGACCGATTTCTAAGAACAAGGTACATGTCGGTTGCCCAGGGGGTCACGTGACACACAGCTTCCTGGCCTGTGACCCGAGCAGCAGATGTTGGCAAGAGAGTTACTCCCCCATACCAGATGTCACCACTGACGGCGTGTTGCCCATTTCCTGTGCAGCACCTCTGACCCTACTTCCGCCCTCCATGACATGCAGGGGTGGTATGGAAGAGGTCCCCTATACCCTTCTGTGCGATGGCCGGTCTGATTGCTTGGATTCCAGTGATGAGGATTTTTGTGTCATGCCTGCTTGTGGGAAAGACAAGCCACTGCAGTGCACCCTCACCAAACAGGTGTTCAGAAATAAATGACAACATTCCTCCTCCTCCTCCTCTTCCTCATCACCACTATTGTTATCATCAGTTATTCCTGTATAACGCAACTCTTCATTCTCATCTTGATTCCCTACATATTGCATATTTACAAGACGCAAAGTGCAAACCACAGGAAAATTTTGACCCTTTCACTCCCGTACCCTATCCAACAGCTGCAAAAACGTAACCCTTTGACACCCTCGCCCTATTCACCAGCTTCCTGCAGGAAGCTGGTGGATAGGGTGAGAGGGAGTCAAAGGGTGAGGTTTTTGCTTTGCTAGCATGATTGACAATACAGGATGCTGATGGACAGGGTGCGGGAGTCAAAGGATTAAAGGATTATTAACAAGCCGCCAGCACTGGGTAAAGTCAAGAAAGTGGTTGAAAACGCCAGAGCCGAATCATCACCTGTGACTAACGTAATACCTATGTATCTATGCATGCCCGACACAGATGTTGTAATAAATATTCTATCTGTAATCATTGCAGTTTTTGCCAGAGTCGAAACTGTGCATCAGGCGGAGTCCTTGTAGAGCAACACGGTCGTTTTATTAAATATTCTGTCATCATTGCCAATTTCAGAACTCCAAAACAAGTGCGACCTCCCGTGCTCAAGCAAACAGGATCCAGAAAAACAGGAAAATAGAATCAGAAGGCCTACATAATACAACCACACAAGACAGGTGCACATTTTTGGCCAAATGATCTTTGTCAAGTGTAGTCGTAAGATCACAAACGAACAAACTCCAAATAAAAAAAATAGAGAAAAAGAATGAAACTTCCCTGCTGCTTCGTCCAGTTGGAGAAAAGGAATAAAATCTGGTTGTTATTAAATACGTGTTCTGATTCTATTTTCGTGTTTTTGTTTCTGGTTGACCCTTTGAATCCCGCACCCATCCACCGACTGCAATAACTTAACCCTTTGATTCCCTCACCCTACCCACCAGCTTCCTGCCAACTTAACCCTTTGATTCCCTCACCCTACCAACCAGCTTCCTGCAGGAAGCTGGTGGATAGGGTGAGGGAATCAAAGGTTAAGTTTTTGCTTTGCTAGCATGATTGACAATGCAGGGTACTGATGAACGGGATGCGGGAAGTCAAATGGTTAATGTCATAACTGTTTATAGGGCAGCGTCTGCGCATGGGCAAACACAGCCTTTATAAATTTAATATTCTGTCTGTAATCATTGTAGTGTGTGACAAGAGTCAGAACTGTGCATGGGGGCAAAGCCTGTGCATGGGCAACCCAGACTTTTTTTAATTTTGATATTCCATATGTCATCATTGCAGTGTGTACCGATGTCAGAAATCTGTAACGGACAGAGTGTGTGCCCAGACAGCACGGATGAACAGGTGTGTGCGTTCACGAGCCTCATCTTCCCCTTTCTAGAACGTCAACCCCCATCCCTCATCCACTTCCACCCCGAGTTCAAACTGTTTTCTCCTTTCACGGGCATTAGCGTCATCAGCATGGTGTATGACGTCATATGCTATGACGTGTTGCCTGACGTCAGCGGTGACGGTCCTTCTGTCTGTCCCGACACTCATTTCTTTTGTCCTGGTGAGTAGTGTTCAAGAGGGGTGGGGGATATGGCGGGGATGAGGATAGAATGTGTGTGTGTGTGTGGCGTGTGTGTGTGTGTGTGCGTGTGTGTGTGTGTGTGTGTGTGTGCGTGTGTGTGTGTGTGTGTGTGTGTGTGTGTGTGTGTGTGTGTGTGTGTGTGTGTGTGTGTGTGTGTGTGTGTGTGTGTTCGCTGTCTTTGGTTGCGTTGTACCTGTGAGATTGAAGGGCAGCATTCGTCATTTTACTTTTGGATTCTTATGATTAATTTCCATACCATTTTAGGCAGAATAGCATTTGTGGTGTGTGGTTGTGGTGATGTGTGTGTGTGGTGTGTGTGTGTGTGTGTGTGTGTGTGTGTTGTGTGTGGTGTGTGTGTGTGTGTGTGTATTGTGTGTGATGTGTGTGTGTGTGTGTGTCGTGTGAGTGTGTGTGTGTGTGGTTGGTGGTGGTGGTGGTGGTGTGTGGTGGTGTGTGTGTGTGTTGTGTGGTGGTGGTGGTGTGGTTGTGTGTTTTTAGTGTGGTTTTCGGTTTGATGCATAATGTTTCAGTCTCTTTTTCTAAATCACACTTGTTGTTAAAGACTTAAGAAGAAAATATTGTTTTAAATTTTTGCTTGTCTATTTGTCATTAAACCCCCCCCCCCCCCCCCCCCCCCGCCCATCTTGACTGAAGAAAATGGAATCAATATGTGCTGTGAACGGCTGTTAAAAGATAGGAATATTTTCAAATAGTTCATATTGCTAGATTTGTTTCTGAAATTTCATCATGACTTTGACCTTGACTTTAAAAAAAAATTTTCAGCTCGTCCTTTAAATGCAAATACATTGATCACCGGGATTTATTGTATTTTTCTTTGTTGGTTTTTGTGTACGTCTTTGGTTGTCCTTTTTTCATTCTTTTTCTTTCTCTTCTTTTTTCTTGTCTTTTCTCAACGGTGTTTCTTTGAATTTTTTTCTAGCGAAGTTATGGTCATTTTTGATAGATCAGTACAACTTTTGTATTCACATCACAACAAATGGTGGCGTTATATTTTGGTCAGATGACCGAACCGCTTATTTCTGTGCCGATGAATAGCATGGCATACTTGTGTTGCTTTTTGTTTATCGTGATTTTTCTGATCACGAAATCGCACAATGGGATATTGGGTGAAGTGATAGTGGGAGGTATGGTGTGCTATATGTGATGATCTGATGGTGGGAGTTAAGTTGTACTTTGTGTGATGATGTGATGGTGGGAGGTATGTTGTACTTTGTGTGATGATGTGATGGTGGGAGGTATGGTGTACTTTGTGTGATGATGTGATGGTGGGAGGTATGGTGTACTTTGTGTGATGATCTGATGGTGGGATGTATGGTGTACTTTGTGTGATGATGTGATGGTGGGAGGTAAGTTGTACTTTGTGTGATGATGTGATGGTGGGAGGTATGGTGTACTTTGTGTGATGATCTGATGGTGGGAGGTATGGTGTACTTTGTGTGATGATGTGATGGTGGGAGGTATGTTGTACTTTGTGTGATGATGTGATGGTGGGAGGTATGTTGTACTTTGTGTGATGATCTGATGGTGGGAGGTATGTTGTACTTTGTGTGATGATGTGATGGTGGGAGGTATGTTGTACTTTGTGTGATGATGTGATGGTGGGAGGTATGTTGTACTTTGTGTGATGATGTGATGGTGGGAGGTATGTTGTACTTTGTGTGATGATGTGATGGTGGGAGGTATGTTGTACTTTGTGTGATGATCTGATGGTGGGAGGTATGTTGTACTTTGTGTGATGATGTGATGGTGGGAGGTATGTTGTACTTTGTGTGATGATGTGATGGTGGGAGGTATGTTGTACTTTGTGTGATGATGTGATGGTGGGAGGTATGTTGTACTTTGTGTGATGATGTGATGGTGGGAGGTATGGTGTACTTTGTGTGATGATGTGATGGTGGGAGGTATGGTGTACTTTGTGTGATGATGTGATGGTGGGAGGTATGGTGTACTTTGTGTGATGATGTGATGGTGGGAGGTATGGTGTATGATGTGTGATGATGTGATGGTGGGAGGTATGGTGTATGATGTGTGATGATGTGATGGTGGGAGGTATGGTGTACTTTGTGTGATGATGTGATGGTGGGAGGTATGGTGTACTTTGTGTGATGATGTGATGGTGGGAGGTATGTTGTACTTTGTGTGATGATGTGATGGTGGGAGGTATGGTTACTTTGTGTGATGATGTGATGGTGGGAGGTATGTTGTACTTTGTGTGATGATGTGATGGTGGGAGGTATGGTGTACTTTGTGTGATGATGTGATGGTGGGAGGTATGTTGTACTTTGTGTGATGATGTGATGGTGGGAGGTATGGTGTATGATGTGTGATGATGTGATGGTGGGAGGTATGGTGTACTTTGTGTGATGATGTGATGGTGGGAGGTATGTTGTACTTTGTGTGATGATGTGATGGTGGGAGGTATGGTGTACTTTGTGTGATGATGTGATGGTGGGAGGTATGGTGTACTTTTAGTGATGATCTGATGGTGGGCGGTATGGTGTACTTTGTGTGATGATGTGATGGTGGGAGGTATGTTGTACTTTGTGTGATGATGTGATGGTGGGAGGTATGGTGTACTTTGTGTGATGATGTGATGGTGGGAGGTATGGTGTACTATGTGTGATGATGTGATGGTGGGAGGTATGGTGTACTTTGTGTGATGATGTGATGGTGGGAGGTATGGTGTACTTTTAGTGATGATCTGATGGTGGGAGGTATGGTGTACTTTGTGTGATGATCTGATGGTGGGAGGTATGGTGTACTTTGTGTGATGATGTGATGGTGGGAGGTATGTTGTACTTTGTGTGATGATGTGATGGTGGGAGGTATGTTGTACTTTGTGTGATGATCTGATGGTGGGAGGTATGGTGTATGATGTGTGATGATGTGATGGTGGGAGGTATGGTGTACTTTGTGTGATGATGTGATGGTGGGAGGTATGGTGTATGATGTGTGATGATGTGATGGTGGGAGGTATGTTGTACTTTGTGTGATGATCTGATGGTGGAGGTATGGTGTATGATGTGTGATGTCTGATGGTGGGAGGTATGTTGTACTTTGTGTGATGATGTGATGGTGGGAGGTATGTTGTACTTTGTGTGATGATGTGATGGTGGGAGGTATGTTGTACTTTGTGTGATGATGTGATGGTGGGAGGTATGTTGTACTTTGTGTGATGATTGATGGTGGGAGGTATGGTGTATGATGTGTGATGATGTGATGGTGGGAGGTATGGTGTACTTTGTGTGATGATGTGATGGTGGGAGGTATGGTGTATGATGTGTGATGATTGATGGTGGGAGGTATGGTTACTTTGTGTGATGATGTGATGGTGGGAGGTATGTTGTACTTTGTGTGATGATGTGATGGTGGGAGGTATGGTTACTTTGTGTGATGATTGATGGTGGGAGGTATGGTTACTTTGTGTGATGATGTGATGGTGGGAGGTATGTTGTACTTTGTGTGATGATGTGATGGTGGGAGGTATGGTTACTTTGTGTGATGATCTGATGGTGGGAGGTATGGTTACTTTGTGTGATGATGTGATGGTGGGAGGTATGGTGTACTTTGTGTGATGATGTGATGGTGGGAGGTATGTTGTACTTTGTGTGATGATGTGATGGTTGGAGGTATGGTGTACTTTGTGTGATGATGTGATGGTGGGAGGTATGGTGTACTTTGTGTGATGATGTGATGGTGGGAGGTATGGTGTACTTTGTGTGATGATGTGATGGTGGGAGGTATGGTGTACTTTGTGTGATGATGTGATGGTGGGAGGTATGGTTGTACTTTGTGTGATGATGTGATGGTGGGAGGTATGGTGTACTTTGTGTGATGATGTGATGGTAGGAGGTATGTTGTACTTTGTGTGATGATGTGATGGTAGGAGGTATGGTGTACTATGTGTGATGATGTAATGGTGGGAGGTATGGTGTACTTTGTGTGATGATGTGATGGTAGGAGGTATGGTGTACTATGTGTGATGATGTATGGTAGGAGGTATGGTGTATGATGTGTGATGATGTGATGGTAGGAGGTATGGTGTACTATGTGTGATGATGTAATGGTGGGAGCTACGGTGTGTATGTGGGTTATGAAATGTGATGTAAACTGGAACGTGTGTCTTGTGTACTGAGTGCAGACAAGACCTTTTGCCTGCCAGTGTATGTGTTGTGTAATGGGGTGTACGACTGTGTGGGTCATGAGGACGAGATGGACTGCGACCATTTTACCTGCCCTGGCCACTACAGGTGTCGTGACTCCAACCACTGTCTCCACCCTACCCACCTGTGTGACGGCCATTTCCAGTGTCCCCACAATGACGATGAACTGCTGTGCGACCTGATTTGTCCTTCAGCTTGCACGTGCTTTGGTCTGGCCTTCACCTGCGCGCGCCCTTTCCACGTGCACAACTATCCCCAACTTCGGTACCTTGATGTCAGCAGGAGTGGGATGTCTCCTGAAGACTTGACACGCAATAGCATGCTGGTGTATCTGAGTCTTGCTGAATGTAACTTGTCCACAGCTGCCAACTTCAGTTTCCCCAATCTACACATGCTGAACTTGAACGACAACCACATTCATGTGATTGCGTTTGATGACCTGAAATTCCTACAGAATCTTAAGTCTCTTTACGTGGCAGGGAATCCGTTGAGGGTTCTCTTTGTGGAGAGACCAGGGGCTGAGGTTCAGACCCCTGCTTTGCTGAAGCTGGATTTGTCAAGGACTCAGCTGGAGACGGTGAATGTCCACCACTTGGAAGTCTTCACCAAACTGCAGGTCCTGAACCTATCCCACAGTGGAGTGGTTCATCTGATGAAGAGCAAGCTGACTGGTGGAAGTAACCAGTCACAGACACCTTTATCAGCTCTGCGTGTGCTGGACGTGCGTGGTGCGCCACTGACCTATTTTCCTAGTGATGTCATTCAGGGGCTGAAGGACCTGAGCGCTGTGTTTGCCGACAGTTACAAGTTCTGTTGTCCGGACTTCCTGCCCTCTGGATTCAACCTCAACAAGTGCCAGGCTCCCCTTGACCTGATTTCTGTGTGCAGATCCATTTTGGGTTCTGTCACTGTCCGTGGCTTTGTTGGCATTGCTGCAGCCTTTGCCTTATCAGGAAATTTAGCATCAATCATGTTACGTGTGGTGTTCACTCAGCGAGGGCCCAAATCTCGTTTCAATATCTACCTGTCTCACCTGAACTTGTCCGACGCTTTGATGGGACTATATTTGGCTCTGCTGGGTGTGGCTGATCAGGTTTACATGGAGGATTATTCATGGGTCATCTTCGCATGGAGGCATGGAAAAGTTTGTAAGATGGCAGGAACTGTCTCCTTGTTCTCACGTCTTGTTTCCTCGGTGATGGTCAGTCTGATCAGTGTGGACAGTTGTGTGTGCATCCGGTCTCTCAGCCAGCAGTCCCACAGTCTCAGGCATCGTTCCCACATCCCGTGTACCCTCGCCTGGGTGTTGGGGTTGGTTCTGGCCGTTGTCCCTTTGACGGAACCACACTGGGACCTGTACAGCCAGTCAGCTGCCTGTCAACCCAGTCCTGTCTTTGATGAAGCCATTCCAGGCGGTGATTACTTCTTTGGTGTTGGTATTGTCCTGGTATTCATTCTATCAGTTCTTTGTTTAACTATGCAGGTGGCTGTTTTGTATTTGAGCCAGCCCTACACGTCCATACAAGCAGACCCCAACAAAGTGACTGACGACATCAGAATGGCACGTCGTTTGATGATGGTGGTTACTGTGGATGTTATGTGTTGGCTTGTCGTGAGTGCAACGGGACTGATGACGTCAGCGGGTGTACGTTTGCCCGATAACGTCAGTGTGGCCATGGTGATTGTTATTACCCCTCTCCCTGCCATTCTCAATCCCTTTGTCTATGCCTATCGTGTGTTTGAGGAAAACAGTCGCCGGGAGAGAAGGGACCGACTGATGAAAATATTAAAAGCCAAAAGCAAACTGCATTAGCCGATGAGCAAGTAATTAAAAAGATCACAGTTTTGAAACGATAACCATGACTTAATTAACAATGAAATTGTTTGTAATGATCACACAAATTGGTGAGCTAGTATCTTGTGTGGCCTTGATGATAAGCTCTTTCCACAAAGCAAACATCATATCGTCATGAGCTGTATGCAAATGACACGACACTGTTATCAAAGTAAATCATTGGAATAACATTCTGTGGTTTGAATTTTGTTTGTGGATGCCTGGGTGAACGATCTTAGGACAGACAGGGGAATTGAGGGACAGGTAAAAAGAGAGAGAGAGAGAGAGAGAGAGAGAGAGGGGGGGGACACAGAGGGACAGAGAAAGACACAGAGACAGGGAGGGAGAGAAAGAGAGGGGGAGAGAGAGAGAGACAGAGAGAGAAAGAGATATAGAGACAGACAGAGAGACAGAGGTAGAGATACAGAGAGAGATTAGATGTCCTGTGACATAATACTGAGCCCCCACCACCACCCCCACCCCCAAAGTTGAGGTCTCTTCCAAGTCAATCCCTAACATATCTGGACAGAACCTGTACCTAACCTACGCAACTAAAAGTGGGGCTTGACTAACAATCTATTGGGTTAGATGATGAACCAAAGCATCAAGTTCCGTGTGTGGCACACGTGACAAAAGGAAGTATGACCATGAAATAATAACCCACTTATACAGGCGCAAACACCAGTAGCACACTGATCAAAGGGAAAACATGGTAGAGCCGCACTGTGGCGACGTGCTGTTTTTGTAAACAGCAGTTAAATTTTTACATGGGAAAAACATGTAACAAGAAAGAAACGCAATGCAGTGCAATGCAGTGCAATGCAATGCAATGCAATACAGTACAATACAATACAGTGCAGCGCAACGTAATACAACACATACAATACAATACAATACGATACGAATACGATACGATACAATACAATACAATACAATACAATACAACCCACACCAGCCAAAACAAGCCCCCCCCCCAAAAAAAAAGCTTTTGGCGAGAGGGGTTTATTTCCTGGGTTATTTCTTTGACGTCTAATTAGCCTTCTGCCTTTCGGAAGTCTTGGTAAAAAAACAACCAGAAAAAAAACAGAGAGAGAAAAAGAAAGAATATATATGTGACAGAGAAGATAACATAGTTGGATGATTGCTTTGGTGAATGATGGAAGTGCACGCCTTGGTTTGATTCTTGAATCAAAATTTGGCGCCTTCTTCTTATTTTCCTTCTTTTTTTCCTTCTTCTATTCCATCTTCTTGTTCTTGTTCTTGTTCTTCTTCTTCTTCTTAATACCATGCCCATATCCTATACAACACAACACGGCACGACACAACACGACACCACACGACACGACACGACACAAAACGACTCGATGCGATGCGACACGACACGACGCGACGCAATACTACACAACGCAACGCAACACAACGCAGCACAACACAAAACAACACAGCACAACAAGACAACACAAGACAAGACAACACAATACAACACAACACAACACAACCCTACCCTATGGGACAGAACACTACCGAAACCAATACAACACAAACCTACCTTGCCGTAGCATATCGAACTCAGCACACCCAACACAACCCGATCCTGCACAACCCTACCCTACCCAACCCAACCCGACAGTATCGTACCCTACAATACTGTACCCAACCCAACCCGACAGCATCGTACCCTACAATACTGCACCCAACCCAACCCAACCAACCCAATTCTATCATTCTGAAAGAAAAGAGGGAAACTAATGAGTGGAAGACGAGGGAAAAAGAAGAAAGAGAGGCAGACTATGGAAGAAGAAGAAGAAGAAGAAGAAGAAGAAAAAAAGAAGAAGAAGAAGAAAGAAGAAGAAGAAGAAGAAGAAGAAGAAGAAGAAGAAAAGAAGAAGAAGAAGAAGAAGAATGCGAAGAAGAATGCGAAAAAGAATGCGAAGAAGAATGCAAAGAAGAAGAAGAAGAAGAAAAGAAGAAGAAGAAAGAAGAGAAGAAGAAGAAGAAGAAGATGGAAAGAAGAGAAGAAGAAGAAAGAAGAAGAAGAAGAAGAGAAGAAGAAGAAGAAGAAGAAGAAGAAGAAGAAGAAGAAGAAGAAGAAGAAGAAAAGAAGAAGAAGAAGAAGAAGAAGAAGAGAAGAAGAAGAAGAAGAAGAAGAAGAAGAAGAAGAAAAAGAAGAAGAGAAGAAGAAGAAGAAGAAGAAGAAGAAGAAGAAGAAGAAGAAGAAGAAGAAGAAGAAGAAGAAGAAGAAGAAGAAGAGAGAAGAAGAAAGAGAAGAAGAAGAATGGAAGAAGAATGCGAAGAAGAATGCGAAGAAGAAGAAGAAGAGAAAAGAAGAAGAAGAAGAAGAAGAAGAAGAAGAAGAGAAGAAGAGAAGAAGAAGAAGAAGAAGAAGAAGAAGAAGAAGAAGAAAAAGAAGAAGAAGAAGAAGAAGAAGAAGAAGAAGAAGAAGAAGAAGAAGAAGAAGAAGAAGAAGAAAGAAGAAGAAGAATGCGAGAAGAAGAAAGAAGAGAGAATGCGAAAAAGAAGAAGAAGAAGAAGAAGAAGAAGAAGAAGAATGCGAAGAAGAAGAGAGATGCGAAGAAGAAGAAGAAGAAGAATGCGAAGAAGAAGAAGAAGAAGAATGCGAAGAAGAAGAAGAAGAATGCGAAGAAGAAGCGAAGAAGAAGAAGAATGCGGAAGAAGAATGCGAAGAAGAAGAAGAAGAAGAATGCGAAGAAGAAGAAGAAG
>CM060314.1:39118804-39128804 GCA_030674185.1 Monoplex corrugatus | reverse complement strand
AAGGTAATTCGCTATAGGACTTTTTGACAGGCTAACAAAAAATTCATACAGTAATGATGATGAGGCAAATATGTCAGAAACTGTACTCACAGATAGTGTTGGAATATGTCGTTTTACCCTAACGCAAGAAAGAATATGACTATGTGTTATCTTCTTTCCACACAGACACACTATGTTATTGGTATATTTTGTTTTGAATGCATCAAGTTTCCATCTGTACATAAGGGACTGTATAGTTCTGCTGGCATGAAGCTGCTTAAGTATTTTGCTAACTTCAAAGTTCATGTGACATTTATCATACTTTTTCTGTTTTAATTGGAACTGCTTCCAGACGTAGTTGTCCACTAAAGTGTAATTCTCGTGCAACGAGAGAGAAAGCTGGATATTGTTTGAATCTGGTGAGTTATTAGCTCCCCGTTTGGCAGCCCTGTCAACTTTATTATTATAACTAAAAGAACTATGAGAAGGTATCCAGCAGAAAGTAATATCAGTGCCTCTTAAAGATAAATTATGAATCAAGTGACTTATTTCCAGAATCATTTCTGATCTTGTTTGTAATTTTGATAATTCAAGAGTCTGAAGTACTGATTTTGAATCAACGCAAAGAAGTATCTGAAAAATTGTCCTAGGAAGACTTATCAGAAAGTTTAAAGCCATTAATATTGCAAAGAGTTCAGCTGTAAAGATAGATTTATCAAGTCCTATGTAGAAAGATTTTTCAATTTTGAGAGCAGGTATTAAAAACGCTGAGCCTGCTTTTCTTTCAATTACTGACCCATCAGTGTAAATTTTCAAATGATCAGAATATACGTCGTTTATATGACATTTAACCTGACTTGCCAGTAAGTTTATATTGTCTCCTTTTTTTAAATTAGTGTGGTGTACGTCAAATCGTGCTCTTTGGAGTTCCCAACTGGGTACTGGCGAAAAGGAAGGTCGTATAGATACAGGATCTACGTCTAGATCAATTCCTGAGCCTTTCATGACGTCAGATGTGTATGTTGCAAGTGTGACCTGTGAAGATATTGATTTAGCTCGTTTTGGAAAGTCGGTATCTGATCTCAGTTTAATTTCTGTTTCTGAGATGTTTTCTACGGTAGTGTTTCTTAACAAAAATTTAGTAGAAGCGACTTTCCTTTGCTCATCAAGTGGCAACAGTTTGATTTCATTATATGTCCGAAGACAGGAAGCATGCATTGGAAGACCCAGTGCAAGTTTGAAACCTTTACAATCCATGCTCTGCAGTTTTTTTAGTAAGTGTTTCGGTGCACTGAAGAAGATTTCTTGAGCATAGGTTAATTTAGATCTAACAAGCGATTTACAAAGATGAACAAGTGTTGATGAATCTTGACCCCATGTCTGTTTGCGAACTATTTTTATGAAATTTAAACTTTTTTGAGCTTTGGTTAATAAGTATTCAATATGCTGATTCCAAGATAATTTTGCTGTAAGGAAAACTCCTAAGAATTTAATCGACTCGTTAAACTGAAGAAGAGTATCTCCCAGTTTGAAAGTGGGAATATTTACTGGGTTAGCTCCATTATTAAATAAAACTATTTTTGTTTTTTCCAGGGATAGATGTAACCCATTTTCTACCATGTATCGCGCTATTTTATCAAGTTCTAATTGGTAGCATTTGCGTGTATAATTGATACAGCGCAAAGGAGTTTTCTTTTTCATATTTACCTGCATCCACATGCATAAATCGTCAGCATATTGAGCTAAAACTACATGCTTAGATACTTTACTGGGTAAGTCATGCATTAATATCATGAAAAGAAGGGGAGCTATAACGGATCCCTGAGGGATACCCATTTGAAGAATTCGTTTCGTGGAATATACATTTTCAATCCTCGTTTGAAATACTCTGTTTTCTAAGAAACACTTAACATAGCCAAAAATGTGACCTGTCAGCCCAATACTTTTAAATTTGAATAACAATCGGGAGTGCCACACTTGATCGTATGCTTTCGTTATATCAAAAAATGTAGCTAAAACACATTGACGTCTTGCAAATTGTTGTTTTATATTAGTAGTTAGCTTTGTTAGGATCTCTACTGGTGACCTGCCTTTTCGAAATCCTGCCTGATTTACTGGTATTATTTTATTCTTTTCACAATAGTGCATCAGTCTCTTTAAGATTATTTTCTCCATTAGTTTACATACATGTGATGTTAATGCAATTGGCCTGTAGTTTTTCAAATCGGTATTACATTTACCTGGTTTTAATACAGGAACCACTATTGTTTCTTTCCAGTTGTTAGGCATTATCCCACTATTCCAGCATTTTTGAAATATGTCATGTAGCAAGATTATAAAATTTTCTGGTAAATTTTTCAGCATCTCATTGGAAATTGCATCTAGTCCAACTGACGTTTTTTTACTTGGAAGGGACTGAATGGCATCTTTTAATTCTTGAAGTGTGAGTGATGCATTTATGTAGTGAGTATTGTCAGAGGCAGGATCCTTATATACATCTTTCTTTTCATCTCGTTCCCTATAATTTCTATCAGAGACAGGGAGTCCTTCTACACGACAGGCCTCAGCAAACACGTCTGCAAAAGCTTCTGCTTTTTCCAATGAGCTAGGAATAGGGTTATTTTCTAGCTTTACTGGAATTGATGGCAACTTAATCCCGTTTTTCATTAATTTTAGTTTTTCCCAAATTTTTATCGTGTCTTTGTGGTTATTTACTTCACATTTACAAAAAGATGTCCAGTGTTGTTCTTTGGCTTGCTCTATGATTCTGTTACACTTAATGTTGGCACTTTTCATCGCTGTATGATTTTCAGGTGACCTGTTTGCTAAATAAATTTTGTATTTTTCTTTCTTTTCGTTCACTGCCTTTTGACAGTCCTCATTCCACCAGACATTTCCATGATGTTTTCCTATTTTTGACACTGTAAGTTTTGGAATTGAAATGTTAGCAGCCCTTAAGAGTGAGTTACAGAAAACTTCGTACGTTTCGTTTATGTTCATTGCTTCAGATAGATCTGTTCTTGTCTTTTCAAGGATTGCCTTAAAACTGATCCAGTCAGCGTTTTTATAATTAAACTTGGGTAAACTATCTTGTGGTATGGCGTCTATTTCTGTAGTATGGTTTAGGGTAAGACGTATGGGGATGTGATCTGATCCCAACAAGTCATCCTCTGTTTGCCATGTGGCGTTTGGGGCTAGGGATGGTGAGATTAAAGTAAGGTCGATAGCTGTGGGTCTGTGGGTTGGTATATCGGGGATCCGGGTAACGTGTCCGTTGTTAAGTAAATATAAATTGGAATCTACAATATTTTCAATCAACCTGTTGCTTGTTATGTTTGTACAATACTTTTCCCAAAATGGGGCATGAGCATTAAAATCACCTCCAATTATCCACTTGTCGTCCTGATCTTGAAAGTGTTTTAACCATTCAGTGTTCACAGAGTCTGGGCCTCTTGGTAAGTATACAGAGGCCATATTCACAACTAACGTGTGTGTGTGTGTGTGTGTGTGGGTGTGTGTGTGTCTGCCTGTCCATATGCCTCTGTGTTTTCGTTTTCTCTCTTCCATCTTCTTACAGATGAAGTGATACGTAAAAAATTTAATGTACATGTTCAAAACAAATTCAGTGCTCTGGAAGACGTTGGTGACAGCGAGGAACAATGGACAAAGTTGAGAAATTCGATAAATGAAGCTTGTGAAGAAATCCCTGAAGTAGATAGAAAAGCAAAAAATAACTGGATGACAAAAGAAATTTTAGGCTTGATGGAGGAAAGGAGGAAGGCAAAGAGAAACGAGGAGACATACAGTGCAATGAAACTAAAGAAGCTTGGCTGAAAACAAAATGCAAAGAAATAGAAGACAGACACAAAACGGATCCTCAGGGTATGTATAGACGCATTGAAGAAATTGTCCACAGGAAAAATACATGCACATCAACTGGTTGCTTAAAATCGAAAGATGGTACGATTCTCATGGAAAAAGACAAAATATTAGACAGATGGGGAGAGTACATTAAATATCTTTTTGAAGATGACACAAACGTAGAACACATTATAAGACAAAACTTTGAAGGACCACCCATAATGAAAGATGAAGTTAGACCAGCATTGAAAAAGATGAAACCAGGAAAAGCCCCAGGACCAGACAACATTACGACACAGATGATTGAAGCCCTGGAGGAATTCGCTATAGTAAAAATAACAGTCCTCCTAAATGAAATTTACGACACTGGAAAAATCCCCAAATACATGTCAAAATCAATTTTCATTGCACTTCCTAAGAAGACAGGGGCTATAGAATGCGAACTCCATCGCACAATCAGTTTGATGAGTCATGTAACCAAGATCCTATTAAGAATAATCATGATGAGGGTAAGGAATAGAATGAAAAGAGAAATAGCGGATGAACAGTGTGGATTTGTGGAAGGGAAAGGAACTATTAATGCAATATACATTCTAAGAACTATCATAGAGAGGTCAATCGAGGTGAACAAAGATTTATATTTATGCTTTGTTGACTATACCAAGGCTTTCGATCGGGTAAGACATGAAGAAGAATTGATTAACCAACTAGAAAGACTCAATATTAATGGAAAAGATCTACGAATAATCAGAAATATGTATTGGGAACAAACAGCTGCAATGAGAATAACAAAACTATATAAGCTCTCTCCAAAACATCAAAGAGGAGTCAGACAGGGTTGTGTTTTGTCACCAGATCTGTTTTCACTTTACAGCGAAAACATCATCAGAAACCTAGAAGAAGACCCTGGATTAAAGGTTGGAGAAAAAAATGATAAACAACATTCGATACGCAGATGACACCGTGCTAATTGCAGACAGTGAAAGGGATCTACAAAACCTTGTGAATATACTTGAAATAGAAAGCAAAGGTAAGGGGTTGGAACTAAACAGCAGGAAGGCTGAAGTCATTGTGATCAGTAAAAAACATGAAATCTCCTCATGCAAAATAACAGCAAACGGCACAACCTTGAGACAGGTTGATAAGTTTAAATACCTGGGAACGATCATTTCACCAGACAGCAAATGCACATCAGAAATAGCCAGCAGAATCGGCCAAGCCAAAACAACATTCAAGAAGATGAAAAGCATTCTTACCAACAAATGCCTATCAATTAACATCAGGAAGAGATTTCTTGAATGTCATATAGAACCAATACTGTTGTACGGTTGCCAGACGTGGACAGTCAAGCAAAGCCAGAACAAGATTGAGGCAGCCGAGATGTGGTTTCTAAGAAGGATGTTGAGAGCTCCATGGACTGCAAAGAAAACAAACGAGACAGTCTTGATGAAGGCAGACACAAGTGGATCATTCATAAGGAAGATTAGGAAAAGGACGGCAACGTCCATTTTATGAGGAAAGGGGAATTGGAACACCTGGTCACAAAGGGAAAACTGGAAGGAAGGAGGGCACGGGGTAGACCCAGGCAGAAGATACTAGACGGACTTGCAGAGTGGCTGAAGACAAGGAGGGTGGAAGAGATGCTTAAGGCAACAAGAGATAGAGACAGATGGAAGTCCATAATCGCCAACGCCATGCGGCAAAGCACCTGATGATGATGATGATGACAGTAGTCTTGAGAGACTTACTGTACTACGGAGAGACCTGAATTTCCTATCGACGACATTTAATAGCTGGACCGTTCGAGTGAAAATGTCTCTTCAAGATTTACAACACCACGTGGCAAGATGGAGTGTCCAACCATGAAGGCACAACTGCATGACTATAAAAGAATTACTGTACTGCATTTTAAAGAGGAAGTGAGAATGGTTTGTCATTGTGACCATTTGGCATGGGTGTTCCGAGTTTATCTATAAGAAGGGATTCCCTGTCATTTCTGTCTATGTTACTGTAGAGGAGCCACTGACCGTCGTTGATCGTGTGGTCTGTCTTGCTGAGATGATTGGATATATCTTTGTCTCCTGGGTGTCGGATGGCAGCCAAGTGTTTTATTTAATGTGTCAGGAATACGTCCAGTGTCACCAAGGTAAATTTGAAAGCATTGAGAGCAGATGATCACGCAGACAATGTTGTTGAGTTGACAGCTAAAATGTTTATAAATCTTCAATTGAGATTTCGCTCCCCTGACTATTGTGGTGGAGCATACGAAATAGTATGTCTTGCATTTGGGTTTGTTGCATGGGATTGTTCCAGGAGGTAGGATCACTGGCTTTTTGACTCTGGAATATACCAGCAAACACGAAGGCTTGTGTCTCTTTTGTAGACGATTAAAGTTGGCTGGCAAAAGATTTCAGTTACAATGGGACCAGACAGTAGAATGTCCCAGCCAGATAAGATGATCTGTTTTACACTGCGCATCGAAGGGTGGTACAGTAGCTTGAGAATTTATCGATCGCCTCTAGCAGATCTGGGCTCAAAATGGAAGGCATATAACCAGGAGACAGAATTAACTTTTTAATGAAAGGATCTGAGTGGGTAATGTCGCTGTAGCTTGAATTCGCTCTTTTGCTCAGCGATACATCGGTGATCACACTCTCCCAGTAACAGTGGCGGATCTTGTTACTCACTCTTCTTGGTATATGTTCTTTGGTTCGCTTTATCTCCACTCACTTCATTCAGGAAGAGACACTTCAATCTCTTTATGAAGCCATTATGATTATGAAAACTGTTGCGTCATATGATCTATTCTATTTTCAGAACATTCAGAATGAAGTTTTTTCCCTATCAGTTGCTGTGGCGTAATGGTTAGTGCAATGGTTGCCGACATGTAGGCTGTGGGTTCGCATCCCATTTGTCCTGTCAAAATCATTATGGAAGTTGTTGGTCCCAACCAGCTCTCTCCGAGAGCTGAGTGTGCTAGGGACTCATCAGGAAAACTAGGACCACCCAGTCGCGTTTCATCAACTACACGGATGCGTCTTTGAAGGTGTTGTTTCTAATACTTTGCTATGTGGCAGGGTCTGGAAAAGGATGTGTGTGGGGGAGTGGGGATGGGTGAGGACAGGGTCCTATGAAATACTAAGCTGACGTCAGTAGAATAAATGACACACGAAGATGGTCAGTGAACAGGCCAGTTCTAACGCTCCAGGCTGGGATTGAGCTCCAAATATCAGATCTTGAGATTAATGCACTATCAAAAGAAGGAACCAGTCTCCACAGGACTAAAAGAAAAAAAAGAAGAACAAACTATCACCAGATATTTACAATGTTATTACCCATGCATCAAGAATTAACTTGCTTTCATATTGCACTGAGGAAGAAATGAGTGCTGAGGCCAGCATCGGCCACAAGCCTCCGAGTAGAAAATCTATGCTATTCTCCTTCTTCCTCTTCCTCTTCTTTCTTCTTCTCTTCTTCTTCTTCTCTCCTCTCTTCTTCTTTCTTCTTCTTCTACAACTACAACTTCTACCATCTGCTGCTCTGCTGCTTCTTCTACTACTACTTACTCACTTTTTGTTGTTTTTCTTCTTCCTGTTTTTCTTTCTCTCTTAACATTATGAACATCGATGGAGAAACAGCTTTGACATATAACGGCAGAGACGGAGGGATCTGCTTTACAATTCTTTAATGTTGGGCCCCAACCAAACTTCACATGGATTTAAGGGGAAAAAAGAAGATGCTACCTCATCCCCACTCCACCCAAATACATGTAATGATGACACGAGTTAAAGATTATTCCTTGGTAAAACAGCTGGTTGGTTAGTTTTTGTAACAGAGCCCTGGACTGCAGATGTGATACAGGAGAGTGAATACCAACATCATCATCATCATCATGTGCCCTGCCTCATGGCTTTGGTGATCATGGCCCTCCCACAACAACACAGATCATCATTAGAACCACAACTAGGCCCACATGGTCTATCGGAAAACACAACCAAACTGGAAACCACTTCTGAAACTACATTGCGAAAATTCATCATCATCATCATGTGCCCTGCAGCATGGCCTTGGCGATCATTGCCCTCCATATGCACCTATCCCTTGTCGCCGCAAGCACATCTTCCACTGTGTCTGTCCTCAGCCACCCTGCAAGTCCGTCCAATACTTTCTCCTTGGGTCTTCCTGCTGTTCTCTTTCCCTCCAGCTTTCCTGTTGTGACCAGGTGCTCTAATTCTCCTTTCCTCTTAAGATGGCCTACAAATGTTGCTTGTCTTTTCCTACTCTTCCTTATCAATGATCTTCATGTGTCTGCTTCCATCAAGAATGTCTCGTTTGTTTTCTTTGCTGTCCATGGAACTGTCAACTTCCTCTTAGAAACCACATTTCGGCTGCCTCAATACAATACTTTATTTATTTTACAATACTTTATTTGTATAGCGCAATATCTTGATAAAATCAAATCTAAGCGCTAAAACAGACACACACGCACGCACGCACGCACACACACACACACACACACACACACACACACACACACCACACACACACACACACACACACACCACACACCACGCACACGCACACGGCTAAAATGGGGAGAAAGAATAAAAGCAATGGAAAATTATAGAGAGCATATTATATACAATTATATATTACAATGTGATTCCCCTCCGAGTGGAGACAGGCTGCAGAGGTGATTGAGTGAGGTCAGGATTTTATGCAGAGGAGAAAAGGTGAGTTTTGAGAGCGGACTTGAAGGAGACAAAAGTAGGTTGCTGACGGACAGAGAGAGGAAGTTTGTTCCAGGAAAGTGGACCAGAAACAGAGAAGGCTCGTGGACCATAGGTATTGAGCTTAGTGCGTGGAAAGCGAAAAGTCAGAGGATCGGAGGCAGAGCGGAGGGTACGTGAGGGAAGATAGATCTCAAGTAGGCTTGACAGGTAATCGGGGGCTGCGTTATTGAGGCTTTTGTAGCACATGGTGTCTAGTTTGTACTGTATGCGCTTTGATACAGGGAGCCAGTGAAGTTGTGCCAGGAGAGGAGATATGTGGTCGGCTTTTTTCTTTTTGAGTACAAGGCGTGCAGCATTGTTTTGAATGCGCTGCAGGATGTGAATGGTGGAGGCAGGAAGACCAGACAGGAGTGAATTGCAATAGTCAATGCGAGACATTAGAAGGAGAGAACGAGTTTTGCAGTTGTTTCGACAGAGAGATACTTCCTGATCAGGCTTATACGATGGAGGTGATAGTAGCAAGATCTGGCAGTTTGAGAAACAAAGTTGTTCATGGAAAAGGTAGAGTCAATGCAGACACCAAGGTTTTTAGCTGAATCAGAAATTGGGACTGATGTGTTACATAATGGGAGAGAAAGAGGAGGCAGCTGAGAAAGTTTCTGACGGGTGCCAATGAGGATAGCTTCTGTCTTGTCGTCATTAAGCTGAAGTTTGTTGAACGTCATCCAGTTCTTAATGTCCGAGTAACACTCAGTGGTGCGAGTCAAGAGGCGCTGTATATTGTCTGGTGTGTCACTGTCTAGAAGTTGGGTGTCATCAGCATAGAAGTGGTGTTTTATAGAGTGGGAGTTGATGATGGTAGACAGGAGGGGGGGGGGGTGTAAAGAGTGAAAAGAACAGGGCCAAGGACAGATCCTTTGGAACATCACAGGTCAGGTATGCAGGTTGAGAGTGCCATTAATGAGAACAGTTTGTTTTCTGTTTGATAGATATGAAGTAAACCAGGAGAGAGCAATGTCAGAGATGCCAAAAGTATGATGAAGTCTAGAAAGGAGAATACCATGATGAATGGTATCAAAGGCTGCAGACAGATCAAGGAGTGTGAGGAGAGAGACTTTGCCAGTATCAGTTGCAAGGAGGAGATTGTTGAGAATGTGTAGCAGGGCAGTTTCAGTTCTATGGCACTGGCGGTAGACTGACTGGAAAGGATTGAGGAGATTGTTGGCAGACAGGTGAGAGTTCAGCTGGTTGAGGACAACTTTTTCGATGAGTTTTGACAAGAAAGAGAGATTGGAGATAGGCCGGTAATTTTTCAGTTCATTTGGGTCTAAATTGTATTTCTTGAGGAGAGGGTGAACAATAGCAGACTTGAAAGAATCTGGGACAGTTCCAGTTTGAAGAGAAGTGTTGATGATGTCAGTGATGAA
>CM060314.1:39083804-39108804 GCA_030674185.1 Monoplex corrugatus | reverse complement strand
TTGTGACCATGTGGTCCTGTTGTGTTTCCAGTGGTGATCTTCTGTGTTGTTGTGACCATGTGGTCCTGTTGTGTTTCCAGTGGTGATCTGTGTTGTTGTGACCATGTGGTCCTGTTGTGTTTCCAGTGGTGATCTGTGTTTTGTGACCATGTGGTCCTGTTGTGTTTCCAGTGGTGATCTGTGTTGTTGTGACCATGTGGTCCTGTTGTGGTTCCAGTGGTGATCTTTGTGCTGTTGTGATCATTTGGGCCTGTTGGGGTTTCCAGTGGTGATCTTCTGTGTTGTTGTGATCATGTGGGCCTGTTGTGTTTCCAGTGGTGATCTTCTGTGTTGTTGTGACCATGTGGGCCTGTTGTGTTTCCAGTGGTGATCTTCTGTGTTGTTGTGACCATGTGGGCCTGTTGTGTTTCTAATGGTGATCTGTGTTGTGACCATGTGGGCCTGTTGTTGTTTCAGTTACGATCGTCTTGGACCCATTCTCCCATTAAAATCTCCAGTCATGATCAGGGACAAAGCTAATGGTGCTTGTTAATCTCTCAAGAAAAACTCTTTGTCCAATATGTTTCTTTCTGTGTTGGGGTACATGATGAATCCAGCTCATTTAGATGACACAAAACCTTATGTACTGTCAAGGTCTTGAAATGTAGGGGGTGGGGGTGGGAGGCGGGGGCAAGATCTTTCAAACTGAAAAACTGACACCACCAGACGGATTACAGCATTAAGATGGGCAGTAAACAGACCAGTCTTATATTGGGCACTATCAACTCTGCCATCAGATTGCTGATGGCCGTATAGAGTGCATAGGGAATCGTCTGATTCTATGATTCTTTTGTGTATAAAGAAGTCAAACTCCGAACTCGCTCTTCGTGCTGTAGTGTAATAATGCCAAACTTTATGTTGTCAGTCCTGACGGTACAAACTGCAGCTGGTACAGAGACTGTCTGGAAGCAAAGTACCAGTGCACCAGGGGGGAAGACGACTACGGCCTGAAGTACGGGGAGAAATTTTGTCAGCTGTACTCTCACCACAGCAAGAGTAACCGGCTCTCCCAGAGGGCATGGAAATGGGTCGACAACGTCAGGAAATGTCTCATGGTGCGTACATAGGCGAATTTTATTTCACAAAATTACACAGTAGTACAACGTCCCATTGTTGGCATCCATCAATCTAGAAAGACTGGGTTGCACTCTTGAAGTCAATATGTCATGGCCTGGTGCAGCGTCGTGTGTAGCTGAACAAGCCGATCCAGGAGTGACAGTCCCTTCCACAGATGGCGCAGATAAAGCCTGACATGGGTTTGTCTACTTGGCTTCGAGCCTTACTTCTCTTCTGCTTTGCCTTGGACTGTTGCAAAAGCGTCTCTTCAAACAGTGAGAGTCCTTGGTTTATTAACTGCCTCCAGCGTGTTCTGTCTGAGGAAATAAACTTCCCATGACTTCATATCAATGCCCATGGCATGCAGGTCCCTCTTGCAATATCCTTGTAGTGCAGATAGAATGTACCTGGTGGGCGTTTTTCCTCCGCTAATTCTACTTAGGGAGGTCTTTGGGGATTCTGCCATTCTCCGAACCAATGCATATGCCTTTGTTTCAAGATGGTATACAAGCTGGGGATTCCAGATCTCCTTAAGCCACTTTCATTCCAACTTTGTCCTGTTATGGGATGTCCATGATGCATCGGTGGCAACATAATTATATGGAAAATGTTGAGTTTCCCTTCCTGTTGGAGAAGTAGAGACCACGTCTCACTGCCACACAGAAAAAGTGCTCATGATAAATGCTTTGTAGACCTGTATCTTGATACTCTCATTCAGCTTGTTGTCATATATCCTATACTCTCTTTTTCAGCCTGGCCATAATACTGGCTGCCTTTCTTATGTGCTTGTTCAGGTCAATATCAATATCAAGAGAGAGAGAGAGAGAGAGAGAGAGACAGACAGACAGACAGACAGACAGAGAGGGACGGAAAGAGAGAGAGGGAGAGAGAGAGAGACAGACAGCCAAAGACAGAGAGAAAGAGAGAGGGAGAGAGGGAGAGAGAGAGAGAGAGAGAGAGAGAAAGAAAGACAGAGAGAGAGAGAGAGAGAGAGAGAGAGAGAGAGATTCTCTGGATGGCAGTATTAAGATCGTCATAAAACTTGTCCTTCATGTTTGCGTGGACGTCATTGTTGGTGTGTATGCACTGATGAGGCTCACACATCCCAATCCTATACATCTAAGTCTGGTGTCTTGGAGGGCGATGGTATCTGTCTGCAATCTGTTTAACTCAGTGTCAATGATTGGTGTCTTGTGAAAAACGTTGAATTCTCGTTGATTGTCAGTTAAGCCTGTTGTCATCGTCTCGACATTCCAAATAACCAGGTTCTTTTTTTTTCATTTTGCTTGGTGTGCATATATCTATTTGCTTGTCGGATTTTACCCTAAACTTCATGCACCCAATGAGATCAACGGACCGTTGCGGGACAGAACGTTAATGGGTGAGAAATGCCTATCTTGAGACGGGTCGTAACTGCCCAATGAGATGCAATGACCTTTCCCACCAGCAGAAGCAGCACCTAGCTTCTGGCTTTACGCCAGTCGAGCAGAAGACATATTACTGGTACACTGCTGCTTCCCGTGGTGTGTCGACCCTAAATAGCAAAGCTTGAATGTTCTCTTTAGAGTAGTGTGTTATAAAAGACCAAATGTTAGCCATGTAACAGACCCGCCCCTGTCCATGTCGCTGAACTTATCCAGTGGAAAGGCGAAGGTCGATACACTCGGCTCCAGCACTGCCGAGGAAGTCGTTAGAACGATTCAGCAATGTCCCCATAAATTAAACATAATCTGAAGAGCCAGCCAGCGAGCAAAATGTTTTTTTTTCCTGCAAACTTAGGGCGTATATCGAATCCTTCTATCGCCGGGTATTTATGATGTGAGCGCATGTGAACTCATTTGCTTACAGTGTAGTGCGACGTCATCTTAAGAAAACTGAAACTGAAACAGCAGCAGAGGATTTGTAGGTTTTATCTTGTAACAATAGACAGAACGAATGGTTATCTGTCTGGGTTGAACAGAAATTGTCGTGGAAATTATATCACAGAGTGTATAACTATTGAATAGGCAGGGGAAACTCGTTCCACTTGTATGAATCAGACAAAGGAAATGAGCGGCGAGTATCAGAAGTAGAAGGTAGAGGTCAGGCAGGATGTGCACTCAGAGGTGGCAATAAAGATAGACTGGTGCGGTACCATTGATACATTTGTAGAAAAATGCATTCTTTGTATTTTTGAAATGAAGTTCTTTAAGAAACAGACAAGCAGTGAAGAGAGTGAAGTATGGAAGTGATATGAACACTCTTCTTTTTACGAATGACAAGACAGGCTGCAGAATTCTGAAATTGCTAGAGATATGCAACAGAAGAGGCAGGCAATGTACTTGACTGAATCAGAAGGTACGATAGTGTTGTCACTAAATGCGGATTCATTGAGCACATTATATCTTTCCATTTGTGTGACATCGTATTCTATTGTAGCAAATTCGTTGTATTGTGCTCTGTAATACTTCATCGTGTCGTAATTTCGTTATGTCCCTGGCTAGATCGAGCTCGTTAACTCATTAAGGGCAATCCATGTAGATGAGGGAAATTTTTAATTCAAACTGACGAAGTGTCCCAACCTTAGCGAAATGTCCCCGTACGTCCAAGGAAAGTTACTGAACCAAGGGCTATAAGACAGATACCCTGAACAACACAACTCCACCTGCTGAGGCATTTCTATACATGGCAGTCATTGCACCTCGGTAAATATGAGCATCAATAGGCGAGAGAAAGGGGAGATGATTGCACGCCCATTTCTCATTAAAAAAAATCTTATATTAGTCAGGTATACAGAGTTCAGACTTCAGAGTTTGGTCAACCGGGATTCATCATATTCAAACGATTCCATCTTCCAGTAATTGTTTGGCAAATTCCTTGAACCTGCACAAAACCTTTTGGTATGATAAAGTCTTAAAACGGATGGGGCAAAGAGAACAGGACCTAGGAAACATCGAGCTAATACCATCACAATGAATGGGGAATTAAGATGGGCAGCAAACAGGCCAGTTTTTTATGTTGTGGGTTGAAATTGAGCTCGAGACATCAGATATTACAGGCAAGCTGGAACCAGGAGGCATTCAAGACTTCAAGAATCCTTCCCATGCAGCACCTTCTGAAAAACATGTACTTCCAGGATTAATCTTGCATTCTCCCCGACTCCACCACCCCCGCATGAAGAGCCACCTCAGGTGATTAAAAACTGGTGTGCCTAGTAATCTGTCAGATCGATGAAACACTCCATCATCGTCGTCATCATCGTAACCATCAAATTTTGGTATTTCGTTATGTAAGCTAATTTACATAGTTATATTATTTCATTTTACCTGTTTTATTTTATTATATTTTGTTATATTACTGCTATCTGTGTATTTTTTTTAATCAGTTTTCTTTTCTTTTTCAATAAGCAAATTATTGTTGCATGGAGTAATACTTTTATTTTATATTTGATAATATTTTACATATACACTTATATATCTATTGTAACTACTCGTGATATATGCATATCACGTTTTGTATGAAATATAAAACTGTAATACACAGAGATGCAACGATTGTTGCCATGAGTAATACATGTGTAATACTTTTTCAAATTAAATGTGATGACACATGTCATGCCACATATATACAGTTGTAAATATACACTGAAATAACTATTGTTACTATGCATGTACTGATTTCAGGTGGAAATGGTTCCTTTGGTGCGTGATTTCGAATCCCAAACCTCATGTGCAGACATCAAACCTCGCGCCTTCCAGTCCCACGTAGGATGTTACGTCAAACCTTTCAAGAATGCATTGTCCGTGTGTGACTTGAGTCTGGGGGAGTACTGGAGGGTGTTCTGGACGATCAAAACAAACTTCCATGCTGACTTTGTGGACAGTGTTCTTCAGCTCCTGGAGGTTGGATATCTGTTCACGTGTTTGTTTATTCATGTGTGTGACTGACTGACAGGCTTGTTTGTGTCTGTCTTTGTTTGCCTGTCGATCTGTTATCTGCCTGCCTGCCTGTCTGTCGTCCCACCTGTCTGTCTGTCCACTACAGCACGTAACGCACGACACACGACGCACATATTACGTTACCAACACATTACACATCCTAACCGCCAATAGAAACATCCAAATAAACACACTTTTTTGGTACTTTATGGAGCCAACAAACATGATGGCATGGGACTGGAGCCTCAGACCAAGACGTATTGGCACGCCAGTCTTGCCTTATTTCAGACGATGACGCCAGGGGCGACGACAAGAAAGAAGACACGACTGATGGGAGTCCACGTCGTCTGGTGTTGGTGTCTCAATGATATCATTGAAATGACGACTTCTTCCTTTTTTTCAGCATCCTAGGGCATCAGATCCAACTACAACTCTTTTCGCCTTGTTAGACTAACTGACGAAACGAATCACTTGCCGCTCCTCCGTATGCAAAAGCCCGAAACTTCATCTCTCACTGGTACTAGGATATCCTTGTTGATATACCCTACCAGCTACCATGAGATATTCGCAACAAATTCAACACAGACATTCGAATTAAACACATTTATCAAATGCAAGAAACTCACGAAACACGAATGAGCAAACTTACGAGAATTCTTTGAGGGTGACCCCACACACACAACACACACACACCACACACACACACACACACACACACACACACACACACACACACCACCACACACACACACACGGATACGCACAAATACACACCCATGTTAAACACACGTACACAGGAATCCTCCAGTAAATTTTGGGGAACACGTAAACTGAGTTTGAGCAGGCCTGCCCAGGCGTGCACAGTGGAAGAAATAGGGCAGTTTTAGTTCAACTATTGTAGAATTTGAGCAAACACGATTCGGATCAGAATGGGGATAATGTGTGTCCGTGATACCCTTCCTGAGAAAGGAAATCTCCAACACTGCCGGAACTATGGTATGATTAGTCATGCCAGCCAAGTAATGTTCAAAATCATTCTGAATAGATTACAGCCGCAAACGGATACCAGTACTACTGAGGCACAGACTACATTCCATGACAGTAGAAGTACCATCGAACATTCAGCCTGAACATCCTTTGCAAAAAACACCTTAAACACCCAAGGAAGCACTACCGTGTTTTCATGGACTTCAAGACAGTGTTTGACACAGTCTGGTAAGAAGCACTATGGGCCACAATGAACAAATTTAACATCAGACAAAAGCCAGTCAACATCACTCAGCAACAGTACTTCAAACACCCAACGCGGTACGTACACAAGGTGCTAGATTGAGAGTGATTTTATACTTAGATTGGAATTTGTCAGGACTGCCTTTTGTTCCCCACGCTTTTCAACGTATTTCTGGAAGGCATCATGACTGGCGCACTTGAAGATCATGACAGCACAGCCAGCATTGGAAGAAGAACCATCACAAGGCTGTGCTCCGCTGCTGACATCAATAACCTCCGCTGCTGACGTCAATAATCTGGCATGGAATAAGCAGAAACTTGCTATTCCTGTTAAATGGCCAGATGAAACTGCAAAATATATATATAAATCAGCACTGATTACGCCAAACTGGTACCCGGCGACTCCACCACCATCACTACTGATCTATTGTCTGAAAACAGATAATCTAAGAAGACACTGGAAGAAATAATGAACTACTGATATAACTGTCCATGGACCAGTTCGCCTACCTGTGATCCATCAGGAGCAGTAGGAGATCAAAGCCAGAAATCTTCTCAAGGGTAAAAAGGCAACATAAGCACTTTCCATATTGAAAACCTCTATGGAAGGACAAAGAACAATCTCATAAAACCTAAACCTATTGAAACGATCTTCCCCATCTTTTAGACAGTTACATACTCTATGATATTTTCCCGATACTGAACATCAGATACACTGATCATATCAGCATTGATCGGGTGCACTAAACCATAAAGCAACACGCTGGACCACATGGAGATCAGCTGACATCAGTTAAGAAAAGACAACTCTATCGGTATGGCCATACAACAAGATCCATCGACCTTGCTCAGTCAGTCATCCAGAGGAACTGTTGAGGGAGGAACACGGAGGAGGGAAAAGAGAAAACTGTCAGCATTACAGAATAGACAGAGAACATACAGACATCCCGTCTTTGGCGCACGACTGACAGAGCTTGTGGAAGTTTGTGAATAATTCTTTAGTGCGGCGCACCAGTGATTTTTTACGGAGCTTAAGAGAGGAGACACACACACACACACACACACACACACACACACACACACACACACACACACACACACACACAGACCGACCTGATTCTGGAATGGAAGCCAACACACACACACAAGCACAACAACATATACACACACGCACACACACATGCATAGTACAGAGAGAAAGAGAGTGATATATATATATATGTGTGTATGTATATGTAATATATTATATATGTATATGATATATGTATATGTATATATAATTATATATATATATGATATAATAGATATATATATGTATGATATGATGATAGATAATAGAATAAGATAATAGATAGATAGATAGATAGATAGATAGATAAGAGTAGATAGATAGATAGAAATAGATCGCATATAAGTTTACGCATACACATCTAGGGTTATACAGTAAATGTATGTGAAAGTGCATGAGTGAACTGGGGTGTGAGCATTTATATATATATTTGTGTGTGTGTGTGTGTGTATGTGTGTGTGTGTGTGTGTGTGTGTGTGTGTGTGTGTGTGTGTGTGTGTGTGTGTGTGTGTGTGTGTGTGTGTGTGTGTGTTGTGTGTGTGTGTGTGTGTCCTTGCACTCATCATCGAACGAGAAGTATTCTGACGTTATTTGCTCTAATGAGGCAGACATTGTATTCGTTGTGAATTGAGGAAAAAATCTTTACAACAAAATGATTCCTCCTCCCTTATGGAAAAACGAACAAGCAAACAAACAAACAAACAAACAAACAAACAAACAAACAAACAAACAAACAAAAATGAAATAACAAAGCAAAAAAGAAACAACAACAACAAACCGAAAACTATTCGAACATAATACAGAACAATATCATGTTGATGACCATTAGATAGTAATTTTCTTTTCTTGTGGCAGAAACGAAAGGACTGCACGGTAGGGCGCTACGATGTTCGACAAGTTGATGATGAGATGAGAAAAATGCTGGTGCGAGTCAACATCCGATCTTCCAGAATCAGGAAACGGTCTGCCTCTCACGGACCCCCATCCTTTGACTTTGATTTTGAAGCTGATGAAAACCGAGAGCAACTCACTGGAATACTTCTGGAAGACACGAAGAGAGAATTGGCAGCACGAAGAGTTCCGGATTCTGTGCCAGGTGATTTGTCAGCTGAAGTTATTGCGGATTTTGAGCCAAATCTGGAAGTGAAGAGTTGGGAGTCCAGCAATGGTCGTTTCAGACGACAGGTACAACCTGGAAAACAAGAAGGGACCATCAGTTCCCAGGATCTGTTCTATCACCAGAAGGCAGCAGACGTGAGTGACGATTTTGCCAGACAGCTTCACTGGGAGGAGAAGAACGTGCTATGGTTCACTTACGGGGTATACCTTGGCCAGGACCAGCTTGAGGTGCACATGCTCTTGGCAGACAAGAACATCACCATCACCAACACCAACAACAACAGCGCCAATCTGACTGCAGTGCTGGAGGAGACAACGACGGCCTTTGAGCAAGGCAAGATCGTCGTGGACGTGGATGGCGACAGGATTGATCCGGGCGTGTTGAGCACCTGTGAGGATCTGGACTGCCAGGAGAAGTCTCAGAACATCACCGCACCTCCACTGTCCACCAGCAGGTCAAGTTCTCTGCTGACCTCTTGGTCTGTGGGATGGCTTGTCCCTGTCCTGGTCATCATGAGTCTTCTTCGTGAAGACTTTTAGCAGCAGTGTCCAACTGAATCGCTCACCTCCCAAGTCACTAAGTTTTTTCAATATCTGCTGATTCAGAGTAGATCTGTATTATTTTTCATGGCCACGCCTGGATACTATTTCACGCACATATACATATTAGTCCACACAGAGAGACAGACTTACGCAGACACAGAAACACAAACACAAGTACAAATAAACAAAAAAACATACATATAGACACACAACACAACACACACACACACACACACACACACACAACACACACAACAACACACAACACACACACACACAACACATCATACACCACAGAACAAACATACAAAAAAAACAACAATCATACACACGCATACACATAGACACAGACACAACATATATACACACGCACACACATACATAACAAACAACACACACACAACAACACCAACAACAAATCAAACAACAACAAACAAACATCATACCACGCATACACATAGACACAGACACAACGACAACAACAACACACACACACACACACACACACACACACACACACACACACACACACACACACACACACACACACAAACACACCACACAACCACCACGCACACACACGTGTTTTCAAAAGTACTTTGGGACACTTCGGGCGTAATGCCATCATCTGGAGCTTCTTCCCATTTCTGTCTGCTGTAGCGATTTTCTGCTGGAGACTTCACTCGCAGCTACTGTTTGTACACGTTCATTGATTTGTACTGGTAACTACTGAGTACACATACATGATTTGTACCGGTAACTACTGTGTACGTGTACACTGACTTGTACCGGTAACTACTGTGTACATGTACACTGACTTGTACCGGTAACTACTGTGTACATGTACAGTGACCTGTACTGGTAACTACTGTGTACATGTACACTGACTTGTATTGGTAACTACTGTGTTCATGTACAGTGACTTGTACTGGTAACTACTATGTACATGTACAGTGACTTGTACTGGTAACTACTCTGTAAACGCACACTGACTTGTACTGGTAACTACTATGTACAGTACACTGACTTGTACTGGTAACTATGTGTACATGTACACTGACTTGTACTGGTAACTACTGTGTACATGTACACTGACTTGTACTGGTAACTACTGTGTACATGTACACTGACTTGTACTGGTAACTACTGTGTACATGTACTACTGACTTGTACTGGTAACTACTGTGTACATGTACACTGACTTGTACTGGTAACTACTGTGTACATGTACACTGACTTGTACTGGTAACTACTGTGTACATGTCACAGTGACTTGTACTGGTAACTAACTGTGTACATGTACACTGCTTGTACTGGTAACTACTGTGTACATGTACATGACTTGTACTGGTAACTACTGTGTACATGTACAGTGACTTGTACTGGTAACTACTGTGTACATGTACACGACTTGTACTGGTAACTACTGTGTACACGTACCAGTGACTTGTACTGGTAACTACTGTGTACATGACAGTGACTTGTACTGGTAACTACTGTGTAACGACACTGACTTGTACTGGTAACTACTGTGTACATGTACAGTGACTTTATGGTAACTACTGTGTACATGACAGTGATTGTACTGGTAACTACTGTGTACAGTACACTGACTTGTATGGTAACTACTGTGTACATGTACAGTGACTTGTACTGGTAACTACTGTGTACACGCACACTGACTTGTACTGGTAACTACTGTGTACATGTACAGTGACTTGTACTGGTAACTACTGTGTACACGCACACTGACTTGTACTGGTAACTACTGTGTACATGTACAGTGACTTGACTGGTAACTACTGTGTACACGACACTGATCTTGTACTGGTAACTACTGTGTACATGTACACTGACTTGCATGGTAACTACTGTGTACACGCTACACTGACTTGTACTGGTAACTACTGTGTACATGAACTGACTCATGGTACACATGTGTACACGACATGACTGTGTATGGTAACTACTGTGTACATGACAGTGACTTGTACTGGTAACTACTGTGTACATGTACACTGACTTGTACTGGTAACTACTGTGTACATTACATGACTTGTACTGGTAACTACTGTGTACAGTACATGACTTGTACTGGTAACTACTTGTGTACATGTACATGACTTGTACTGGTAACTACTGTGTACAATGACTTGTACTGGTAACTATTTGTACATGACTGACTTGTACTGGTAACTACTGTGTACATTACATGACTTGTACTGTACTACTGTGTACGTACATGCTTGTACTGATAACTACTGTGTACATGTACACTGACTTGTACCGGTAACTACTGTGTACACGTACACTGACTTGTACTGGTAAACTACTGTGTAGATGTACATGATTTGTACTGTAACTACTGTTACATGTACAGCGACTGTACTGGTAACTACTGTGTACATTACACTGATTGTACTGGTAAACTATTGTGTACATGTACAGTGACTTGTGCTGGTAACTACTGTGTACATGTACACAGACTTCTATTGGTAACTACTGTGTACATGTACAATGACTTGTACTGGTAACTACTGTGTGCATGTACAGTGACTTGTACTGGTAACTACTATGGATATGTACACTCACTTGTATGGAAACTTCTGTGTACATGTACAGTGACTTGAACTGGTAATTACTGTGTACACGCACACTAACTAGTACTGATAACTACTGTTTACACGCACACTGACTTGTACTGGTAACTACTGTGCACATGTACACTGAATTGTACCGGTAACTACTATTTTAAATGTACACTGACTTGTACTGGTAACTACTGTGTACATGTACACTGACTTGTACTGGTAAGTACTTTGTACATGTACACTGACTTGTACTGGTAAGTACTGTGTCTATGTACAGTGACTTGTACTGGTAACTACCGTGTACATGTACACTCACTTGTACTGGTAACTACTGTGTACACGTACAGTGACTTGTACTGGTAAGTACTGTGTACACCCACACTGACTTGTACTGGTAACTACTGTGTACACGCACACTGACTTGTACTGGTAACTACGGTGTACATGTACACGGACTTGTACTGGTAACTACCGTGTACATGTACAGTGACTTGTACTGGTAAATACTGTGTAGAGATGTACAGTGATTTGTACTGGTAACTACTGTGTACATGTACAGTGATTGTACTGGTAACTGCTGTGTACATGTACACAGACTTGTACTGGTAACTAATGTGTACATGTACACCGACTTCTATTGGTAACTACTGTGTACATGTACAATGACTTGTACTGGAAGCTACTGTGTACATGTACAGTGACTTGTACTGGTAACTACTGTGTACATGTACAGTGACTTGTACTGATAACTAATATGTACATGTACAGTGACTTGTACTGGCAACTACTGTGTACATGTATACTGATTTGTATTGGTAACTACTGTGTTCACGTACACTGACTTGTACTGGTAACTAATGTGTATTTATACACTGACGTGTATGGTAACTGCTGTGTACACTACACTGACTTGTACCGGTAACTTCTGTGTACATGTACATTGACTTGTACTGGTAACTACTGTGTACATTTACACTGACTTGTACTGATAACTACCGTGTACACATACACAGACATGTATTGGTAACTACTGTGTACAATACACTGACTTGTACCGGTAACTACTGTGTACATGTACAGTGACTTGTAGTGGTAACTACTGTGTACACCTACACTGACTTGTACTGGTAACTGCTGTGTACATGTACAGTGACTTGTACTGGTAACTACTGTGTACATGTACAGTGACTTGTACTGGTAACTACTGTGTAGATGTACAGTGACTTGTACAGGTAACTACTGTGTACATGTACAGTGACTTGTACCGGTAACTACTGTGTACATGTACAGTGATTTGTACTGGTAACTACTGTGTACACCTACACGATTTGTACTGGTAACTACTGTGTACACGTACAGTGACTTGTACTGGTAACTACTGTGTACATGTACACTGACTTGTACTGGTAACTACTGTGTACACGCACACTGAGTTGTACTGGTAACTACAGTGCTCACGCACAATGACTTGTACTGGTAACTACTCTGTACATGTAGAGTAACTTGTACTGGTAAGTACTGTGTACACGCACATTGACTTGTACTGGTAACTACATGTGTACATGTACATTGACTTGTACTGGTAACTACTGTGTACATGTACAGTGAATTGTACTGGTAACTACTGTGTACACGTACACTGACTTATACTGGTAACTACTGTGTACACGCACACTGACTTGTACTGGTAACTACTGTGACACCTACACTGACTTGTACTGGTAACTACTGTGTACATGTATACTGACTTGTACCGGTAACTACTGTGTACATGTACAGTGACTTGTAATGGTAACTACTGTGTACATGTACAATGAGTTGGACTGGCAACTACTGTGTACATGTAAGTGACTTGTACGGGTAACTACTGTTTACACGCACACTGTCTTGTACTGGAAATACTGTGTACATGTACACTGACTTGTACCGGTAACTACTGTGTACATGTACAGTGACGTGTACTGGTAACTACTGTGTACATGCACATTGACTTGTACTGGTAACTACTGTGTACACGCACCCTGACGTTGTACTGGTAACTACTGTGTACATGTACACTGACTTGTACTGGTAACTATTGTGTACACGCAGACTGACCTGTACTGGTAACTACTGTGTAATGTACACTGGCTTGTACTGGTAACTACTGTGTGTACAATGAGTTGGACTGGCAACTACTGTGTATATGTACAGTGACTTGTACTGGTAACTACTGTGTACACGTACACTGACTTGTACTGGTAACTACTGTTTACACGCACACTGTCTTGTACTGGTAACTACAGTGTACATGTACACCGACTTGTACCGGTAACTACTGTGTAGATGTACAGTGACTTGTACTGGTAACTACTGTGTACACGCCACACTGACTTGACTGCAACTACTGTGTACATGTGCATGACTTGTACTGGTAACTACTGTGTACACGCACACTGCTTGTACTGGAACTACTGTGTACATGTACATCGACTTGTACCGGTAACTACTGTGTACATGTACAGTGACGTGTACTGGTAACTACTGTGTACATGTACATAGACTTGTACTGGTAACTACTGTGTACACGCACGCTGACTTGTACTGGTAACTACTGTTTACACGCACACTGTCTTGTACTGGAAACTACTGTGTACATTACACCGACTTTACCGGTAACTACTGTGTACATGTACAGTGACGTGTACTGGTAACTACTGTGTACATGTACAGTGACTTGTACTGGTAACTATGTGTACAGCACATGACTTGTACTGTAACTACTGTTTACACGCACACTGTCTTGTACTGGTAAACTACTGTGTACATGTACACCGACTTGTACCGGTAACTACTGTGTACATGTACAGCGACGTGTACTGGTAACTACTGTGTACATGTACAGTGACTTGTACTGGTAACTACCGTGTACATGTACACGTGACTTGTACTGGTAACTACTGTTTACACGCACACTGTCTTGTACTAGTAACTACTGTGTACATGTACACCGACTTGTACCGGTAACTACTGTGTACATGTACAGTGACTGTACTGGTAACTACTGTGTACATGTACAATGACTTGTACTGGTAACTACTGTGTACACGCACATGACACTGAACTACTGTTGTACTACGGTATTAACTACTGTTTACACGCACATGTACTTGTACTGGTAACTACTGTGTACATGTACAGTGACTTGTACTGGTTATGAAACTGACTTGTACTGTAACACTGTACTAGTACTAGGTAACTACTATGTACACGCACACTGAACTTGTACTGGTAATACTGTGTTCACGCACAATAGAACTTGTACATACTTGTATGGTAACTACTGTGTACATGTACAGTGACTTGTATGGTAACTACTGTGTACATGTACACTGTTGTACGAAATACTTGTACATTAGTGACTTATGGTAACTACTGTGTACATGTAATGATTGACTTGTACTGGTATCTATACTGTGTACATGTACACTGACTTGTACTGGTAACTACTGTGTACATGTACATGACTTGTACCGGTAACTACCTGTGTACATGTACAGTGACTTGTACTGGTAACTACTGTGTACATGTACACTGACTTGTACTGGTAACTACTGTGTACATGTACACGATCAGTGTACTCTGTATACTGATGGTAACTACTGTGTACATGTACAGCTGACTTGTACTGGTAACTACTGTGTACATGTACAGTGACTTGTACTGGTAACTACTGTGTACATGTACAGTGACTTGTACTCTTGGATAACTACTGTTGTACATGTTACATGACTTGTACTGGTAACTACTGTGTACATGTACACTGACTTGTACTGGTAACTACTGTGTACATGTACAGTGACTTGTACTGGTAACTACTGTGTACATGTACACTGACTTGTACTGGTAACTACTGTGTACACGCACATTGATTTGTACTGGTAACTACTGTTTACACGCACACTGTCTTGTACTGGTAACTACTGTGTACATGTACACTGACTTGTACCGGTAACTACTGTGTACATGTACAGTGACGTGTACTGGTAACTACTGTGTACATGCACATTGACTTGTACTGGTAACTACTGTGTACACGCACACTGACTTGTACTGGTAACTACTGTGTACATGTACACTGACTTGTACTGGTAACTACTGTGTACACGTACACTGACTTGTACTGGTAACTACTGTGTACATGTACAGTGACTTGTACTGGTAACTACTGTATACATGTACACTGCATTGTACTGGTAACTACTCTGTACACGTATACTGACTTGTACTGATAACTACTGTGTACATGTATAGTGACTTGTACTGGTAAATACTGTGTACATGTACTGTGACTTGTACTGGTAACCGCTGTGTACAAGTACACTGACATGTACTGACAGCTATTGTTTGTAAACATACACTCACTCGTACTGGACATTACTGTGTACACATTCACACACTTGTACTTGCATTTACTGTTTGTACACGAACAAAGACTTGTACTGGTAACTACTGTGTGCACGTAATCTGACTTGTACTTGTAAGTACTGTGTGCACATACACAAACTTCTACTGGCGCGACACAAACTTCTACTAGCTGTTACTGTTTGTACATTTACACTGACTTGAACTTGCAGTTACTGTTTGTACACGTACAAAGACTTGTACTGGTAACTACTGTGTACATATAAGCTGATTTGTACTTGTAAGTATTGTGTGCACATACATAAACTTCTACTGGCAGTTACACAGGCGTGCACTGACAGCTACTGTTCATACACCTACACTGACTTGTAATAATAATATAATATATTTTATTTATATAGCGCAAAATCTTGATAAAATCAAATCTAAGCGCTGAGCGTATACATGCATACATACCTACATACATATGAGCGTATACATGCATACATACATGCTTACATACTTACATACATAAATCTAAGCTGAGCGTATACATGCATACATACATACATACATAAATCTAAGCGTATACATACATACATACATACGTACCCACATGCATACATAATAATTACAATATTTATATAGCGCAAATCTCGACAAAATCAAATCCAAGCGCCGAAAAGACACACACGCAACACACGCACGCACGCACACACACGCACACACACACACACACACACACACACACAACACACACACACACACACACACACACACACACACACACACATGCATGGCCACAAATGGGGAGAAAAGAATAAAAGCAATAAAAGCAAGAATAAAACCAATGGAAAACCACAGAGAGCACATCATATACAATTATATATTAAAACAAAGTGATTCCCCTCCGAGCGGAGACAGGCTGCAGAGGGGGGTTGAGTGAGGTTAGGATTTTATGCAGAGGAGAAAAGGTGAGTTTTGAGAGCGGACTTGAAGGAGGCAAAAGTAGGTTGCTGACGGACTGAGAGAGGAAGTTTGTTCCAGGAGAGTGGACCAGAAACAGAGAAGGCTCGTGGACCATAGGTATTGAGCTTAGTGCGTGGAAAGCGAAAAGTCAGAGGATCGGAGGCAGAGCGGAGGGTACGTGAGGGAACATAGATCTCAAGTAGGCTTGACAGGTAATCTGGGGCTGCGTTATTGAGGCTTTTGTAGCACATGGTGTCTAGTTTGTACTGTATGCGCTTTGATACAGGGAGCCAGTGAAGTTGTGCCAGGAGAGGAGATATGTGGTCAGCTTTTTTCTTTTTGAGTACAAGGCGTACAGCATTGATTTGAATGCGCTGTAGGATGTGAATGGTGGAGGCAGGAAGACCAGACAGGAGTGAATTGCAATAGTCAATGCGAGACATTATGAAGGAGAGAACGAGTTTTGCAGTTGTTTCGACAGAGAGATACTTCCTGATCAGGCTTATACGATGGAGATGATAGTAGCAAGATCTGGCAGTTTGAGAAACAAAGTTGTTCATGGACAGGGTAGAGTCAATGCAGACACCAAGGTTTTTAGCTGAATCAGAAATTGGGACTGATGTGTTACATAATGGGAGAGAAAGAGGAGGCAGCTGGGAAAGTTTCTGACGGGTGCCAATGAGGATAGCTTCTGTCTTGTCGTCATTAAGCTGAAGTCTATTGTGTGTCATCCAGTTCTTAATGTCCGAGTAACACTAAATGGTGCGAGTCAACAGGCGCTGTATATTATCAGGTGAGTCACTGTCTTGAAGTTGGGTGTCATCAGCATAGAAGTGGTGTTTTATAGAGTGGGAGTTGATGATGGTGGACAGGAGGGAGGTATAAAGAGTGAAAAGAACAGGGCCAAGGACAGATCCTTGTGGAACACCACAGGTCAGGTATGCAGGTTGAGAGTAAGTGCCATTGATGAGAACAGTTTGTTTTCTGTTTGATAAATACGAAGTGAAAAAGGAGAGAGCAATGTCAGAGATGCCAAAAGTATGATGAAGTCTAGAAAGGAGAATACCATGGTCAATGGTATCGAAGGCTGCAGACAGATCAAGGAGTGTGAGGAGAGAGACTTTGCCAGTATCAGTTGCAAGGAGGAGATTGTTGAGAATGTGTAGTAGGGCAGTTTCAGTGCTATGGCACTGGTGGTAGGCTGACTGGAAAGGATTGAGGAGATTGTTGGCAGACAGGTGAGAGTTCAGCTGGTTGAGGACGACCTTTTCAAGGAGTTTTGACAAGAAAGAGAGATTAGAGATAGGCCTCTAATTTTTCAGTTCATTTGGGTCTAAATTGTGTTTCTTGAGGAGAGGGTGAACAATAGCAGACTTGAAAGAATCTGGAACAGTTCCAGTTTGAAAAGAAGTGTTGATGATGTCAGTGATGAATGGGAGGAGAGTAGGGAGACAGTCGGAGTAGAGAGAACCTGGAAGAGGATCCAGTTCGCAGGTTTTGAACGACATGGATCTGATTGTGTTGAAAATTTCTTCTTGTGAGACTGGGGTAAAAGTAGTGAGAGGTGTGCCAGAGAAGGAAGGGTCAGGTGGGCATGGTTGACAGGGTGTCCTGTCAAGCCTGTCATGAAGAGTTTGTATTTTGGTGGTGAAATACTTGGAGAATACAGATGGGAGTTCTTCATTTGTATGTTTTGTTGGGAGAGGTAAGTCTTTTCGTGTGCCAAGGAGATGATTCATGGTTGTAAAGAGTTCTTTTGAAGAAGAGGCATTCAGGATTTTGGTTTGGATATAGCTTGTTTTTGCAGATGCAATGAGGGTGGATACTTTTGTTTTAGAGGCTTGGAAAAGTTGCCTGTGTACAGTGAGTTTGGATTTGCGCCAGCGGCGCTCTGCTCTGCGGCGGGCACGTTTTGCACAGGCAATCTCATGAGTGAGCCAGGGGGTAGGGGGGCGGTCAGGTAAAAGACGGGTTGTGGCTGGAGCATGAGTGTCCAGAAGATGGTGGAGAGCAGTATAGAATTCATCGGCAAGATTATGTGACTTTTCAGAAAGGAGACAGGAGGCATCAGATGAAAATGTGGAGAGGTCGATAGATTTGAGATTGCGTCGAGTCACTGTGCGCGTGGTACGGGAAGGAGGAGAAATGTCAAGAGAACAGAGAATTGCAGAGTGGTCAGATGGAAGGGCTGAAGTTAGACGGGTAGAAAGAACTGAGCAGTTGTCAGTAGCTGAATTGTGGTGATCACGAGAAATGATCCAGTCAAGAATGTGACCTTTTTGATGGGTTGGTTCAGAAATGTGTTGAGTCATATTGTGATTGGACAGAGAGTTGATGATATGTCTTGTGTCATAACGGTGAGTGTTGTCATAGTGGACATTGATGTCACCTAGAATGATGAGATTTCCAGGGAAGAGGCAGTAGTGGTCAAGCAGTTGGTCAAAGTCAGAGAGAAACGTGGATGTGGTGAGTTTGTTGGCAGAGCAAGGTGGAGGTCAATAGACACAGGAGAAGGTGATGGGGTGAGGGGTGGATTGGAAGGATACTTCAACTTGCTCGAAAGAAGGATGGGAGAAAGGCAGAGACTGCGAGAAAGATAGGCGGGAATGGAGTGAGTCGTTGTAGAGGATGGCGATACCGCCACCTCGAGATGAGCGATGGAAAGAAGTAAGCCTGTAACCACTCGGAGTGAGGCTAGCATGTATAGGTTCATGACCAAGGGGGTTAAGCCATGTCTCTGTGATAAAAGCAATGTCAACGTGCTCATCAGCGATAAAATCGGCAATGATAACTATTCTGTACACGTACACTGACTTGTCCTGACAGCCACTGTGTACATGTACACTGATTTGTGCTGACAACTACTGTTTATACACGTACACTGACATCCATTGTCAACTACGTTTTGTACATTTATATTGATTTGTACTGGCAGCTACTGTTTGTACACATACACTGCTTTGGATAGTTCCCGACTGATTAGTGCAATTAACTGAAATAAGCTTTTACTTAACGTATGACTTTGCGATATAGACCTTGTAATTTTCGCTGCTGTGGTTGGCCGTCATCTGACTGATTGCTCGTTTGTCTGTCAGTTTGTTTGTTTAAAGAGCAATGAATGTATGTAAAGAAATCCATATTGTTTGAAACACCAAATATGATCACGTCATTCTCTTCACCTAGGTGTACACATCCTTAATGAATTCTGCTTCAAGCATGCTGATAATGAATCGGGACAGATACTAAGACCGTATACGTTTATCAGACATAGACGTGTGGTTTTAAAATTCGACTGATATAAATGGATGGCTTACAGTTGATCAGACATAAATACATGGCTTTAAAGTTGACCAGGTATACAATGTGGTCTTTAATTTGATCAGATATAGGGTAGGGTCTAAAAGTTAAACAGGCATAACTTTGTGGCATTTAAGTTAAACAGACATGGGTACATGGCTTTTTAAGTTAAGCAGATACACTATATGACCTTCAGGTTGAACTGACATGGGTTATCAGTTTAACGGACAGAGACTCATGGGTTATACATGTACGTTTAATAGACATAGATTTGTGGACTTGTACATAAATGGCCTTATAGTTAACGTATATACATGGCCTTATAAATTTAACATAGATATAAGGCCTTATTAGTTTAACATAGTTGTGTGGTCTTATACGTTTAACAGACGTAGATACATGGCCTTATAAGTTTCAAATAGATTCATGGCCTTATGCATTTAACATACGTACACAGCCTTATACGTTTAACATAGATGTATTGTCATTCAAGTTTAACATATATACATAGCCTTATAAGTTTGACAAAGATACATAGCCTTATGCTTTTAACAGACGTTATATACATGTATACATAGCCTTATAAGTTTGACAAAGATACATAGCTTTATGCTTTTAACAGACGTTATATACATGTATACATAGCCTTATACGTTTTACATAGATACATGGCTTTATAAGTTTAACATAGATACATGACCTTATACGTTTTACATAGATACATGGCTTTATAAGTTTAACATAGATGCATGACCTTATACGTTTAACATAAATACATGGCCTTATACGTTTTACATAGATACATGGCTATATGAGTTTAACAAGATGCATGACCTTATACGTTTAACATAGATACCTGATTTTATACGTTTAACATAGATACCTGATTTTATAAGTTTAACATAGATACCTGATTTTATACGTTTAACATAGATACCTGATTTTATACGTTTAACATAGATACCTGATTTTATAAGTTTAAGATAAATACATGACCTTTTAAGTTTACATGCAATTTTGATACACGGAGTTATAAGGTTTAACAGACATAGATAGATGGTCTTGTAAGTTTAACATAGATGCATTGCCTTTTAAGTTTAACTTTGATACATGGCCTTATAAGGTTTAACAGACATAGATACATGGCCTTGTAAGTTTAACATATATGCATGGCCTTATAAGTTTAACGTAGATGCATGGCCTTATGAATTTAACGTAAATGCATGGCCTTTTAAATTTAACATGGTTACATTGCATTATAAAATTGACACAGACACGTGGAATTAGAGGTTGAACAGACATAGATACATAGATACACTCATGTTTTTCTCTCTTTTATCTCTCATGCTTTTATAAAGAGTCATTGGCATATATATGAAAGCGAATGTTTCATTGCAAACTGTTATTACAACTCGTTTCATATTTCTTATTTTCTAGTTTTTATGCTCATATTTTGTGTGTGGAGTAGCGAGGAATAGCTGGAAGACAAGTTCAGTGGGACCTGCTCCTACTATCCTTGAATAATGAAATGTTATAAAATCTGAAGCGTTCCGAACACAGTATATGGCTTCATAATCCTCTCTTTCTCTCTCTCTCTCTCTCTCTCTCTCTCTCTCTCTCTCTCTCTCTCTCCACACACACACACTGACACACACACACACATACACACTCATCGATATGATATATATATAATATATATATATAAAACATATATATACATATATGTATATGTGTGCATGTACATGTATTTACATATATATGTATATATATATATATATATATATATATATATATATACACACACGCATGTATACATATAAACATACATACATGTTTTTAACAGACATATACTTTGCATCGTTGTTTGTGATGTACACATTACTCAAACCAATTATTTTCGTTGTTGCAATAATTTTGTCTCAAAGCTTCTTAGAGTTCTTCTGTTGACTTTATTGCTTTCATTATGTGTAATGTATCTCATCTTCCTAAAGCAATATTAAATCCATTTTTCACACAACAGATATTTGTCGTTGATGTTTTGGTGACGTCTCACTGTAGTACGCGTGCGGAGTTCGATGAGGAGACGAAAGAAATTCTGACCTACTTAAAGGACAATGTTTATCACATATAGTATCGTATTAAGTGTACTCGTTTAATATCAATTTATACTGTTAATAGCGCTAACCTGACAGATCTGCACTGTAAATAGTGCTAACTGACTGATTTGTACTGGCAATAGCGCTAACTTGACTGATATGTACTGTCAATAGCGCTAACCTGACTGATCTGTACTGTTAATAGCACTAACCTGACTGGTCTGTACTGTTAATAGCGCTAACCTGACTGGTCTGTATTGTTAATAGCGATAACCTGAGTTCCTGGCAACGGTGGTATTCGATGTAATGAAAAGGCCAACTGCCTTGCCAAGACCGCCACAGAGGAAAGGATGTCTGAATCCTTCAAAAATTACTCATATCTAAAACCCAGTGTACACACATGAACAATTTCTACCAGGAGGATAGGAACAGCCAGAAAGACGGTAACATTTTCCAAATCTGCCCCGAACTTAAATTCTGTCATCTGTTTCTGGGAACCATAGGGTAGACTCAGTCTTATGCAGGTTACACACAGTTCATAATTCTACAGTACTCATACTTAAAAAGAAAATGAAGAAACATCATGAGATAGCCATGTTTTATACCATCCACTCAGCATCAAACACTTTTTTGATTTTTTTGGACTCGCACGATGTAAGATAGAAGTATTATACACCTTCCTCAGAGATATTTTTCCTGGTGCAATTTTCAAGGTCTTATGACAGGTCTGTAGATTTCATCTTATAAGACTATACATATAGGAAATATCTCTTAAAAGCATTTCACAATTGAAAGGATAATCGTGAACTTAGCTTTCAAATGGTATTTTTTTACTCAATGTATTTGAAATTGTTTTAATCGTGGTCTTAACCTTGATATGGCCCTAGTTGATGGCTGGGTTATAAGCAATAAGACGCTGACCTTGACCTACTGTCAATAGCGAAAATCTTGTTCGATAGATTTCAACCTGGCCGCCATGTTTCCTCTCTGTCGCCCCACATCTTTTGTAGTGTGGAGAGTTCTCGAGATTATGTCACGTGACAGCTGAAGCGACACTGGCGGATCAAGGGAAGGGTGGTCCTTTGTAGGGAGAAAGTTTGGAGCAGCAAGTTATCACTCGCAATTTGGAACCTTAAATTATATTATCTGATTGGGGGGTGAAGAGAGAAAGAGAGAGTGTGTGTATGTGTGTGTATTACAGAGAGAGAGAGAGAGAGAGAGAGAGAGAGAGAGAGAGAGAGAGAGAGAGAGAGAGAAAGAGAGAGAGAGAGAACTCACAAGTCAGAAGCTTTTATGCTGGTGATCTGGAAATCTGTGAAAGTAAAAAACAGAGATTTCCAAGTTCAATGTGGCAGCTAGTCGTCTTCTCGCTTCTACATGCTATCATTTAGAAAATAAAGGCTTTCGATTCTGTTAAGCATCATAAACTCCTACATTGTATCAGAAATGTGGGTGTTAAAGAGAAATTTCTCGCAACATTAATGGCAATGTACACGTCATTGGTTTTATGTATCTGTGTTAACGATAATTTTTCAGAGATTTTTCAGTTCTGGTTGGAGCAAGACAGGGTTGTGTCTTGAGTCCGACATTGTCTTCAGTACTTATCAATCAGTTAGAGAATTGCACTGGTGACAAAGGCAAACATGGCATCAAGTTACTATCTTGTATTTTTGTTGTACTTTTTGCAGATGATGTGGTACTATTTTCAGCTACACCAAATGATTTATAAGTACAGGAAATTACAAAACAAGAAATTAACAGAAAATACTGAAAAAACGAAGATCATGGTGTTTAGACAAGGAGGGTTTCTCGGAAAACGTGAAAAATGGTTTTATGAAGAAAATAAGAAGACAGTAGTGAACAACTAATGCTATTTAGAATTTAATTTCACAACAATGGTATCTGAATGGCGGACAGAGTAGAAAGCAAAGAAAAAAGAGATTGTTATGAACAGGTGAGACAACAGCGTGTGGAGACAAAGACCACTACAAAACATTCTTCATGGGGAAGTCAACATCCAACATTGAAAGTGTTTGATGTCATCATGGCACCCCTTCCAAACTAAAAACGAACCAACTGGAAAATATAAACACCAAAATAATTGTACTCAGTTCACACATACACACACACACACACACACACACACACACACACACACGCACACACGCACGAACGCACACACACACACACACACGCACGAACGCGCACACACACACACACACACACACACACACACACCACACACACACTTGTCAAGTTGCAAATTTTATATTTCTGAAACAGATCACAGTAGCTTGATGATGATCATGTGTCATTTGCGCCGCATGACATTCCTTACCAGACGATGTTCTAAAGGAACCCCTATTTATGTCGTTTGGTTTTCCTTTCTTTTGGCTGGCCATGAGTATCGAGGAAATAAACGATCGCGGTTTCATCGGTTTTTGTATGTACTCTCAACTAGCCTTTGTCGTTTCTATATTACCCACAAGCCAGTGGGGTGGTTTTCTGTCAGAGTTTACTCCCTTAGCCTTGGTCTCTCCCGAGACAACTAACAAGGCGTGATGATTTTCTGTGAGGGTTTTCTCCCCTTAGCCTTGGTTTTTCCCGAGACTACCACAAGGCAATGGTGATTTTCTATCGGGTTTTACCCTTTTAGCCGTGATCTTTCCCGTGACAGCTGCAAGGAAGCAG
>CM060314.1:39001304-39078804 GCA_030674185.1 Monoplex corrugatus | reverse complement strand
TCCACACGTCCCCAGGTTGCGGATAGGTAAATGGCTTTCAGTATACAAGATACACAGATTTTATTTAGCCCAGAACATCACAATGGGAAATTGTTTTGGCATTCACATTAAAATACATACAGGAACAAGAACGCATAAACAAATGTACACACATGCTGTTACTCTCTCTCACTCTCTCTTTCACCCCTCTCTCACCCTCTCCCTCCTGACATCTATAGATGTTAGCTGCGAATAAGGGTACTACCCAAATAAGCAGTTCGTGGACCAGAAGGGAGGCTGGGGTATATACTCTGTTTAGAAAGTCACATAACCTGTGACAGGTCTGTCTTGGCGAGCAGGGGCGGGAATAGATAACTGCAACCCTCACACTGAAGTCCTGGCAACAGGGGCTGCATGAATCCGGAAGGCAGCTGGAATATCTTCAGAGCTGTTTTTCGTTTTCACAGTCGTGGGCAGATGATTTCTTCCTTGAAATATGGTCGGGGATCCACACGTATGCGCAAAGTGTTTCCAGAAAGCAATGGCAAACTACTGGAAGTACACTTGAAGGAGAGCTGAGACGTAACGCAGCATCTAGGTTACATACATCGGTCAGGAGTCCAGTTTCAAGTGTAGGGCAGCAGCAGCCCAAGCTTTAGGGTCCAGCAATCCATCCAACACCAGAGCAACAGCAGCCGAGTGGTTGAGTACACCAGCCAATGTCACCACAGTCACCGACGGAGCCGTCTCTGTCGCCGCCGCCACTACCACCTGTTCTGCCGACTCCTGTGATGTCATCACCACCTTAGGGGAAACTGCCCGATGTACCAACCCAACCATACATCTCGAGGGCTGGCCGCTGTCAAACCCAAGACTTCCAGATTCTGCCGAGTCATCTCTGTGGTGCAGGTCTCTATGTTGTCGATTGCCTTCTACGACATACAGGTTCTGTGGTTATACCAGTCGCCGTGGTGTAGTGTTAACGCAACAGACTACTGACTGGAAGGTTGTGGGTTCGAATCCCAATCAGTCATTTCGAAAATATATCATTGTGGGATAGTCTCATCCACTTCATGGATGCGTCATTAGGGTGTTGCTCAAATCTTCTGAACTGCAGCGCCGATAGTAACGTAGAGTACGGCCCTGTCACGCAGTCTCAGTCCAGATGGAACTCCATAGCATCATGATTATCATCCTCATCGACATCATCATCGCATTGTTACAAAAACAAACAAACAAACAAACAAACAACAAAAAGAATACGAAACTATCACAGCTTGTGCCAGCTTCTGTAGCCATTAAAGTGGCGTAGAAAGTGGGACGAAAACACACACACACACCAAAAAACAACAAAGTAGCCTCCTGAGTGCGATAATCCTTAAAAAAAATGTTCTGTGGCCATGTCCTTTTTTCTGTGGATTCTTTAGTGTTAATGATACGTTTCAAGGTCAGACAATGATGTGTGTTCAGTTAGTGAAGCCCTGAGTGTGGTTTGTGCAAGTGTTAATTCCTTCAAGCCAAGGAGACAAGGGCATGTGTTGTGTTATTTTGTGTCCAGTAAATAAAACCCTGAAATACGTGCATGACAGCCATGTAATTCTTGACCAGTGACGGAGGTTGATTTAAAGATACAGTCGAAGAGTTGGATTCAACTAACATTCCCTGTTTCCGTTCATATTCGATTAATGTTACGCGTTTTCATACCCAAGGAGTCGTAAGCAAGCTTATAGTTCACTGACAGTCCATGGGACGCCACCGCTGCTATCTGGTTATATTGGAATCAGGTTACCTCCCTTCAGTTACGTAACTGCCAGCGAACACTACACAAAAACGGTCTAGATCCCCAAATCTAAAACGGCCGCCTCACTGTTTGGTACCACAATACAGTCACTGCCCACACCCACACGGTCATCCTACAACGACACTATATAACTATAAATATAAACTGTAAATAACTAACTGTAAACTAATACATCCACACACACACACACACACACACACACACACACACACACACACACACACACACACACACACACACACACACACACACACACACACACACACACACACACACACACACACATACATATATATACAATATATATATATATGTTTGATATGTATATATAATATATGTATTTGTAATATATATATAATATATAATATGTATATATTTATATGTATATGTATAATGTATGTGTGAGTGTGTTTGTGTCTGTGTGTCTGTGTGTGCCTACGTGCCATGGTGTGGCGGCGTGAGTTGTTGTGCGTGAGTATGTGTGTGTGTGGTGTGTGTTTGTGTGTGTGTTGTGGGTGCGCGGTGTGTGTGTGTGTTGCTTTGTTTGTATATAAACACGCATAACACGCACCCCCCCCCCCCACACCACACCACACACACACACACACACCACACACACACACACACACCACACACACTACCATACACACACACACACACACACACACAATAATATAATAATACATATATGCACACAAGGCACGTCATGCCACTCACACACACACTGTACACTATGATAAAGCATAATGATTGTTTTAAAACTTGAACTGCTTTTCTCTCGATTATTTATGTTTGAGTCCCCATTATTATTTGAATAAAATACAATGCATTTTTAATTTCAAAACAGAATCTATTCTACACAGATCCCTTCCCATCACCGACCGCCATGTTTGATTGCTTGTCTAAAAACATAGACAACGAGAAGTCGTTTACTCTGAGATATATCAATTAAGAATCAAAGTAGACAGTAATCAAGAATTAAAATAGAAAAGCATATACACACAAATGTATCCATCTGCATGTATCAAAACGCTAATCATATCACCAATGAACAGTGCACCGACCTGTCAAGCAAAATACTGGACATACCAAGATCTGTTTAAATTAAAAAAGTCCAGTGGAGTTGCTAAATCAATCCTCCAGGGAACTGTCGAGGAAGGCGACGGACAGGAAGACGGAAATAAACAAAAAAACAAAAACAAAAACAAAAAAACAGATGGGCTGACAACATGGCAGGATGAACAGAGAAACCCCTTGTAAAGTCCTAGGATTTAGCAAACAACTAAAAGAACTCGAGGAATCTAGTAAATAATTCCTTAACAAGGGTCTCCAATGACTCTTCATGAAAAAGGAAGAAGAAGAAGAAGAAAACAAAGGTAGACAAATGAAGAAGAAGAAAACAAAGGTAGACAAAATATAAAAAGAAAGATAAAGAAAGAAAGAAAGAAAGAAGAAGAAGTAGTAGTGGTAGAAGAAGAGAAGAAGACGAATAAGACGACGAAGAAGAAAAGAAGAAGAAGAAGAAGAAGAAGAAGAAAAGAAGAAGAAGAAGAAGAAGAAGAAGAAAAAGAAGAAGAAGAAAAGAAGAAGAAAAAGAAGAAGAAAAAAAAAGAAAAAGAAAAAAAGAAAAGAAAGAAAGAAAGAAAGAAAGAAGAAAGAATAGAGAAGAAGAAAAGAAGAAGAAGAAGAAGAAGAAGAAGAAGAAGAAGAAGAAGAAGAAGAAGAAGAAGAAGAAAGACATGCATGAATGACAATCAGAAATATGTTGTAACAAGACACAGTAAAGATATACGCATACAAATCAACAAACCAACGAACACACAAAAACACACAAGCACACAGAGAAGCATATAAACGTGCACCCTTAACTGTTCACTTCCCTAGCTCACTCTCGTTTCACTCTCTTCCTCTCTCTCTTTTCTCTCTGACAGGCAAATGGGAATAGAACAATAGCATCCCTGTTATTATACTCGTGCTATCACAATGACTCCACTCCTTTTATTCATTTCCCCACACGTCTCTTCACCACGTTCTACAAACACTGTTATCTGTTATTGCCACTTCTCTCCTCACTGGTTCTTAAGTGGTACGCGTTGAATACTCTGTGATTACAGCTCTCATCTCCATGATTCCCCTGATAATTCTGCCTGCCTGTTCTTTCCCATTCCCCAAACTCCGTTAGTCTCATACCCCTCGCTACACAGACAGACACACAGACAGGCACACACACGCATACACATATACTCGAGCGCGCGCGCGCGCGCACACACACACACACACACACACACACACACACACACACACACACACACAGTCACCCATACACAGTCACCCACACGCATACATATACGCAAGCGTGCGCGCGCGCGCGCGCACACACACACACACACACACACTCACACCAAATACTGCTCACTACACATACACTTTCAAAGACACACATACACACACATGCACGCACGCGCACCCACACACACACACACACACACACACACACACACACACACACACACACACACACACACACACACGTGGAAGAAGTAATAGTAGTAGTGATAATGATGATGATTGTAACATCATCATTATCATAACTGTCATCATCATTATCATCACCATCATCATCATTTTTATGACTATTATTATTATCATTATTACTTTTTATTAATATCAGCAATGTTGTTATTAGCTTGTTTCTTTTATTCATGTTGTTGTTGTCGGTGGTGTAACCCAGCTACAGCCCCTAGCACCCTGAAAAAAGAAGACCTTGCTGATCTTATAGGCAGACAAAAGGCAATAGATTGACTTACTGATGCTAAGATGGACAATCTAGCTAATATATTGATGAGTAACTGAATAATAGGTGCATTCTTATTTTCAATAATTTGATGTTTGATCCTGTTTAATGATTTTGAACGCCATAGAGAAAAGACAGTGAAATGTGTATTCTGACCACCTTTCGTAAAAATGATCATTCTTCGTGGTAGACAGATGAAGATCAAACTTATAATGTATGAACCCATCACAATGGACTGGGAATACAAAATGTGGCATTTGGTTTCATTCGCTTGAAGACAATAACAACCAATCTGCTATTTCCCAAAACAGCATTGCTTGGAGAATTGCCGTCAAGAACAATTCGTCAGAACAGCCTTAAATGTACTTTTTGGCTTTATATCTTCTATAGACGACAGAACAAATGGAAATTGGACTCCTGTTACATGGCCACGCACGTGGACCTCCAAGGTCATGGGAAAGGTCAACATTTCTCCTGCTTCCTGTCTCCCCTTTCTTCCCCAGCCACTATTGGCACTTTGCATGTTAAATTGCGCCCGCATTCTTTCAGTCCACGCCCTGTGCGTTCCATCGATGATGAACAACACATGCTGGTGTGTGAGGTGTCCAAAGTGACCAATGGCTGAGTGGTCTGATCTGCTCCTTGACGTTAGACTTGGTCACAGAGCAGTTACCTTTCTAAAATGAATGATATGCTCACATTATTGCTGGTTTCCCTTTGGATTGGTAACACTATATCTGGATGTTAAGGTCTGCTACAAGCCGTGGATAATTTCTCTTCATCTGAGAGTTTTACCACTTTACTTTACCACTGCAGACTTGGAGTTCTGGTGTTGTATGCCATCGAGATGGAAACAGTTTCAATGCTGAAGGGAAGGAAAGGAAATGTTGCTTAATGATAATGGGCCCTTCTGGGAGGGGCAGCGCTGGTGGCTGAGATCATCTTCTGTGTCATTACACACTGGGAACTTTCACTGATTTTGCGGCCTCTCATTCAATCGCGTTGTCTTTGCATGTGGAAAAATGTTTATTCGTTTGCTGTTTATTTTTCGCTTGATTACATATTTGTGTTTTACTTACAACACATTGCCAGCGTCATTGTCCCACCTGTTGTTTCATTTCATTTTTGTGACTATTGTTTGGGTTTTCATGTATTGTCTTCTGCGTTCAATTCCCTTTTCTGTGTTGGGGATACATTTAGTGTTAAATAGCAGCTCCTTGTTATCAGGAATGGAATGGTACAAACACTCATGTTTCCTGGCAATTCTCTTTCGTTATTATTATTTCGAAATTTTGTTTACTATTTTCTCCCCATTATTTTCTTCACGTTTCCTGTCGCCTCTGTTCACTGCTTACTGATTCAGTCATCATCTTGATTTTCAGAAATCTCAGAATACAATACGTGCGTTTCCTCTGTAGCTAATTTATTCTGATGTATAAGTACCAAAATGTTACATCCAGACAATAGCACTGTGCACTTTGGTTTGGATTTCAACAGCATTAAGTATTCATTGTTCGGAATTATTTGTGAATATTATGTTATTCATTCCATAAGACGTCTTCTTTTCCTTTTTCTTGTCATTTGTATCTGTATATCTGTTTTAATTTAATGTTTAGTTGTTGTCATTTTCAACTGTAATCTGGTGTTGACGAATCGCACAGCATGGCTGGCTCATGCAGTACGCCCTATCAAGACGGGTTATTAGTTTGCCTGGCAGCAGATTGAAAAAAAAGTTTGGGGCAGTCCTGGAATTAAACTTTACTTGCTTGCTGGCTTGTTTCTGCCAATTTCTGTTTGTTTGTGTGTTTATGTGTTTGTTTATTTGTTTGTAGTTTTGTTTTAATAATGAACGATCGTGTATTTTGAAATAAAATTGCAGAGAGGAAAAGGAAAGTTAGATTTGAATGTTTGCAAAATGGAGACTATGTTAACAAGATGCATGTGAGCTGTTTTACGTGCAGCGCGCATATCAGTATTTCAGACTATAGAGCACAACTGTTAAGTGCCTTGTAAACACCCAGTATCAAGTAATCGTCAATCTGCCACTTCTTTTCAAAACTGTGCATAAAGTGTAGTACCTAGTAAATACCCCCCCCCCCCCCCCCCTTCTGTGGAATTAGTGACTGCGTTGTTTAAACTAATGATATGTTAAACTATGATCTTCATTTCCCTTCAACCTGAGACCTCAATTTTTTAGGATCGGGAATTTCTAACATGCCACAAAATAAGCCAAACAACATTGAATTTAAGCTCTCATCCTTCAAGATCTGAAGAACGACGCAAGAAACAGTGATCACCAAGAAGCACGAAAGTTTGATGCAGACAGAAAACGGATTAGGGAAGAGAGAGCACAGCGGGATCTCCTGTGGCAACATGATGTCAATAGGGGAAAAAACAAACAAACAAACAAACAAAACCTGCATCATGGCTCACATATTTGATCTCAAGAGATGGACATCATTGTCCTGGATATATCCAAATGTGAACAGGCTGAGGGACGAGTTATGAAAAACAAAGACTTAGGGAGATGAGCTTCAGAACTAGCTGGTGGCATTGAACTGGACTCATTTTCATCTTGCCAATGTGACTCAAGTGATGGAAGAAGCAGTATGATGTTCCACTTGGCGAAGCATGTCTCCAAACCAGAAGATGCCTGTCCATAATGTGGAGCTTATTGTCTGAATTTTTGATGAATCTTTTCGAGACATTGGCATTGCCTTATGAACCCCAGGAGGTTTACGTGAACATGGATCAGACCATGGTAAGATTTGAGATAGTGCACGACTGACAAAAAAGGTGCAAAGCAGGTTAAAACAAGGACAACAAAAGCTGAGAAACGCGAATTCATCGTTGCTTTTATCATGCCAGGAATGGGCTGGTGCTGTAACTTTTGTTCTGTTAGAGCTTGAGGATGTTTTGCATGGTTCTCACACTTTATTTTGTACACGAGAACAAAGGAGAGAAAGTGAGACGAATAGAAATACACAACTGCATTGCAACTGTATGTGACTAGACAGAGACACTCTAGAGACAGACTACAAATTGGTAAATATGATACAGAAGATAAACTTTATTTTAAGCAATATAGATACGTGAAAGTAAAATTGACTGTAAACATAAAATGGCATGAATGATACACATGATGCAGAAAGAGAATAAATGAATATCAAACTAATTGTGAAGCTTCAACTGGCAAGACTGATACACAAAGAGAGTAAACGAATACAATGGAATTGTAGAGCTTCAAGTGATGTGAATGATACACATAATAACAGAGAACAGATGAACACCGTGTTAAATGTGAAGCTGGAACAAAAGATCCAAGCCCTGAGGAGGGGCGACCCAAGAGAACTTTCATTAAAGGTCTCCTCACTAAAATGCCTGTAATGTACACACTGACTGAATGTTTCTCCATTACAAATTTTGAAACCAGAAAAACACGAAAACAGAATCAATCAGAACGCTGAAACCAGAAAAACACGAAAAACAGAATCAATCAGAACGCTGAAACCAGAAAAACACGAAAAACAGAATCAATCAGAACGCTGAAACCAGAAAAAACACGAAAAACAGAATAAATCAGAACGCTGAAACCAGAAAAATACGAAAAAACAGAATCAATCAGAACGCGAATTTGATATAACCAGATAAGACTGGCGCAAAATTTCGGCCAACTGGACTTTTTCAAGCGTAAATGTAAGATCACAAACGAACAAACACCAAATTATCATCATCATCAGGTGCCCTGCCGCATGGCGTTGGCGATCATGAACTTCCCTCTATCTCTTGTTGCCCCAAGCATCTCCTCCACCCTCCTCGTCCTCAGCCTTTCTGCAAGTTCGTCTAGCATATTCTTCCTGGGTCTACCTGGCTCTCCTATCCTCCAGGTTCCCCGTTGTGATCAGGTACTCCAAATCCCCCTTCCCTCATAAAATGGCCTATAAATGTTGCCTGTCTTTTCCTAATCTTCCTTATGAATGATCTACTGTGTCTGCCTCCATCAAGACTGTCTCGTTTGTTTTCTTTGCTGTCCATGGAACTCTCAACATTCTTCTTAGAAACCACATCTTGGCTGCCTCAATCTTGTTCTGGCTTTGCTTGTTGACTGTCCACGCCTCGCAACAGTACAACAGCATTGGTTCTATATAACATTCAAGAACTCTCTTCCTGTATTGTATTGGTTCTATATAACATTCAAGAACTCTCTTCCTGATGTTAATTGATGGGCATTTGTTGGTAAGAATGCTTGTCATCTGCTTGAATGCTGTTTTGGCTTGGCCGATTCTGCCGGCTATTTCTGCCGTCTGATGAAATGATCGTTCCCAGGTATTTAAACTTATCAACCTGTGTCAAGGTTGTGCCATTTGCTGTTATTTTGCATGAGGGGATTTCATGTTTTTTACTGATCACCAAATACAAAAAAAAAAAAAAACCGACAAAAATCAACAAATTGGAATCAGGTTTCTAACAGTGGTTTTATTGGATACATGTCTGTATGTAGGAAGACAAGAATTTCGATTAAAAGCCAATCAGAGAAATTTTTACAATTATGCAGCTGTTATTGTGTACCTACGCCTACATTGTATAAGAGAAAAACGTTTTGTGGCACACGAAGAGATTAAACGAACAAAAGAGGGGGAGGGATCGGATGCAAACTAAGTTCTGGTCTCCTTATGTACACAGAGTGCTGTTACATGACATGTTTGTCCGTCTGTTGGAAGGGTTTAAGTCGAGATGTGTGGACAGCAAGCCTTGAGTGATATCAGGTAAGAGTGATGATACTAATAATGATACTAATACTGACATTATTAACGTGCAAAATCTTGATACAAGAATCAAATAACAGCGCTGTCTCAATCATCAAACGATCAGCCGAGAACAACCAAAACTCCAGGGCACGCACAAAGCACACGCGAACTGGGAAGGGGGAGAACAAAAGAAGGGGATGGGGTAAAATTGTGAGCATGTAGAGGGAGAAATCACTGCTGGTCAGAAATGTATGTTTTGAAGCTAGACTGGAAGGAAGGCAGAGCTTGCGACTGAAGAATATACAGGGGAAGCTGGCTCCAGTTGTATCGACCAAACACAGGAAAGAGGCTGTGGCCTACTGTGCAGCATCTGTACTGAAGAATTTGAATACAACTACTATCAGAAGCAGAACAGGGAGGTGGGGTAAGAGTGCACATTCAAAGAGGGTCACGAAAATGAATAGGTGCAGTATCATTGACATTTTTGCAGCATAATGTGTTGAGTTCTGTCAACATGACCAGATGCCAGACACTCAGAAACACCAAGATTACACAATGCTGAGAACAACACCAGTCTATCACCATAATCATTATCAGAGAAGAAAATGGTCTGGTCACGTGACCAGAATGTAATCCCATCAGCTATTAAACAAATCATAACAAACAGATATCTTGATTTAAAACGAGAGACAGACCAAGGAAGACCTGAATCAACCATGTGAATGAGACTAAAGTTTACCAGGTATTTCTCCTCTTCAGGTCTTCAAGTTCGCTGGTGGCTATCGGTTCCATCTTTCTTTAATATCCAAGATGGTACAAACAGACAAATAAGACAACCAGAAGAACAAAAATGGACACCACTGCCATTGTTGCATCAGATTTATTTTGAGACCTTATGATATGAGCAATTTCATGTAACTCATCTTGTTCTTCTATTTTTCTGGTTATATGATTTCCTATCTTTAGACATACGGATATCAGACACTACTCTTCTAGGTGCATCTATTTTATTCTGAGATCTCTGAGCAATGCTTAGAGCTGTCTTCTAAAAATAAGAAAAAAAACAGACTACAATGACAACATAAAAACAGAAAAAAGAAACTACCCCAATGTCACATGTGGACAATCTGTGCTGTTTGCTTTTAACACATGGCCATGTGTCCTTGTGATGTGCAACGGTCTTGTCCATGTGGAACGTCAATGTCTATGTGTTTGCAATTCCCCTGTCACACGATATGGCGCTGTCTGTCACCACATCATCCGCTGTGAAAGTGGAGCCTTCGTTGTGCTGGCGACAGAAGTGTCTGCACAAGGTGAACGCTCGCTTGTTGATGAGCAGAGTGGTGGCCAGCAGCAGGCCTTGCAGTCCCAGCAACAGGACGGACACGTACTCCAGCCAGGGCCGTGTGCCAGGCACAGACAGCATGAACAGCGACAGCCACATCACTCCCGTGATCACTGACAGCCGCACACAAGCCACCAGGCTCACCTGTAAATACATACTGATAGCATGAATTGTCATGTGTATTAGATAAATGTGAATTGTAGTGACTAGTCATTCATTCACTTAGTCAGATGAGTATCCAGCCTTCATGTTTTGAAGAAATGTGGCTCGCTAAGTACTGAATGTCTAGTGGCAGCTTTGCTGAGCAGCACATATTGTCTGCATGAAAGACAACTGCATCCCAAAGACATTTATGTACAGATACCCTGGATTAAAGGTTAGATGACACCCTGTTATTTGCAGAAATTGAAAGGGACCTACACAACCTTGTGAATATAATAGAAATAGAAAGCAAAAACAAAGGATCGGAGCTAAATAACAAGAAGACTGAATTCATGGTCAGTAAAAAACATGAAATCCTCTCATGCGAAATAACAGCAAACGACACAACCTTGAGACAGCTTGATAAGTTTAAATATCTGGGAACAATCATCTCACCAGACAGCTGATGCACATCAGAAATAGCCAGCGGAATCTGCCAAGCCAAAACAGCATTCAAGAAGATAAAAAGCATTCTAACCAACAAATGCCTATCAATTAATATCAGGAAATGAGTTATTGAATGTTATGTAGAACCGATAAGTTATACCGTTGTGAGACGTGGACAGTCAACAAGCAAAGCCAGAACAAGATTGAGGCAGCCGGGATGTGGTTTCTAAGAAGAATGTTGAGAGTTCCATGGACAGCGAAGAAAACAAACGAGACAGTCTCGATGGAGGCAGACACAAGACGATCATTCATATTGAAGATTAGGAGAAGACAGGCAACATTTACAGGCCATTTTATGGGGAAAGGGGAATTAGAGTACTTGGTCACAACAGGAAAGGTGGAGGGAAAGAGCACCAGGTAGGCCCAGGGAGAAAATATTGGACGGACTTGCAGGGCGGCTGAGGACAGAAAGGGTGGAAGATGTGCTTGCGGCAACAAGGGATGTATATATATATATGGAGGGCCATGATTGCCAACGCCATTCGGCAGGGCACTTGATGATGACAAGAATACACTGAAGACCAACCTCATCAGCTGGGGAGCCCACACCAGCAGCTGGGAAGACACTGCCTGCAATGGAGCATGCTGATGACAGTAGTTTGTGCAAGACACTGCCCTTGAACATTTAGATAAGCACATCTTAAATTGCCCATCATTAATAATTCAGATTTAGACACGAGAAAGTGCATGAGTCAGGTATGGTCGTCAACAGTGAAATCAAACAATCATAGTCTCATTCCCATATTGAGATGTGACAGTCATCATCCTTGACGTCCATGTTAGAGGTCATCTCACTGTTTGTCAGTCACTGATGACAGTTTGCCTTGTTTCTGAGAGACAAGGTCTTCCTTATCCCCGGAACATCGACGTTTTGGAGTCTAGGAGCGACAGCGAATACGTTGAACTGCCCGCTTCAACGATAGACTCGGAATGGACTGACGCCCTGTGGGATGGCCTCTCTGTGACTTGTCTTCCTTCTGTCCCGTGGAATTGTCCTTGTCACTTCTCTTTCAGGTAGTCGGATCTCGGTGGTTTGGGAAGGAGGGAGGAGGTCAAAACTTCTGAACATTACACACGCTGTGTCTGATTGTATGTGGCCGAGCTTTTTGTGTTATCTGCTGACCACATCTTTTTCACATTGTGACTTGTGGTGTCCAGACACAAGGCAGTTGGAGCCCAGCGGCAATTTTGCAAAGAATTTTGCTTTTTGTGGCACACCTTTGCAGTAAAGATGTTGACTTTCAGTGATTTTTCTAATGGGGTGGTTGGAGCTGTGATTTATCCAAACCTTTGCCGATTTAAACATCTGGTTAGTTTATTGTCCAAGTTACTTGCACTGTATCCAAACCTTTGCCCAGTTAAAAGTCTGGTTAGTTTACTGTCCAGGTTCCTTGCACTCTCTTGTTTGATCTTGGAGCAAAGGTCGCACCCTCTCTTTGCTAAAACGAGCTCTATTTCTGTGCCTGCAATGGACGGCGGCATATTGTCCACCTAGACCTTTGTACTGTGGTTTTCTATTCACGTATCATCATAAAGCAGAAACGGATATCACAGACATGTAACCTGACATCTCGTACCCTCATTGCTTGGAGTAAGAGTTCCTAACGTACCTCTACTGTCACAGGAAAAATCCTCCTCAGTCCGCGATTTTTTTGTACTCCAGTGATTGCAGCCTGTCCAGATATTCTTCCTGCTGCTAGACACAGCCATGTGCTGTTGCCATCTGGAATATAATTCTGTTTTGTTAAAAAAAACAACAACAGGCGTCACGTCGTTCAACCATTGTTTACATTAGTCAGACAAGAAGATACCGGTCCCGCACATGATGCTACACGGTTTTCTGAGTTTATTGTCTATGTAACATTACTTTGTGTAACAGGGGGTAACTGCGACCACTCCAGCAGTGTTGACACTGGCCATGACATAATAAGTTGTGAGTCAATTGCCCGCCTTCCTGTCTTAACAACAAGAATACTGCTTCGTGTTATTGACATCGCTCATGATGCGATACGCTCAACACCACAGTGGCTTATTAAGTGTCACCACAACTATTCCCTGCCTCCTCACCAAGTATTATCTAGATACAAGCATCCCACAGAATGCACTGAAGGTCTCACCTGGTTATCATTGGTACTGGTGACACGAGGTTGTTGTCGGATGTGGACGGTGGTGATGATGAAGATTATGATGTTGAAACCAACGGCCAGTGCCACAGGTAGACCAAAGCCCAGCTGACGGGACAGAGAACGACGGATGAAGCACAAGTACTGGTGTGGGTAGCCCAGGTCTCCGTGTATCAGCTGGTTGGCCAGCATCACCAAGCTGATGATAATCAGGGACAGGCCACAGGAACAGGCCAGAGACGGCAGTAACACTGTCTTGCCCGTAAACACTGACGTTGCCTGAGACAGGTTTGAAAATTACAGTTGTAAAACACAAAGACACGCGTGAAGAGAAAGCCATTTCGTCACTACCTGACTCGTATTTCTGTTTGCAATTTAAAACACCTATGCAACAAAACTGTAAGATGATCCAGTGTCTAACCCGTCAGTCAAATATGGAGTAGTCGCTAGAAACGAAATGTTCAAACCAAAAGAGAGAATGTCAGTATAGCTCGAGCCCTTGGTCTACAAACTAGCAGGAATGTTTAATTTGTGTGTGTGTGTGTGTGTGTGTGTGTGTGTGTGTGTGTGTGTGTGTGTGTGTGTGTGTGTGTTGTGTGTGTGTGTGTGTGTGTGTGTGTGTGTGTGTGTGTGTGTGTGTGTGTGTGTGAGTGTGTGTGTGAATGTCCGTTTCAAACCTCATGGTATCCCCCCTTTCCCTGAAAGTCCACTTTATCTACCACACTACTGACTATCCAAAACAAGTGTGACTGCCGGCTTTCAAGCAAACAGAAACAACAAAAAGAAAAACACGAACAAAGAATCAGAACGCATGTTTAATACAACCAGACAAGACAGGCACACATTTTCTGCCAACTGGCCTTTGTCAAGCGTAAGATCACAAGCAAACAAACACAAATACAAAAGTCTTTTTCTCCTAATATTTCTTTGTGATTTTACGCTTGACAATGCCAGTTGGCCGAAAATTTGCGCCTGTCTTGTCTGGTTGTATGACATACGCGTTTTGATTCCTTTTTCGTGTTTTCTCTGGTTACAGTACTGACTAATCATATACAGAAGGTAACGATTGGTTTTCTTGTACCTAGCCCCTACACGTATTTCAACGCTTTGACATTTGCTCAGGAGATACTGCAATGGAAGAGACTGAACGTGACCTGGCGCAGCTGAATCCAAATAATTGCCACTGCTGCATAAAGCACATTTCTGTTTGATAATTTTGTATGCGTCAATGTGAACATTACCAATTACCTTATATGAGGCTAAACTAAGTTTTTATTTGTTTGATTATTTCTTTGTTTGTTTTAAAAAGGGCAAGGTTCATGGATTTGCTCGTCTGTACGTGGTTACTAATTTGTAAATTCATTTCAATGCATTGCTTTTCAAGTTGCAAAATACCTGGTACGTTGCAGCCTCTCTTTTTATATGATGCCATTGTCAAAATTTGAAAGCACTCATGTAAAATCAATGACGTGGGATAGAATAGATGAATAAAAGAAACTGGGTAAAGTGAACACAGAGAGATAGGAACAGCACTGTAAGCAGGAAGAACAGTCTGACCAGTAAGGAACAGTAGAATGAATCAAAACAGTCAAGTAAAGTGAATACAGTGATATAGGAACAGCACAGTAAGTAGGACACAGTCTGACCTGTAAGGAACAGTAGAATGAATCAAAACAGTCAAGTAAAGTGAATACAGTGATATAGGAACAGCACTGTAAGTAGGACACAGTCTGACCAGTAAGGAACAGTAGAATGAATCAAAACAGTCAAGTAAAGTGAATACAGTGATATAGGAACAGCACAGTAAGTAGGACACAGTCTGACCTGTAAGGAACAGTAGAATGAATCAAAACAGTCAAGTAAAGTGAATACAGTGATATAGGAACAGCACAGTAAGTAGGACACAGTCTGACCTGTAAGGAACAGTAGAATGAATCAAAACAGTAAAGTGAATACAGTGATATAGGAACAGCACTGTAAGTAGGACACAGTCTGACCTGTAAGGAACAGTAGAATGAATCAACAGTCAAGTAAAGTGAATACAGTGATATAGGAACAGCACTGTAAGTAGGACACAGTCTGACCTGTAAGGAACAGTAGAATGAATCAAAACAGTAAAGTGAATACAGTGAGATAGGAACAGCACTGTAAGTAGGACGCAGTCTGACCTGTAAGGAACAGTAGAATGAATCAACAGTCAAGTAAAGTGAATACAGTGATATAGGAACAGCACGGCAAGCAGGAAGCACAGTCTGACCTGCAGGGGATAAACCAGGGAGGTGAACAGCTGCAGTGTGCACGAAGACATCATGAAGATGGCCGACAGCCAAAAGAAATGGATGAGGACTGCCAGCATCAGACACAGCTCGTACACCTCGTACTGCTCTATGCCCACTTCGTACAAGAGCTGAGCCTGGAACAGCAGACAGGCCATGGACAGAGTGCACGTGCCCGTGTTGTTTCTCAGTGGTCTCAGAAGGCAGTAGGTCACCATGACACATAAAAGGGAAAGCAAGGAGATGCACGTGTAGATGACAGATAGCAGTCCTAGTGAAGTCCACGTGTCGTGGAAAACCAGCTCCCTGGGCTCTTGTGTGTTTGTCTGGCAGGTACCAGGGGTGAGAATGTTGTGGTAATGGTCCACATACAGTAGATGGAAGGTCTTGTTGTTCTCCACCACCACGTCCCTGGTGATGTTGCTGTCTGACAGTCCTGCCTCCTGTAACCTGACACTGTATCTTCTGTATTCTTCTTCACTCAGCTTCACATGAGCACAGAACGTTGTGTTATGCAAGTGGTAATACTTCAGAGATGATTCCAAAAAATTCAAAAAGACATTTTCCTTGAAGTCAGAAATGCCCAAAGCCTGGCTGGCTTTTTTGGTGCTGCAGTGATCTGGAATAGAGTCTAACCATTCAGACTTTGTCAGGCAGTGTGAAGCTGGGATGATGACACTTATGTTGGTGAAGGCATGGTCAGACCAGGACTGAACCCATTGCTGAGAAATGGACACAATGGCTTGGGCCATCCTTTTAGGGGTCGTGAGTGCGTCGGGGTATACGTTCGCTTCCACATCAAGGGTAAGCACTGTGCTGTCTTCACAAGCCAGGCGAGGAACGGCCGTCATGGACTTAATAACCAAAACTTCACCATAGATTTCCAGATCAGCTCTCTGGGAAACAAACATGGTCACACTGTTCTACAAGTTTACACACAGACGATACACATAGACAATAACATAGAAAAGGGATACTTTCAACTATTGTTAACACAGAACTGAATAACTATTGTTAACACAAAACTGAATACAAAGTGAAAGGAAAGCTTGAAGAAGACTCGTGGAAAAGAGGTGGAGGGAGATAGAGGAATATGCCTTAGATATCTGGGGAGGTGACTCAACATTTGGCAAACCTCTGAAGCGAATGCCATACAAAAAAATCACAACACGCGAGGCAGTTTATCAACTTGCATTTGTTCCGTTTATGCTATTAATTTAAGGCGCATGCACTCAGAGGTAGGCTGCGGTCAGAAACTTACTCTCTTGTCATTTGGGTCTTGACTGCAAAGAGGGTAGTATGGGAGCCATTCCATGTATATCTAAATATATATATATACATATATATATATAATTATATATATATATTGTGTGTGTGTGTGTGTGTGTGCGTGTGTGTGTTTGTGTGTGTGTTTATGTGTGTGTACACGTGTATGCGCACGTGTGTGTGTGTGTGTGTGTGTGGTGTGTGTGTGTGTGTGTGTGTGTGTGTGTTGACATGAAAATGTAGATGTGTACATGCTGTTTTGCCTTTCCAATAATTTTTGTTAATGAAACTTTGTTTATGCTTGTGATTTTCTGGTATGATAATCTTACATGGTTACTAAAACTAAGTGCTAGGTATAAGTCTGTATAGTAGAACAGTATCATTATCATTATAAATAAACAAAAGCGTCTGGTTAAAGTAGCTCTAGGAGTTTATACCATCAATGAAAACGGTACATAAAAAAATCAAAGTACAAATCAACATAAAATTAAACGACATTATACTGCAGACTACACACACAGTCATATGACTTCATCTTCATCTCAACTCTAAAATACAAGATCGAAACGTGCCCGCCCACATACATACATGCTTAACATCTAAAGTATTTAACTCCAATGCACATCTAAAATTCATCAATTTCTGTGTCATTACTGTGTTATTCTACGAATATTAAGCGCCGAGCACTTACACGTTGATTACCAACAGGCAAAATGATGACTTAAATGACATCTCATGAATTGTTTTGTGACAGATACTTTAGAATGTGGGGAAAGCGTTTGTAAGGAGTTTGCCATTTCCACTTCATCGAGTCTGATATACATGTGTGCATAAATATGTTTAATAGTAATAGTTATAGTTTTCGCCCGCGTTGGTTGATAATGATTCGTTAAACTTAGACCGTTATAGAAAGTATAATAAGAAACTTTGAACAGACTGTGATACGCTGGACAATGAAAAGGGAATACAAAATCAGCTTTTCCTCTGGTACAGTTCATATCCTCGGGTGTCATGAGATAAATAACCAGCCTTGGATCTGGACAATTAAAATATCCCCCCGACCTTATGTAGACAGCTACGATTCTTTACGAATAATGTTGCGTCATCTTCGGTCACGATGTCGTATAAACGGTAATGTGTTATTTTCCGTCGTCTGATTTTTCTCACGCCTAGAAATTGGATAGCTGAAATACTGTAAGATTTTTCTTTCCGATGATACTAATGAATTATATTTGTCATATGTTACAGAACACCACTGGTAAGCTCAGTATAGGACTCGTAGAACGTCGAGTTTCTTGCATCGTGAAAATTGTCTAATGAACAAGACCACCATCCGCACGCATCCCGTGCCTATACCTAAAATATCGGGGTTTTATTATCCACCAATATATGACTCTAAAAATGACGGTGGCCGAATACAAACAGCTATATATGTTCGAGAAGGTCTAATCTACTGTGAAAGAACATAGCCAGTACCAAAATCGTGCTCATCTATTTCTTCATGTACAATTATTATAAAATTTTCATCATCATTAGAATTGAATTTGGCCTCTGTGTATCTACCAAGAGGTCCCGATTCTGTGAAAACTGAGTGGCTGAAACATTTCCATGATCAACGTGACAAATGGATCATTGGTGGCGATTTTAATGCTCATGCCCCATTTTGGGACAAGAATTGTAAAAACATAACTAGCAACAGGTTGATTGAAAATATTATAGATTCCAATTTATACTTACTAAACAACGGACACGTTACCCGTGTCCCTGACATACCAACCCATAGACCCACAGCTATCGACCTTACCTTAATCTCACCATCGCTAGCACCAAATGCCACATGGCAAACAGAGGATGACCTGTTGGGATCAGATCACATTCCCATACTTCTTACCCTTAACCTTATCGCTGAAATAGATGCAATGCCACAAGATAGTTTACCCAAGTTTAACTATAAATACGCAGATTGGGCCATGTTTAAAGCTGTCCTACAAAATACAAGAACAGATCTATCTGAAACAATGACCTTAAACGATATGTATGTAGATTTCTGTAATTCACTCTTAAGGGCCGCAAAAATTTCAGTTCCAGAACTTAAAGCGTCAAAAACAGGAAAACATCATGGAAACGTCTGGTGGAATAAAGACTGTGAAAAGGCAGTCAACGAAAAGAAAGAAAAATACAAACAATATAAAGCAAATAGGTCACCTGAAAATCATACGGCGATGAAAAGTGCCAATATAAACTGTAACAGAGTCATAGAACAAGCTAAAGAACAATATTGGACATCTTTTTGTACATATGAAGTAAGTGACCATAAAGATATGCAAAAGATTTGGGAAAAACTGAAAACAATGAAAAATGGGATCAAGTTGCCATCAATTCCAGTAAAGCTAGAAAACAACCCTTTACCTAGATCACAGGAGAAAGCAGAAGCTTTTGCAGACATGTTTGCTGAGGTTTGTCGAGTAGAAGGACTTCCTGCCTCTAGTAGAAATTATAGGGTACAAGAAGAAAAGACCGACGCATACAAGGATCCTGCACCAGATAATATGCATTACGTAAATGCACTAATCACGCTCCAAGAATTAAAAGATGCCATTAAATCAATTCCAAATAAAAAGACATCAGTAGGATTTGATGCAATTTCCAATGAGATGTTGAAAAATTTACCAGAAAATTTTTTAATCTTGCTACACAATATGTTTAAAAAATGCTGGAACAACAGCAAACTGCCTAACTATTGGAAACAATCAATGGTGGTTCCTGTGCTAAAACCAGGTAAAAGTAATACTGACTTGAAAAGCTACAGGCCGATTGCAATAACATCGCACGTATGTAAACTAATGGAGAAAATAATTTTAAAGAGATTGATGCACTACATGTACTGTGAAAAGAATAAAATATTACCAGTGAATCAGGCAGGATTTAGAAAAGGCAGGTCACCAGTGGAACTCCTTACAAAACTAACCACTAATATCAAACAACAATTTGCCAGACGTCAATGTGTTTTAGCTACATTTTTTGATATCACTAAAGCATACGACCAAGTATGGCACTCCAGATTATTACTCAAATTGAAAAGTATTGGGCTGACAGGTCACATTTTTGATTATGTCAAATGCTTCTTAGAAAATCGAGTATTTCAAACGAGGATTGAAAATGTGTATTCCACAGAACGACTTATTCAAATGGGTATTCCTCAGGGATCCGTTATTGCTCCCCTTCTCTTCATAATATTATTGCATGACTTACCCAGTAAAATTTCTAAACATGTAGTTTTAGTTCAATATGCTGACGATTTATGCATGTGGATGCAGGTAAATATGAAAAGAAAAATTCCTTTGCGCTGTCTTAATTATACGCGTAAATGTTATCAATTAGAGCTTGATACAATAGCACGATATATGGTAGAAAATGGACTGCATTTATCAGTGGAAAAAACAAAGATAGTTTTGTTTAACAGTGGAGCTAACCCAGCAAATATTCCCACGTTCAAACTGGGAGATACTCTTCTTCAATATAACGAGTCGATTAAATTCTTAGGAGTTTTCCTTACAGCGAAATTATCTTGGAATCAGCATATTGAATCCTTATTAACAAAAGCTCAAAAAAGTTTAAATTTTTAAAAAATAGTTCGCAAACAGACATGGGGACAAGATATATCAACACTTGTTCATCTTTGTAAATCGCTTATTAGATCTAAATTAACCTATGCCCAAGAAATCTTCTTCAGTGCACCGAAACACTTATTAACAAAACCGCAGAGCTTAGATTGTAAAGATTTCAAACTTGCGCTGGGTCTTCCAATGCATGCCTCTTGTCTTCGCACATACAACGCGAATCAAATTATTGCCGCTTGATGAACAAAGGAAAGTCGCTTCCACTAAATTTCTGTTAAGAAACACCACCATAAAAAAACAGCATTGAAACAGAGACAAAAATCAGATCAGATCCAACTTTCCAAAAAGAGCTAAATCAATATCCTCACAGGTCACACTAGCAACATATACAACTGATGTTATGAAAGGTCTGGAATTGATCTAGAAGCAGATCATGTCACTTCAAGACCTTCCTTTTCACCTGTACCAGTTGGGAACTTCAAAGAGCACGTTTTGACATACGTCACACTGACTTAAAAAAAGAAGATAATATCAACTTACTGCAAGTCAAGTTAAATGTCATATAGAAGATTTTTATTCCGATCACTTGAAAGTTTACACTGATGGATCAATAATTGAAAGACAAGCAGGCTCAGCGTTTTTAATACCTGCTCTCAAAATTGAGAAATCCTTCTATATAGGACTTAATAAATCTGTCTTTACCGCTGAACTCTTTGCAATCTTAATGCTTTGAATTATATGATAAATTTTCCTAGGACACTTCCCAAGATACTTTTTTGCGTTGATTCAAAATCTGTACTTCAAGCTCTTGAATTATCAAAATTACAAACAAGATCTGAAATGATATTGGAAATTACTCACTTGATTAATAGTTTATCCTTAAGAGGCATTGATATTACATTCTGCTGGATACCATCTCATAGTTCTTTTCATTATAACGATATGGTTGATAGGGCTGCCAAACGGGGGGCAAAGAGCTCCCCAGATTCAAATAATGTACAACTTTCCCTCTCATTGCATGAGTGTTTTATCTTAGTGGACTCCTATGTATGGAAGCAGTTTCAAGATAAACAGAAAAAGCATGAAAACTGTTATATGAACTTTGAAATTAGCAAAACGCTTAAGCAGTTTCCTGCCACAGAAGTATACAATCCCTTATGTATAGGTGGAAACTTGATGCACTTAAAACAAAATACACCAGGAATATAGTATGTCTGTGTGGAAAAAAGATAACACATAATCATATTCTTTCATGCGTTCGGGTGAAAAGACATATTCCTACACTATCTAAGACAGTTTCTGATATATTTGCCTCACCATCCTTAACATATGAATTTTTTGTTAGCCTGTCAAAAAGTCCTATAGCAAATTATCTTTAACACGCCGTTATTTCACATGTTCAATGTTATGGTTAGCCAATTTTATTGTTTCAATCGTTAATTATGATGACGTCTTGTGATTTTGTTCCTTCTCGTCTTCGGCACAGTTGTTTTCTGGTTCATTTCTTTTTCCTGAAGATAAACCATTTCCAAGTATACTCTTCACTCCTCATGAATAATTTTGTTGTTGTTGTTGTTGTTGTCTAAAATCACTTAAGTGAATAGACATTAAACGAAAGACCACACACACACACACACACACACACACACACACACACACACACACACACACACACACACACCACACACACACACACACACACACACACACACACACACCACACACACACACACACACAACACACACCAAACCAGACCAAACCAACCAACCAACCAAACAAAAACCCACAAGAATACATTGCATGCACATGACAGTATCACGTGCATATGTAATAGTGCAAAAGGGTGTAATTATACTGCACTCTGTAGAAGAAAGAATTGTGTTTGTAAGTAAGACCATGCTTGTTCCAATTTTATTAGATGGAATTCGCTGTCTTCTCTGCCTATGACGTTGTTACTCTAGAGGAGTCACAGACCTTTCTTACGGATGTTGTTGATCATAAATTTTGGTCAGTGTGTCTGAAATGATTGGGGACATTTTTGGAGTCGGATAGCAGCCAAATGTTCTTTGAAAAGTCTGTTAATGGGCGGGTCCACTTTCACTGACGTAAAAACAGAAAGCATTGAGAGGATATGATAACGTGGACAAAGTTGTGAATTTGAAGTCAAAATGATTTTTGATTTTCAAAAAGAGGTTTGCAGCTTCTGACTGTAGTGGCGGAGCACACAAAAGGGTATGTCTTGCATTTGGGTTTCTTGCATAAGGTTGTTCCAGGTCTAATTTCATGTAGAATTTATAAACCACCGTTTCATGGTAGAGATCAGTTGTAAACTGTTTGGCATGTTCATAAAAATATGTTAGTACAGTGTCTATTTGTTATGATTGCATGTTAACATTTCATTCATTTTCATTTTAAAATTTGCTATGTGCATTGTCGTGCAAAAGGAATTTATGAATATGTATATAACAACAGTAACAACAATAACAACAACAACAGCAACAAAAACAAAAACAAAAATCAAACAGTACCAATTTTTTGAGGATATCTGCGAAGGAAGAGATGGGTGCACTGGACTTAACCTGAATACGGGAGCAAAACCGGAAGCCAAACGAATTAGACTTGACAAGAGGCGTGCTACAGTTGTTCCCCTTGACATGAAAATAGGCCCCACATCTGACTGGTTGGCACTGACACTGGAAAAGAGAAGTGTGTTACTGACACTGTAGACAGAACAGTGGTTTCTCGCTGACACTAGAAACAACAGTTGTTTGTTACCGACACAGTTGACATGAACGTGGCTCGTTACTGACAGGATAGATACAACAGTGGTTTGTAACTTTCACTGTAGACACAGCAATGGTTTCTCACTGACTTTTGGCACATCACAGTGGTTTTTCAATGACATTGTACTGGTTTGTCACTGACATTGTACTGACAACAGTGATTTGTCACTGACACTGTACTGACAACAGTAGTTTGTTACTGACATTGTATTGACAAACAGTGATTTGTCATTGACAGCGTACTGACAACAGTGGTTTGTCACTGACACTGTACTGACAACAGTGGTTTGTCACTGACATTGTACTGACAAACAGTGATTTGTCATTGACAGCGTACTGACAACAGTGGTTTGTCACTGACATTGTACTGACAACAGTGGTTTGTTACTGACACTGTACTGACAACAGTAGTTTGTTACTGACATTCCATTGACAACAGTGATTTGTCATTGACACTGTACTGACAACAGTGGTTTGTCACTGACATTCCAATGACAACATTGATTTGTCATCGACACTGTACTGACAAGAGTGATTTGTCACTGACACTGTACTGACAACAGTGATTTGTCACTGACACTGTACTGACAACAGTGGTTTGTCACTGACACTGTACTGAAAACAGTGGTTTGTCACTGACATTCCATTGACAACAGTGATTTGTCATCGACACTGTACTGACAACAGTGATTTGTCACTGACAATGTACTGACAACAGTGGTTTGTCACTGACACTGTACTGACAACAGTGGTTTGTCACTGACAATGTACTGACAACAGTGGTTTGTCACTGACACTGTATTGACAACACTGTACTGGCAAAAGTGCTTTGTCACTGACACTGTACTGACAACGGTGGTTTGTCACTGACAATGTACTGACAACAGTGGTTTGTCACTGACACTGTATTGACAACACTGTACTGGCAAAAGTGCTTTGTCACTGACACTGTACTGACAACGGTGGTTTGTCACTGATACTGTACCACAAGTGTGATTTGTCACTGACACTGTACTGACAACAGTGCTTTGTCACTGACGCTGTATTGACAACACTGTACTGGCAAAAGTGCTTTGTCATTGACACTGTATTGACAAGAGTGTTTGTCACTGACGCTGTACTGACAACAGTGGTTTGTCACTGACACTGTACTGACAACAGTGGTTTGTCACTGGTACTATACAAAAGATACTAACATGTCATTACTACTACTACCACCACCACCACCACTACTACTACTACTACTACTGCTGCTGCTGCTGCTCCTCCTCCTGCTGCTGCTGCTACTGCTGCATCTAATAATAAATATGATGTGAAGAACAATGATGAATGACGGTAGCTATGAAAATAATATGAATAATAGTAAAAACGGATAAAACAATAATAATAATAATAATAACAATAATGATAATAATAACAGGAGTAGTAGTAGTAGTAGTGGTAATAATAGTGTTTTGTTATTATTATTATTATTATCATTATTATTATTATCATCATCATCATCATTATTGTTATTACTATATTATTACTGTTATTATTATTATATTATTATTGTTGTTGTTGTTGTTATTGTTATTATTGTTATCATAATTATTGTTGTGGTTGTGATTGTGATGGTGATGGTGGTGGTAGTTATCATTCTTACATAAAAAAAAAAGGAAGATGACTACATAGCCTGTAGAAAAGCAAGAAGAGACGCACAGAGAAAAGTGAAAACCGCATAGTATGAATCTTGGAAAAAATATGGCGAACATCTGGCACTACATTGTGGATAGTCACTACGAAAATGTTATAAAACCGACAAGAGCATGAGGTTGAGGGATGAGCCATTCTACTTAACCGCCATTATAATTGATAAATAAAAAAAAGGAAAACCTCTTTTTGACCAAAATGAAATTAAAGAAAGATGGAAATACTATTTTCAGGACCTGTTGATCCCAGTAGAGGAACAAGACAATGATGCATTGTTTAAGTTAAAACAATGTGATGAATAGGTGTCTGTACGTGTTGAAGTGCATCTGTTTCCATCACAGTGTTAGAGATGACGTGTTTCATCCCTTTTTCGTTTGTTTCTAATATTTGTTATTGTTGCTGTTGTTTTTTATTTTCATATATTCATATTGTGTGTATAGAATAACACAGACTATCTCAAGATGACGTCTTCGCGTTCGGAATGAATTCATATGCACTATAGTCTCAAGTGCCATATGATGAAGATCCAGAATGATCACGGCACAAGCCTTAAGCCTTCACATAAACCAATGAGCTGGCCACGTCCAGGGGTCCTACCTAGAGAGTTCCATAACCCTGGGATCGTAGGGGAGTGAGGTATAATAATAATAATTACAATATTTATATAGCGCAAAAAAAATCAACTTTTCCTGGGGCCAGTATCATGAGGGCGGCGCCTATCCTCTCTCCCTCGCTTCAAATTCGTATTCATAATCATTTTTTTACCAAGACTTCAGAAAGGCAGAAGGCTGATTGGTCTTCAAGGACTGGGATCTTGGAAATCAACCTATCGCTCCAATGTTTTTTACCAAGGCAGTCAAGCAATGCCATGTTCTTCACGATTGACAACTGCCGTGGGATTTTAAGCGTGCGCAGCCAGAAGACACATTGGTCCGCCTGGGTTTTCGTCCCTGTCCGAAGGTCTAGATGTTCAGTTCGATTTTCTAGTCACATTGAGGAGAAAAGTCGAGGCCTCTACAGGGAGTGAGCCCTGGAACCTCGTGTTTAGTTATTGGCAGACGAACGACTGAACCATTGTGCCATATGTACAGGTCTTGAATCTGAGGTAGTCCGTTGTGCGTAACGTGGATTTTGTCCATAAACTTGCTGATTTCTTCATCGTGTTTATTGATCCAATCACCCTATTTACGATTTACGAGTGCCTGCATACCCGCCGTGGGGCTGTAGATAGCTTCTTTGGAGGAATGTCTCTGATCTTCCCCTACATTCTTTGCCTCAGTCTGAACGTAAGGCGCTGTTTAATGGAGCTCCTCTTGAAGTATGTCAATGTTGTTTTGTAGATGGAAATTATGCAAAATCCACTGGTTTGTTCCTGGTTGCCTCAGTTTTCCAAAACGGGAGGGTGATCTTGCAGTGATCAGACCAGTTGTCAGTTCCTCTCATGTTACATGTGATATGACATCCAGTCTGTCTTTCTGTCGCACAATGACATAATCCAGCATGTGTCACTGTGTGGAGCGTCGGTGCATCCTAGTGTTTTAGACTTGTCCTTATACATAAAGAGTGTGTCGGTGATGGTGAGCTCATGGTGAGCTCACTACACGGTGACAACAACATCAGTCTGTTGGAACTACATTTCCCAGTACCGTGTCGTCCAAGGACGTTTGACTAAGTGGAGTATTCCACTACCATACGTATTACGTCTCAAGGACTGATGAGCTGGGTTATCTACAAGTGGTTTCAGATGTAGAGGGGATGGGCGCTGCCCTCGTGTTGCTTGCCCCGGGAAAAGTTGAGGTCTCTACCACCTCACTCTCCTACGACCCCAAGGTTATGGAACTATCTACGGAGGACCTCAGGACCTGGCCAGCTCGTTGGTACTTGTGCAGGTTCAAGGCTTGTGCCGTGATCATTCTGGATCTTCTCCATCACATGGCACCTGTGACGTTAGTGCATATGATATTCTTTCCAAGCGCGGAGGCGTCATTTTGACAATTTGAAATTGAAATTGAAATTGAAAATTGGTTTCAGATGAATTTTGATAATTCCTTACAATTCACGACATGCTTTTTTCCTATGAGCTACTCATGTATGATAAATTCATTGTCTATATTGTTGATAGTGATTGAACTCTATGCATAAAGGCCCATGTAGATCATTTTTCAAGATGTGTGTTATTGCGTGTATTTTTAACATTTGATGGAATTAATTCTACCTTGCTGAAAATAATCAGTATTGCTAGTATTTCTCTGTTGTTAGAATTGATGCAAAGAAGTTAGAGAAAAATTACAACCAATACCACTACTACGATTACGAATTATTATAACTTCTACTACAACTACGAGTATTAGCACAATTACTACTACAACTAACATTATTGATATTACTATTACTACAACGTGCTACTACTACTACTACTACTACTACTACTACCACCACCACCACCACCACCACCACTACTACTACTACTACCACCACTGTTGCTGCTGCTACTGCTGCCGTTTCTGTATTTCCTATGGGTGTATGTAGACAGTCATTCGTGTTCATGATACCGTCCTATAAACGCACATGTATGACCTAAACATGAAAAATCATCGATACCAATCTAGCCACCAAGGAAACATTGTCATAGGATCTACCCATACAACAAAAAAGGAATCATTCTAGCCATCATATGTAGCGGAGCAGATAACAGCAAATTTTTAGGCGAATCGTTCACTTCCGGAAAGAAGCACCAAAATTGGCACACATACTTCTTTGGGATTGCTCTTTTGATAAAACCCGTTAACCACTTTAAAATTCAAGATGGCAGCCATTTTTTTAAGATGGTCGCCATTGAATGTACAGAAATATTGCATTTCGCAATAAATCGCAAAGACTTGTCCTATTTGAATGATCTTGGTGCCAAATCATACATTTTTCACTATGTAGAATCCGAATTTGGAACCATGGACTTACTCACTGGCTTCCTTGTACCAACAGAGCGGATGTCAACGCACAACCAGGGCATACTGGTGGCACCGCTGCTGTGAAGCTGAGCATGGGGTTCAGTATCAGCTGAATAATTATTTAGTGTAGCTAAATAATTAGTTTAGTGTCCCAAATGCTGTCTAATAAGCCCCGCATCAGTTAGCTACTGTAGATTACATGTAGTTTGACATAGATGTTTAGTTAGACAGCTGCGCCTGAATTGACAGGCTGTGCCAGTGCGGGAGAGCCGAGCCAAGGGTAACGGGGCTTTACATTGCTTTGCATGTGGTTACCTGGATGGTGTACAGATCGCACGGGACTTAAATGATACTGGATGAACGATCGGGCTAGGTGTAGGTCATACATTTTTTTTTATTCCCGAACCTAGTCGTATCCCATACCTTATTGTGCATGATTGTGATCAAGGTGGTAAAGCGTAAGATTACAGACAGACAAACACCAGATATAAAAATTAAGAGAAAATTAGGAGAAAAAGACAAGCATCAAATACAAAAATTAGGAGAAAAAGTCTTTTTCTCCTAATTTTTGTATCTGGTGTTTGTCTGTGGTCTTACGCTTGACAAAGGTCAGTTGGCCGAAAATTAGCGCCTGTCTTGTCTGGTTGTATTAGATACGCGTTTTTATTCTTTGTTTCGTGTTTTTTCTGATTCCTAAGATATCCTTTGTAAAGATAACTTGGCTTTAAGATGACTGACCACTTTGAATGCCCAGCTTTGGGCCTAGGTTGAGGGAAATATGGTAACAGCAGAAGGATTTTTTCCGATGTCATAAATTTCATTTAGGAGGACTGTTAATTTTTCAATACCAAATTAATCCTGGGCTTCAGTCATCTCTGTAGTAATATTGTGTGATCCTGGGGCTTTTCCTGGTTTCACCTTTTTCAGTGTTGCTCTAATTTCATCTTTCGTTATGGGTGGTCCTTTAACGTTCATCCTTATAATGTGTTCTTTGTTTCTGTCATCGTTAAAAAGGTCTTTAATGTACTACCCCCACCTATTTAATATTTGGTCTTTTTCCATGATAAGCGTACCATCATTCGATTTTAAGCGAACAGTTGATGTACACGTATATTTTCCTGTGGACAAATTCTTCAACTCTTCTGTACATTAAAAAAATTGCCCACAGAAAAATCGATTGACAGTCTACAAGAAATCAGCGATTGTCGCAAGACAGCAGTCATCAACTCTGAATTAAGCATACTGCAAATGGACTTCATGGCCAAGACTCTCCAGACTTCTAGGATCAAGTTGTATGATGGAGAAGGACTTTATACCTTTTTTCTAGCAGAAGAAATCATCAGATGGGGTTAGGGAACAGACAGTGGGAATGGTGGTCAGAAACAGCTTGTCGGGATCCATTATCCCTCCCACTGAGGGGACTAAGTGAATCCTGTCCCTACAGTTCTACACTTGTGCAGGACTCGTCAGCCTCATCAGTGCATGCACACCCACTCTGACGTCAGTGGCAGACACGAAGGACAAGTTTTACAACGATCTCAATATTGCCATTCAGAGAATCCCCGAAACACACACACACACATTTTTTTTGTATCTTCGGCGACTCCGATGCCAAAATAGGTGCTAACCAGATTTACAGGGCCTACTTTGTTGGATCAGTTCGGCACCGGAAGGATGAATGGAAATGGGCAGCTTCTGCTGCACTTGTGCTGTCACCATGGTCGCTTCGTCATCAAAACATTCTTCAACTCCAAGCCTCAGTGTACAGTTCCCTGGGGACACCCGAGATTGAAACACTGGCACCAGATCGATCTGATTCTTACCTGAGGCTGTAACCTTTCTAGCGTCAAGCTCACACGCAGCTTTCAGAGCGATGATTGCGACACAGACCATTCCTTGGCGTGTGCTGTTTACTTGTACTGTTGTTCAGTTGAATTCTGGTTTATTTACGTATTTTCTTTATTCATCTCAGTAATTTGAGAATGAAAATTGGTATACAGAGTCTGACCAGTAGAGAATAAATTTACAGTGTTTTTATACATCTCAGTTTTTTTTATATATCTTGGTAATATGAATTTTATTGACATTTTTTCATGTTTTCATACTTCGAAAATTTCGGATAATTGTTAATGCATCTCAATATTTTGAATCTTGTTTATAGTTGTTGTTTTAATGTATGTTCGTAATTAAAATGTTTTTACAATACGTGAACTAGCAATCATTTGAACATGCTTTACAATTTTAACTACATCTTAACAGGAATCAGAAAAGCACGAAAACAGATTCAGAATGCACATTTAACACAAACAAACAAGACAGGCGCACATTTTTGGCCAGCAACAAGAAAAAATATAGCTATATGTATATGTCCATTTCGTCAATCATATGCTTATGTTTTCTCTTATTTTTATTTTAATGTGGGGACGTGTGTGTATGCATATGTATGCATGAGTGTAGATATATGTATGCATGTGTATATGTATATAGACATATGTGTGTGTATGTATATATGCATATGTTTGTATATTTATGCATTTTTAGTAGTAACATGCTTTCATTAAAAAAAAACTACTCTTAGTAAGTGCATTATAGTTTTCATAGTTTTAGTCCTGGACCTTCTTCAGGATAAAACGATACAACTAAGGCATGACCCCTTCTGACATTGCAGAATTCATTTCACTTTCCTCAGACATCATATTTGTCTCCCCTCTCCTCAGTTCTCGCCATAATCCACAAACACATTATGATTTCATTTTATTCCTATTCTCCCGCAGGACGAAGCAGCAGGGAAGTTTTCTCCTAATTTTTGTATTTGTTGTTTGGTCATTTGTGTTCTTACCTTTACGCTTGACAAAGGCCAGTTAGCCAAACTTATGCACCTGTCTTGTCTGGTTGTATTAAATAAACGTTCTGATTCTATTTTTGTGTTTTTCTGGTTCCTTTGTGCTTGAACGCGGGCGCTCACACTTGTTTTGGATTTCACCTTTACAATTTGTAAACGAAATCCAAAACAAGTGTGACTTCTTGCGCTCAAGCAAACAGGAACGAGTAAAAAAAAAAAAAAAAAAAAAAAAAAACTACGAAAAAAGAAACAGAATGCCTATTTAATACAGCCAGACAAGACAAGACAAGACAAGACAACCTGTAAACGATTGATAATTTGTCGACATGGTATCCAGGAACAGCTCACCTGAGTCCAGACACAAAGGACAAGAAACAAAACGTCTAAAAGCCGCCATTGTTTCTGAATATCTCAAATCATTGGCAACCACAATTTGAAAGCAAACAGAAACAACGGAAACGGATATGAATGGATGGATGTTATTGAATTCCTAACCATGAAGTTAATCTTTGTGCAGGTAGGCTCAAAGACTTCTGCTACTATTATCACCACCACCACCACCACCATTACAACAACAACAACAACAACATTTACTACTACTACTATTACTACTACTGCTGCTGCTGCTACTACTACCACTACTACTATTACTACAACTACTACCACTACTACTTCTTCTACTACTACTACTACTTCTATTGCATACATTAATAACATGACAATGATAAGAAAAAAAAACTAGTTCTACTATTACCAATACAGAAGCAGAAGGAGACGAAGAAGAGAAGAGAAGAATTGCGAAGAAGAAAGAGATTTGCGAAAGAAGAAGAATTGCGAAAGAGATTTGCGAAGAAGAAGAATTGCGAAGAACAAGAAGAATTGTGCGAAAAGAAGAAGATTCGAATGCGAAGAAGAAGAGAAGAAGAATTGCGAAGAAGAAGATTGCGAAGAAGAATTGCGAAGAAGAATTGCGAAGAAGAAGAATTGCGAAGAACGAAAGAAGAAAGAAGAATGCGAAGAAGAAGAAGAAAAGAAGAAAGAAGAAGAAAGAATCGAAAGAAGAAGAAGAAGAAAAAGAAGAAGAAGAAGAAGAAGAATTCGAAGAAAGAAGAAGAAAAAGTCGAAGAAGAAGAAGAAGAAGAAGAAGAAGAATTCTGAAGAAGAAGAAGAATTTGAAGAAGAAGAAAAAGAAAAGAAGAATTCTGAAGAAGAAAAAGAAGAAGACAATGATGCTGCTGCTGCTGCTGCTGCTGCTGATGATGATGCTTATGCTAATGCTGATGTTGACGGTGAGTAGCAGCGATAATGACATAAAGCAATACAGATGCAATAATAATCATGGCATTTGTAGGTCTCTAAATTTTGACGTATCAAACAAATCAAAGCAGATTCTTTTCATTAACAGAAACAATCACTCACGATGACAAAATGTTAAGGGTACAAGGCACATGCGTACTGGGAGAAGTCAGGCCGAGGAGTCGGACAAAAGGGTGGATGCATAACGGTTGAAATCACTGCTTGGCAAAATGGTATGTCTTCAAGTTAAATGTAAAGCAAGATTAAGCATGTCTCTGTCAAAAACACAGTGGTAGTTAATCCGAATGTTGGATGGAGCACACACAGAACCTGAGCAGTGTCCGAGTTCGTAGAATCTGAGCTGAAGAATTTATAGACAAGCAGCATCAGAAATACAACGAAGAGATCGAGCAGGGGTCAGATACACACCCAACACCCACAGCGAGAGAGAGAGAGGGGAGAGAGAGAGAGAGAGAGAGAGAGAGAGAGAGAGTGCGCAGAGATAGAGAGAGGCAGAGAAAGAGAGAGACAGAGACAGAGACGAGAGACAGAGAGATAGACAGCAAAGAGAGAGACAAAGACAGAGAGAGATAGACAGCAGAGAGACAGAGACAGAGACAGAGAAACAGAGACAGAGGGAGGCAGAGAGAGAGACAGAGAGAGACAGCAGGCATAGAGAGAGAAGGGGGGGGGGAGACAGTGAGACAGAGAGAGACAGAGATACAGATAGACATACGGCACAGAGAGAAAGAGAGAAAGAGAGAGAGAGACAGAGAGACATAGACAGACATAGGGATAGAGACATAGACAGAGACAGAGTGAGACAGAGAGAGACGGAGAGAGACAGACAGGCAGCAGAGAGAGAGAGAGAGAGAGAGACAATGAGACAGAGAGGACAGAGAGAGACAGAGACAGGCAGACAGACAGCACAGAGAGAGAGACAGAGAGACAGACAGAGAGCAGAGAGAGAGAGAGAGAGAGAGAGAGAAAGAGAGAGAGGAGGGAGACAGACAGACAGACATAGAGAGAGTTAGAGACAGACAGGCAGACAGACAGACAGACAGACAGACAGAGAGAGAGAGAGAGAGAGAGAGATTTTTCAGGATGTCAACGATTACTCAATGGGCATAGAGGAGTAGTCATTGTTCAGGATGTCATTGAGTAACCCTCTTAACCGCAATGGGAAAGTTCTTCGGGATGTCAACGACTACTCCACATACACAGAATGAACTAACAGACAGCACAAACAAGTGACATAAAACCTCAATAAAAGATACAATGCCGTGAATAGTAATAACACCATTATTTCTACCATTTCTAATGCTCCTACAACTACTTTTAACACACTTTTATCTCAGTAAAAATGAATTTACGTACCATGTAGTAATTGTATTTAGTCTATGTTATCAAGAATTCAATAACTTTAACCAAGAAACACGTCGATTCGTTTGTTCGTTTATTATTTTTGTCTTTGTGTCTGGGGATGTGGAAGATGGACTGGTGAAAATACCATGATGGAGACGTTATTGCAATCATGTTGGTGAACAAATGAGGCTGTGTTGTTATGATTGGGGGTTACCTCTGTGAAACAGTTATACGACTTGATTGGATAAGTTCTTACTGAACGCTTGTTGTGTTTCTATCCATTCCAGTTCTTTTTCAACATTAGAATTGTATATACACATGTCATTACAAATCGCAAAAAAAATGTTCCAATGAGAGACTAATAGAAATATAAAATATATAACCCATATGCCAGGTAGGACCTCAAAACGTTGCCAGTAGAGTGCATAAGGCTCATGGATAGGTTCAAAGCGTTGCCAGTACAGTGATAAGGCTCATGTATAGGCTCAAGGCTTTGCCAGTACAGTGCCTAAGGCTTGTGTATAGGCTTAAGGCTTGTACCATGATCATTTTGAATCGTTCCCGTCACGTGTATTAGTGGCGTGGGTAATTATGGAATTCATTCCAGTGTTGAGACGTGTTTAGTGAGAAACTGAAACTGGGCTGTGATATTTCTCCAAAGATGTTCTTTTTGGCAATGTAAGTCATTTTGAAAGCAACAGTGAATACGTCAGGTTCAGCTGACCTATGAAAGGGATTTGAGCCCCTTAGGGATGACACAACAGTGTTCCAACAAAAGAGGAGGACACAATTCTGAAGCAACTGGATGATTTAGTCCAGTTGTCCAGGCTGAGTATCAAACCAAGAACAGCGTGGAGCTTTTTGCTACGGAAAAGAGAAGCCACAACAGTAACGTTTACCATAGCCAACCAAGCCATTCAAACAGTGATACAAGAATCAGTCAATGGCCTTGGACGGTGGTATGATGACTTCTTGAAAGATTCAAAAAGGAGTAAGGAAACCAAGTAAATGGCAGAAAAAAAGCCTGCAAATGACAGACGAGTGTGGCCTCATTGGCAAATACAAAGTCTTGATCTGCAGTTCATGACCTCCTGAAACAACTCCCTGTGTATGGAAAGGTGGGGACCAGAGGCAGAAGCAGCCGAAAAGAGTTCAGCTGGATCTGGTGAGGAGGAACAAAAGTGGACGCTATTATCACAGGAATTCCTTAGGGCGACAGATGCATTGAGACAGAATTGATGGATCAGTACCATAGACCTGTGAAGTGACCACAACACTGACCAGAAGCCAGTGGCAAAGGAAATAAATGCCAACTGCCAGTTGTCCATTATTCTCCACTTTGGGGAAGTTGGACAGGTTCTAAGAAGTGACGCGTGGCAGTATAAGTCACCGTCCAAGTTTGACTTCTGATACGGCATATTAAATGACCGAGGGTAACATTAGCTATAGCCACCATGCCAAGATTACAAGTCCAGTCACTCCATTTTCCAAGTCAGGCTTTATGGATGTGGACAGCTAATGACAGCCGACGCATTGATGGTCAGGAAGGGAAAGCGTCCTTCCCTGAATCTCCCTTCTAAAATCAAAGAGTCGAGTCACTCTATTTTTCAAGTCAGGCTTTAGGGACGTGGACAGCTATGACAACTGACATATTGATGGTCAGGGAAAGAAAGCGTCCTGACCTGATTCCCCCTTCTATAAAAGCAAGTAGTCTAGTTGTTGTGGGTCGAACGGGAGAACCAGCTTCCAAGCTACCTCACAGGTATGTGACCACGTTTCAATTCGTACTCTTGTTAGGTGTTAAGGTTAGGGCTAGAAGTTAGAGGCATGTTTTACTTTCCAGGAAACAGAAAGAATAGAGTTGGAAATGTTCAGATTGCTAGTAACATGTAAGCTGGTGAAGATTCGTTGTGCATTTTAGGATTTAGGGCCATTGGGATTTAGGCTGGTAAGAACGGTGAATTATGTTTTACGTTGAAGTTGATCAATTAAATAAATGTGCTGCATTTATCATTCCATGTGTGGACTACCTTTGAGAATCCTTGTCTAGTGTGGTTAGTGCATTTCCTTCTCGTCACTCTCCTTTCTGGTTGTATGTGATGTTGGAGACAGAGTGACCTAAATTCTCCATGATAAAAGGAGATTAAATTCTTTCCCTGATAGATGGCAAGATCAAATCCTCCTTGCGATACTTCAAAGTAGAGAAACAATTTTTCATTCCAACCCCCAAACTCATCCTTCTTGCCATACTATCATGCTCACAATTCCCTTACAGGAGACGAGTGTTCGAAAGCCACTTGGTTCAGACATCTGTCACAAGAGTGATTTGGCTTTGAGATACCGGAGAAGTGGATTCAAACAGAAAAGAAAAGGAAATGACAACAGATGGGCGTCAGGGCGTCTAGGCATAATAACCTGTGTGCAGCCCTGCTCCTTTAGAGAGTAAGATATACAGGACCCAAACACGCATTTCAGGGAGACTTCTCATCTGAGGATTTTCTGCAGTCCAGCTCTCTCCAGAGTTTTTTTGCTACTGCTGAACACAGTAAATACAGAGAGCACCGTACACGTACCGAACACACTATATACAAAGAGTACAGTGTATAGACAGTACAGTACCAATAAAGAGCAGCAGCAAGAAACTAAGAACAGCCAGACAACAGAAAGTCTTCAGAAACGAAACCCGTGTCAAGCATGTATTTCGGAACTTGAACTCCTGACACTTTAAGGAGGTGGGGTGGGGGCAGGGGCAGTCTTGGTCATGACTGCTAGACGTCCATCCGTTGTCGCCTTTTTTTTCTTATTTGCATTTAAACCCACACCTCCAGTGTCTTAAATTTATCCTTGTGACCAAGGTCACAACCACTTACAGAATATAATACATCTACAGCATGTTTACAAGGAAAGTAAAGAGTACATGTGATGCTAGGATAACGTGTGGAACAGCACTGACAAAGGACCATGCAAGACACTATACAAAGGTTACGCACCCATGCATTCAATCAGTGGGCAATGATCTATAAGAGCTGACTCCATCCATTACAAATACAGACATGGACAGTTTGTCTTGAAGTAGCTTAATCAATGTGCACTCGTACACACACACACACACACACACACACACACACACACACACACACACACACACACACACACACACACACACACACACACACACACGACACACACGCACACACACACACACACACACACACACACACACGCGCGCGCGCACAAACACACACACACGCATACACACACACACACACACACGCACACACACACACACACACACACACACACACACACAAATGCACACACACAAATGCACACACACAGCACAGAATGGCATCATCACAAACAAGAGACGAGTACAATGCCTTACTGTTATGTTCACATTTTAACACAGCATGGAACCAAGCATCACAATCTCACGTCATGACAGACAACGGATGAGTACAATGCGTTATTGTTCTCTGTGCTTACATAGTATCTATCTATCTATCTATCTATCTATCTATCTATCTGTCTGTCTGTCTATCTATCTATCTATCTATCTATCTATCTATCTATCTATCTATCTATCTATCTATCTATCTACCTATCTATCTATCTATCTATCTATCTATCTATCTATCTATCTATCTTTTCTATCTATACATGTAGATTCACGTCATGACAGACAACTGATGAGTACAGTGCGTTATTGTTCTGAGTGCTTACATAGTATCTATCAATCTATCTATCTATCTATCTATCTATCTATCTATCTATCTATCTATCTATCTATCTATCTATCTATCTATCTGTCTGTCTGTCTGTCTATCTATCTATCTATCTATCAATCTATCTATCTATCTATCTATCTGTCTATCTATTTACCTATATATCTCTCTATCTCTATCTATTTTATCTATCTATCTGTCTATCTATCTACCTATCTATCATCTATCTGTCTGTCTATTTGTCTGTCTGTTGTCTATCTGTACATCTATGTGCGGACATGATTATGTCTATCTGTCTGTTTGCCTAACACACACACACACACACACACACACACACACACACACACACACACACACACACACACACACACACACACACACACACACACACACACACACACACACACACACACACACGCAAGCACGCGCGCGCTCTTTATTTTCAAAGGACGTGACATATTCCAATATCTTGGGATATATATCCGACACAACTACCTTTCTCACATTTTTTCATCTTCTTCCTGTGCACCTTTGATACAGACTTCAGACTTCAGACTTCAGACTATTTTATTACTCAAGAATAGTAGCATAATTTCCTGTTGGATGTGTCTTACAGCTCCATATAGTTTACTAACACATTCGGCCTCCAGGAAATTCGTTGCTAGTCATTGAGTTCACTCTTTTATCTTTTTTTTTTACTTATGTTTTCAGTTCATTGTCCTGACTGTCATCAGTGTTTGCCAATACGTCAGCTTTCTTGAGCACTTCAGTTAGCTCAGAGTCATTTTTTTTACTGGCTCTTTCCACCAGATCAAACACACGACCCTCTAAGATACCAGTCTGTTTCTTGAACGAGTGGGCACGTGTCTTACTTTCCCCTTTCTTCCTGTCACTTCTTTAGTTGATAGAGAAGGCGTCTCAGCCTTGAAGAATTTCATCCAGTTCTTGCTGAAATTCTATATTGAAGCTGGACGTCTCCTCAGCGGTTGTGTTTAAACGTAATTTTACTTGTTTTTTTCCAAGTCATCATTGGAAGCTGCATGAGTGTTATAATGAGACGTCGATGACGAGAGTAGTTTCTTAGCTGTGGGAGATACAGTTCTACGTTTTCTTTTCTTGTCTTTTCTTTTTTAAAACCTCAGTTGCATACAGTACATGGCGCCTCCTTGTAATATTTTTGACACTGCTACATAGTCTTCTTTATTGGCCTTTTTTTTTCTCTTTTCCCTTTTTATTTAGTGTAACATTTATTTTTTTGTAAAACGTGACGATATGAAAAAAAAAAAAAATATGGGAACAACTATCAGATGGACAAGTTCTCATTATTGTTATTCTTTCTTTTGCTTTGTTTTGTCTTGTGTTTTACTTTATGTTTTGTTTTCTTTTATGTGACTGTGTGTTCTGGTACGTGCGCGCGTGTGTGTATGTGTATGTGTATGTATGTGTGTGTGTGTGTGTGTGTGTGTGTGTGTGTGTGTGTGTGTGTGTGTGTGTGTGTGTGTGCGCGCGCGCGCGCCCGATCCTTATCCCGTTCCAAATCAGCATTCACTCGTTCCGCCTCTATACCTTTTTCTTCCCCCTCCTCCTCCTCCCTTCATTCCCTATTTCCCCCTTTCTCCTCCTCACCCTCTCCCATCCCACTCCTTATTTCAAACATCTCAGTTGTAGTTCTTGTTCAAATATGTATCTAATATTCATTTGAGTGCCATATCTAAATTTATCTACACACATTTCATGCGGCAATGATTACATGATTTATATATTCATGAGCAGAAGATGACGTTTCCTTATTTTTCACTGGGTATCTTGGCAGATCAGTCTGTGTGTTAATCTTAATTTTCAACCCAAGTCGTTGTTCAATTTATTGAGAAACAATTTTGTGTATACTTAAGATGTTACTGCAGTCAAGAAAAAAAAAGTTCTCTGCGAAATCAATTCCATGTCTACAAAATGAACATTTTATATTATTGAAAAAGCCCATTTTGTAAAAGATTATATTTGTAAGATACACATTGTGTATTATCTCCCAATATAATTATCGTAGTCTTGTTTCCACCGTTGTTTTATGTACTGCTAGCCTATGCCATTTTAAATGTTCTATGTTGAGCGCGTTAAGCCAGAAATGAGCACAGCATAGTTTTGCAGTTTGGGGATATTAAATGGGGAGTGAAGTTTTTGGCATGGGAAACTTCTTTACTTTCAATGAATAAATGTTTATTGTTTTCTTTCTACAATCGCACACTGTAGTCCTTTTTCATAGAACTGTAGAGACAGCACTTTTTACGACACTGTACTGTACAAAGATGGATTATGACATATGTCATTCTCAACTTGTCCAAATCGTAATTTCCATTCCAGAAGTCAGTGACAAAAATGATGCCATTTTCATCCGACAATTTGTAAAATAACACCTTATTTGATATGTAATGTATTTAATAATCAATACGCTTGTTATTTCTGGGTTTGATGTGGATGTTGTGGTGATATCGTTTTCTACCCACAGTCTTAAGTCTTTCTTCCAAAACACAAACTTAACTTAGCTGCTGCCTTTGACCTTATTCTAAATGGTGTTAGATTGAAACCAAGCCAGATCATTTCCAAAAGAAGAAGAAGAAGAAGAAAAAGGAGAACAACAACAACAACAACAACAACAACTTATATTTAGTATTATTCTCCATTTACACTCATCTTACGTCACATTCAGTTTACTTACACATTCAAAACGAAATACTTGGTGCATAAGTTTAATATCCACCATCTTAATTCTGCCATTTTCAAATACACTTTTGATAAGGCATCTTTGACTTTTTTCAAAAGCTTCTTTATTTGTAGTTTTCTTTTCATCAGAGGAAACGTACGTATTACATTTAGTTAACCTGAAATATTTTCAGGAAAATATGTTGCTTTCATGGCATACATAAACTGGGGAATAATAAAGCTTTGATGATAGATATTTCTACCACAGCATCCCGAGTTTTGGTTTTTTGTTTGTTTGTTTGTTTCCGTTGCCACTCGTCCATTATACTTTCAAATCACTTGTTCAGTTTTCGTCTAATGCTGATGCTGATACCATACTACAAAAAAAAATTTTAAAAAAAAAAAAAGAAAAGAAACTTGATATTTCTAACTTGTGTTTCCAGCTTAGCCTCGAACAGATATTGCTAAATGTTTTATTGCATCAAATCCACACGTTCTGTGTGTGTACACACAAACATACAAATCTCTCTCTCTCTCTTGTTTTATATAATATATTACATATACATATATATACATATATATATATATATATGTATATGTGCATATATATGTACACACACACACACACACACACACACACACACACTATATATATATATATATATATATATATATATTAGTGTGTGTGTGTATGTGTAAGTATGTGTATAAGTATGTATGTATGTATATACAATGGCAAAAATAAAGCACCACCTATTGATCGAAAATCGCCTCGTGTGATGTCGTCCTATCGACTCATGACCGTTTTACAAACAAATGGACGGTCTTGCGATGGGAAATCCACCAGCGCCTTACTTGGCAAATGGCTGAATGAGCCAATTCGACGAAGAAATCAAAAGTGATTCAAAATTGTATACTAGATATATGGACAACATTTTGTGTGAATCAAAGTATGGTGAAGGTTTCATATGTCAACAAGAAATGCAAGGGAAACAAATCGTTTTTTATGAACCCTCTGTGAGATTGACAAACGTCAGTCAGTGCTTCTCTCCCATCTACATTAGGCTGAAACGTGCGTCAAAGACCTCAGGTAATTTTATGTTTGTGGCATCAAGGAAGGCTTAGGGAGCTCAGTAAATCTTACGCTGGCGGTACTTATGGGGTAAACCAAGACATGTGATCAGGAAAGATTACGAAAAGCGATACAATGATACTTGAAGGCCAGTCACTCAGTTGTGGCAACGACGCTATTAACTCGGAAGACATTGCACACAACACAGTAATTGGTGACAACACAGCTCGAGGGTCACAATCACATTTGAACAGCGCAGAATGGCAGCTTTTCAACGGGAGAGGGACTGGTGGACGTGCAATCCATGGTCGCAGAATTCTTCATATAGTGTCTATGGAAGAACATGTGTCTCAGTTTCAGTTTCAGTTTCAGTTTCTCAAGATGACATCTCTGCGCTCAGAATGAATTCCATACGCACTAACGTCACAGGTGGCATGTGATGGAGAAGATCCAGAATGATCACAGCACAAGCCTTAAGCCTGCACATAAACCCACGAGATGGCCAGGTCGTGAGGTTTTACCTAGATAGTTCCATGACCTCGGGGTCCTAGTGGAGTGAGGTGGCAGAGACTTCAACTTTTCCTGGGGCCTGTACCACGAGAATGCCGCCCATCCCTTCTCCCTAGATTCAAATTCATATTCATAGTCACATTTTTTTTTTAACAAGACTTCAGAAAGATGAGACGGCTAATTAGTCTTAAGGGTGGGACCTGGGAAATCAACCCATCTCTCCAATGTTTTATACCTCTGCTCTTCACGATTTTCAACTGCTCTGGGATCTTTACCGTGCGCAGCTAGAAAGCACACGGGTCCGACTCGTTTTTCGTCCCCTTCCGAAGGACTAGACTTCAGTTCGATTTTCCGGTCAAACTGAGGAGTCATGTCGAGGCCTCTACGTGGAGGGAATCCTGGAACCTCGAGTTTAGTTTTTGGCATATGAATGTCTGAACCATTCTGTCACTCTTCTCCCTTGTGCCTCCAGAATTGTCTTGTATCCCACATGGAATCCAGTACTAGGCGTCAAAGGACCATATGCCTCCTAGTCTGTTAAACTGACGGGAGTTTCAATCATCATCAGCTTTCCAATGACATCGTTGGGCTAATAACAATTTTTCATCGTGATTAGGATGATATTGGCGATGGTCATGATGATGATGTGATCATGATGTATTTGTGTGTGTTGGTGTGTGTGTGTGTGTGTGTGTGTGTGTGTGTGTGTGTGTGTGTGTGTGTGTGTGTGTGAGCGTGTTTGTGTGTGAGTGTGTACGTGTAGTGTGTGTGGTGTGTGTGTGTGTGTGTGTGTGTGTGTGTGTGTGTGTGTGTGTGTGGTGGTGTGTGTGTGTGTGCTAGTATATGTGTGAAAGAGAGACGAAAAAGAAGAAGAAGAAGAAAAGGGAGCGAGGGAGAGAGGGAGGGGAGAGAGAGAGAGAGAGAGAGAGGGGGGGGGCAGCGTATGTTTGTGTTTCAGTCTCAGTCTACGCACTCGGAACGAATAAGATATGCACTAAAACCACAGCTGCCATTTGATGGAGAAGATCCAGAACGATCACGGCACAAGCCTTAATCCTGCACATAAACCCGTGAGCTGGCCCAGGTCTGAGGTCCTAACTATCCTTCTTTTCTATCTTGTGCTAATACTGTATCAGTCTATCATTGGAGCAATCTTGGTTACACGTACATTTTGTCCGCTGTTTATTGATGAGTCTTTGCCAAACTTAGCCCAAAGGCTTAAGCCGTTGAGAAAGCCACCAATGCATGAGTTTCATCATCATCATTATCATCATCAGGTGTGTTGCCGCATGGCGTTGGCGATCATGGACTTCCATCTGTCTCTATCTCTTGTTGCCTCAAGCATCTTATCCACCCTCCCTGTCTTCAGCCACTCTGCAAGTCCGTCTAGTATCTTCTCCATGGTCTACCTGATGCTCTCTTTCCCTCCAGCTTTCCCGTTGTGTCCAGGTGCTCCAATTCCCCTTTCCTCATAAAATGGCCTATAAATGTTGCCTGCCTTTTCCTGATCTTCCATATGAATGATCTACTTGTGTCTGCCTCCATCAACACTGTCTCGTCTGTTTTCTTTGCTGTCCATGGAACTCTCAACATTCTTCTTAGAAACCACATGTCGGTTGCCTCAATCTTGTTCTGGCTTGTTTGCTTGTTGACTGTCCACGCCTCACAACCGTACAACAGTATTGGTTCTATATAACATTCAAGAGCTCTCTTCCTGATGTTAATTGAATGCTGTTTTGGCTTGGACGATTCTGCTGGCTATTTCTGATGTGCATCTGCCGTCTGATGAAATGATCGTTCCCAGGTATTTAAATGTATCAATCTGTTTCAAGGTTGTGCCGTTGGCTGTTATTTTGCATGAGGAGACTTCATGTTCTTTACTGATCACCATGACTTCAGTCAACCTGCTGTTTAGTTCCAACCCTTTACCTTTGCTTTCTATTTCTAGTATATTCACAAGGTTCTGTAGGTCCCTTTCATTTTCTGCAATTAGTACGGTGTCATCTGCGTATCGAATGCTGTTTATAATTTTTCCTCCAACCCTTAATCAAGGGTCTTCCTCTAGGTTTCTCATGATGTTTTCGCTGTAAAGTGAAAACAGATCTGGTGACAAAACACAACCCTGTCTGACTCCTCTTTTGATGTTTTGGAAAGAGCTTATATCGTTTTCTATTCTCATTGCAGCTGTTTGTTCCCAATACTTATTTCTGATCATTCGCGGATCTTTTCCATCAATATTGAGTCTTTCTAGTTGGTTGATCAGTTCTTCATGTCTTACCTGATCGAAAGCCTTGGTATAATCGACAAAGCATAAATATAAATCCTTATTCATTTCGATTGACCTCTCTATGATAGTTCTAGGATGTACAGTATATGGCATTAATAGTTCCTTTCCCTTCCACAAATCCACACTGTTCATCTGCTATTTCTCTTTTGATTCTATTCCTTGTCCTCATAATGACTATTCTTAACAGGATTTTTGTTACATGGCTCATCAAACTGATTGTGCAATGGAGTTCGCATTCTATAGCCCTGTCGTCTTTGGAAGTGCAATGAAAATTGATTTTGACATATCTTTGGGGATTTTTCCAGTTGGTAAATTTCGTTTTGGAGGACAGTTATTTTTTCAATATCAAATTCCTCCAGGGCTTCAATCATCTCTGTAGTAATGTTGTCTGGTTCTGGGGCTTTTCCTGGTTTCATCTTTTTCAGTGCTGCTCTAACTTCATCTTTCATTATGGGTGGTCCTTCAATGTTCTTTTTTATAATGTGTTCTTCGTTTCTGTCATCTTCAAAAAGGTCTGTAATGTACTCTCCCCATCTGTCTAATATTTTGTCTTTTTCCATGATAAGCGTGCCATCTTTCGATTTTAAGCAAACAGTTGATGTGCATGTATTTTTCCTGTGGACAATTTCTTCAATTCGTCTGTACATACCCTGAGGATCCGTTTCTTTGCATTTTGTATTCAGCCAAGCTTTCTTAGTTTCATTGCACCTATTCCTGATTTCTTTGTTTATCTCCCTGTACATCTCGTTTCTCTTTGCCTTCCTCCATTCCCCCATCAAGCCTAAAATTTCTTTCGTCATCCAGTTCTTTTTCGCTTTTATACCTACTTTAGAGATTTCTTCACAAGCTTCATTTATCAAATTTCTCAACTTTGTCTATTGTTCCTCATTGTCACCAACGTCTTCCAGAAAGCACTGGGTTTGTTTTGAACATGTACATTAAATTTTCTACGTATCACTTCATCTGTCTTTAAGAGTCCAAGATTTAGTTTGATGTTGCTTTTGGTCTGTTTCCTTTTCCTTAATTTCAGCCTAAATCTTACCACTACAGGATTGTGGTCACTGTTGCAGTCTGCGCCTGGTAGTGATTTTGCTGACAGTAAAGAAATTTAAATCTTTTATTAATCAGGATGTAGTCAATCTGATTTTTGGTATTATCTCCTGGCTCATCCAGGTCCATTTTCTTCTATTAGGCTGCTCAAACCAGGTGTTTCCTATTCTGAACTCATTCATCTGTGCCCATTCTACAAGTTTCCTTCCCCTTTCATTTTGTGTACCAATACTGTTGTACGGTTGCCAGGCGTGGACAGTCAACAAGCAAAGCCAGAACAAGATTGAGGCAGCCGACATATGGTTTCTAAGAAGGATGTTGAGAGTTCCATGGATATCAAAGAAAATAAACGAGACAGTGTTGATGGAGGCAGAGACAAGTAGATCATTCATAAGGAAGATTAGGAAAATGCAGGCAACATTAATGGCCATTTTATAAGGAAAGGGGAATTGAAACACCTGATCACAACGGGAAAGCTGGAAGGAACGAGGGCACTGGGTAGACCCAGGGAGAAGATACTAGACGGACTTGCAGAGTGGCTAAAGACAGCGAGGGTGGAAGAGATGCTTGAGGCTACAAGAGATAGAGACAGATGGAAGTCCATAATCGCCATCGCCATGCGGCAAGGCACCTGATGATGATGATGACCAAGGCCATGAGGTCCAACTATATCCTCCACCCTATCCTGTCCCACTTTAGCATTAAAATCTCCCATTATTACTGTATCTTCTTGTGATTTACTTTGGGCCTTGGCCATCTCTAATACTTTGTAGAAGTTGTCGATGTCTTCCTGAGTACTTGCGGTTGTTGGTGGATACACCCGAATAATGTTGATATCAAATGGTCTACCTCCCAATTTGACCATCGAAACTCTGTCGGACACAGCCCAGTATCCCTCTACTGCTTTTGATTTGTCCCTGTCCATTACGATGCTCTTTCATGTGAGTTTCCACCAGAGTATATTACTGTATACTCCCCTGATGTTATCATGCCTGCTCCCTTCCATCTCACTTCCCCTAGTCCCAAAATACTAATGTTAAGCCTTTCCATCTCCATTTTGATATTGTCTAATTTACCTTTTGCATCAGTGTTCTAATGTTCCATGTTGATATTTTGGTATTCTTGTGTTTAAGTTTGGTCGCAGTAGCTTGCTGATGGTCTGCTGTCACCTGCGCTGCATGACGGTCCCTACCGGGCGTGAGTTTGGATGGAGGACAAAATGTGAGGGTAATGGTCATAAGGATGACAAAATTGTTTGAACTGAGAAAGTTTTGAGGAAAGTGTGTATCATCATCATCATCATCATCATCATCATCATCATCATCATCATCATCATCATCATCATCATCGTCGTCGTCGTCGTCATCGTCGTCGTCGTCGTCGTCGAGGTTTATCACATGCCACTCCTTTGTGGTGGTACTGTGAGCTCCTTGTAAAGCATTTGCTACATTAGACATAATTTGTATTCGTTCATGGACAACAAGTCATGCCTATGTAATCATTGAGAGTTATACAAACATGTTAAGTATTAGACCCTTAATTTAGGGGCAGTTTCGTTTGTGCTCATTGTTTCGTCTGTCTCATTTTCTACGCCATTGTATTGTCCACAGACGTTAGACAAATGTGCGGTGGCATGCGGAGGATGACAATGGGGATGGTGACCATGATACTACAGAGTCCTGTTCAGGATTGAGACTGCGTGGCAGAGATGTTCTCTGAAATTCCTGGCGTCTATCAGGCTCGAGAGATACAGACAGTTGTGATATTGGTAAGGAAATATTAGTAACAACGCCCTCAAGGATGCATGTGTGTAGTGGATGAAACTTGACTGTGTGGTTTCAGTCTTTCCAATGAGTCCATAGCACACCCAGCTCAGGGTGGGGTCTGGTTGAGTCTGAAAAATACTAACATGACTTTGACAGGACAAATGGGATGCGAACCACAACCATCATGTTGCCAACCATTGCACTAACCACTGTGCCCAAACAACTGATAGGGAAGTGACAACTTCATTTTGCGTGTTATGAAAATAGAATAGATCATATGGCGCAAGAGTTTTCATAATCATATATGGCCTCATAAACAGATAGAAGTAGGTGTACATGTACATAAAGCGAATCATACAGCAGATACCAAGAGGAATGGGTAAAATTGGCAGAATGATTCAGACAGCAGATACCAAGAGGAATGGGCAAAATTGGCAAAATGATTCAGACATTCACCTGCCAGTGACTCATATCGAGGTTTCAGGGTCCGTTACCCGTTAAGGTATCGACGTTTCTCCTCAGTTTGATAGGAAAATCAAACTGAATGTCTAGTCCTTCGGAAAAGGACCATTCTGTCGCACTAAAACTTATGGTCAACGCTCCTTTTCCTATCAGGCCCCTGTAATCTGGAATCAGCTCCCTGTCTCTGTTCGCCACTCTGCAACTCTCACTTCTTTCAAGTCCTCTCTGAAAACCCATCTCTTCCAGTCCCTCTCTAGATACTTATAAAGACTCTACCACCTAACTTCCCCAAATCCCCCCTTGTTGTCTTTTGAGCCTTGAATGTCGGCTGGTGTGTGTGTGCGTGTGTGTGTGTGTGTGTGTGTGTGTGTGTGTGTGTGTGTGTGTGTGTGTGTGTGTGTGTGTGTGTGTGTGTGTGTGTGTGTTTGGTTGTGTCTGCGTGATACCTGTAAGCGCTTAGGGCTCTTGTTTTCATCAGATTAGGCGCTATATAAATGCTCTTTATTATTATTATTATTATTATTAAAAACAAGTTAGATCCGCGTGCGTTTTGGCTGCACACGATAAAGATCTCACGGCAGTTGAAAATCGTGAAAAACAGGTCGTTCACCCGGTTGCCCTGGTATACAATTTTGGAAAGATAGCTTCATTTTCCTGGTCCCTTCCCCCTAAAGGCCAATTAGCCTTCTTGCATTTCTAAAATGTGGGTAGTTGGCTTGTGCTGCACTGCGGCGACGCGCACGCAACGGAAAGAATATCCCGAGCTTTACATTGTAAATCTATTATGATAAAAAAGGAAATGAATACGGATATTAATTAGTAACAAGAGTTTCCGCAACTATTAATGTGTGAGTGTGATTACCGATGTATCACTGCATTCTTGATTTTAACAGGAGATCCACTCCGCCAGGATATTGGTGTCTTCCTGTTTTCAGAAGGAGCCCCATGGACTGGGATGGTTTGAGCGCTGTGTTTATAGTTATGAAATTGCGGGTTCATCCCCCAAATGGGCCTGACCATTTCAGCGTGTGGAGTTTTGCTCAGGTTTAAATAGTTTGGTAGATATTCAATGATATATTGGATGGAGTGAGTATGGAACAGCGAGAGTGTGGTCATTCTCTCTAAAAACGGATTTACATTTTAGTGATGTGCGTTCATAATGTCTCAGTACCCAGATGACTTAATAACAAGCTATCTCAAGAGGTGTTGTACCGTACGTGGTGCATGAATATGGTACAGACACTTCAGTTATCTGGTTAAATATTGAAGTTGTGCAAGAACAGAATATTTGGCAGACATCGTGAGAGCGCACGTGATACAAAATGAGAAGTGTGCATGTGAAGTATGTTCAGAGACATGACAAAGAGATAGGTATGCAACATTTATGTAGAATCTTCCGTACCAAACATGAACTGTCCATCTATGCTTGTGCTGTACGTCTCAAAACGGCACATATTCTTTGATATGTACATGTACTGTCCTGAGCCCTCTGTTGCACTATGTGAGACAAACCACAGGCCGTTGCAATCAGACAGGCCAAAGACACAGACAGGGAGACAGGCAGTTTACTGAACTCTCATGGCATCGCTATGCTTCACCTGGGAACCTGTACGACTGGCGAGGTTACAGAGCTACAGAGAAGTGAATGTATCATTCAGCTAGTTCCTGTTCAAATTGGTAATATTTTTTGTCATTAACAAAACAGACAATGATACACAGTCCGCGTACAAACCATTCTGAAGAGAAACGTTTACAAAATACTAAAATTAATAGTAAATAAATAAATAATACATAAATAAATAAGTAAATAAATACACAAAAAATAAATAAATAAACCCAGCTCAAGGTTGCACCTTGATAATAGAATCAGGAACAAAAGAGGCGTGATGAAAAAAGAAACAAACTGCCAGCCTGGTCAGTAATTCACAAACAAGTCCAAATATCATCTTGTAATACAGTTGTGGACTCAAAGATCTGATATCTTGAGTTCAATTCCGGCCCACAAAATAAAAATGCCCGTTTGCTGCCTGTGTTAATGTTCCGGGCATGCTGGTAGTCACTGCTTAACGTTTCATAAGTCTTCTTCTCATCACCAGTCTACCTCTACCTTTCCTCTTCCATTCCAATACTTTGCCAGCGCATAAAGATTTTTGTGTAAGCTGAAGGAGTTTGGAGAGTTCTTGAATGTTATATAGAACGGATAATGTTATATGGTTGTGAGGCGTGGACAGTCAACAAGCAAAGCCAGAGCAAGATTGAGAAAGCCGACATGTGGTTTCTAAGAAGAATGCTGAGAGTTCCATGGACAGCAAGGAAAACAAATGAGACAGTCTTGATGGAGGCAGACACAAGAAGATCATTCATAAGGAAGATTAGGAAAAGACAGGCAATATTTATAGGCCATTTTATGAGGAAAGGGGAAATGGAGCACCTGGTCAAAACGGGAAAGCTGGAGGGTAAGACCCAGGGAAAAAATATTGGACGGACTTGCAGAGTGGTTGAAAACAGACAGGGTGGAAGATGTGCTTGCGGCAACAAGGGGTAGAAACATATGGAGGGCCATAATCGCCAACGCCATGTGGCAAGGCACGTGATGATGATGATGAAGGAGTTTGCCAGTTAACGGATGGCAGATTGGGCAGAGCGTGTATGGAATTGTCCAGGTGTGATGAATCCCTCTTGAATATCTTCAAACTTCAAACTTCAAGCTGTGAAAATGTATTGTACTGATGTGGAGATAGCTTGCTCCAGGTTGTAAAATATTGGTTAAATTAAATTGTTTCCTTAAATCTATCGTTTTCGAATTCAGTGTTGGCCAATTGACATTTTAAACCGGACACATCTCTGTTTAGAATTGCTCGCGCGCGCGCGCGCGCGCGCGCGCGTATGTATGTATTGTGTGTGTGTGTGTGCGTGTGTGTGTGTATGTTTGTGTGTGTGTGTGTGCGTGCGTGTGTGTGTGTGTATGTTTGTGTGTGTGTATTGTTGTTGTTTTTGTTGTTTGGTGATTTTTATCATAGATAATTGCGACGCAATGAAATAAAAATTGAACCGAATAAGAAAGTATGCTCACAAGCCCTGTGGTAAAACGATGTGATCAAATCACAGAATGCAAGAGAGCTAGTTGCCTGTCTCCTTATCCATGTCTATGGACAGACTGAGACTGTGAGCAGCTGAGTAAGTTACTGATCTGCCTTTCATGTCTCTGGTCTGTTCGTAGACAGCCCTTCAAATGTAAGTACACGTCAACTATACATAATCATAAGTGGCGCCTGCACCGTAGCTGCTTTCTGATTTATACTGCTTCCTGAACGGAATAAGGCCTTAGTTATAGGCGGATTGTGTGTGTGTGTGTGTGTGTGTGTGCGAGAGAGAGAGAGAGAGAGTTTGTTGTGTGTGTGTGTGTGTGTGTGTGTGTGTGTGTGTGTGTGTGTGTGTGTGAATGTGCGTGTGTGTGTGTGTGAATGTGCGTGTATGTGTGTGTGTGTGGTTTCAGTTTCAGTTTGTCATCATGTTCAGAATCGCTCTCTTTCTCTCTCTCTCTCTCTTTCTCTCTCTTTCTCTCTCTCTCTCCGTCTCTCACTCACTCTCTCTCTCTCGCTGTCTTTTGCACGCGCGCGTGTGTGTGTGGTTTCAGTTTCAGTTTGTCATCATGTTTGCTCGCTTACATGTGTATGTTCTGCTTGTACTGGTTTTTTTTTTTATCTAACTCTTTTTTAATTTATATCTTTAACTTTGGAGCAACTACATACATGTGACTATTCATAGAAGGTTCTTATGCCCAGAAGATTTCTTTGACATCATCTCGATTTACGTGGTTAGGGCGTAGACACTGAGGGCAGAACGAACAGACTTTTGTGAGCTGAAGACACAGGTTCATGAACAGATCATTGGTACCACGGGGTAAGCGTTCTAGCGTCTTTGTGTGCTTCCCGTGTATGGTGATTGGAAAGTTGTACCTCTTCGATCATCTTTGGGCTTTTTTCAATCCAATAGAAAATATAGCATCCTTCAGCATCCTTCAGCATTCTTCAGCCGGGTTTTGCCTGCAAATGTGTTTTTTTTTTTCAGCTGTCAAACTTATAACGATCCGACCAATTCGCTTTTGATTGGGTGAGACACGAAGAATTGATCAATCATCTAGAAAAGGTCAATGTTGATGGAACAGATTTAAGAATAATAAGGAATAAGTATTGGGAACAAACAGCAGCAATGGGAGTAGAAAATGATATAAGCTCTTTCCAAAATATCAGAGAAGGGGTTAGGCAGGGATGCGTTCTGTCTCCAGATTTGTTTTCGCTTTACAACGAAACCATCATAAAAAACCTAGGAGAATGCCTCAGGATAAACTTTGAAGGAAAAATGGTAAACAATCTTCGTTATGCAGATGGCATAAAATGAAAAAAGACCAACAGAAATAGAAAGCAGAAATAAAGGGCAGGAGCTAAACAGCAAGAAGACTGAAGTCATGGTAATCAGTTAAACAAAAGGAATCCCCCCCCCCCCCCCATGCAGAATAACAGCAAATGGCTCCACTTTGAGACAAGTTGATAAGTTAAAATATCTGGGAACAGCCCTTTCGACAGACGGCAGATGCACATTCGGAATAGCCAACAGAATCGGCCGAACTGAAACAACCTTCAAGAAAACGCCTATCAGTTAACACCAGTAAGAAAGTTCTTCAGTGTTATACAGAACTGATATTGTTGTATGGGTGTGAAACGTGGACAGTCAACAAGCAAAACCAGAACAAGATTGAGGCACCTGAAAAGTGGTTTCTAAGCAGATTGCTAAGAGTTCCATGGACTGCAAAGAAAACAAACAAACAAACGAGATTGTCTTGAAGGAAGCAGACACAAGAAAAACATTAATGAAGAGGATTAGGAAAAGACAAACAACACTTATAGGAAACTTTATGAGGCAAGATAAATTAGAGCACCTAGCTACAACAGAAAAGCTGGAGGGAAAGAGAGAGCCAGGTAGACTAAAGGAGAAAATATTGGACGGACTTGCAGACTGGCTTGGAACAGAGAGGGTGGGAGATGCGCTTCCAGCGACAAGGGATAGATCGGTAAGGAGGGTCATGACTGGGAAAGGCCTGACTAATAAGTTGACAGTTTCGCAGCAATAAAGAACATCACAGAAGAGGCACAAATGTTCAAGAACACATTAAGCCTGCCGATTATTTGTTTGAGAAGCGGCTAATTTCCGGGTAATTTCAAGATTTCTCCATGGCCTCCTTAGAAAAGAGATAGCAGGATTCCTTCTGTCTGAAGACTGTTTCCATTCTAACTGTGTGTGCTCTTATCAACAGGCATGCCCAGTTTCCTGAATGTTGAAAGTAACAATTGATGGACTGTCAATAGGTTTTTGTCATTATCATATCCTTGCTGCAGGTGTTAGAAATACACACACACACACACACACACACACACACACACACACACACACACACACACACACACACACACACACACACACACACACACACACAATTATTATGCAAATATATGACACGTAAGCACAGAGGAGTACTCATGGGACTTGACAGAGATGGTGTGAGATCGAAAGGAAAACACGGAGTGTGACCACATGTGTTTCATGTCAATAGTGACAATAAATCAATATTGATAATATAAAATAGTCTACTTTACACAGTTTTGTTCTCATGGGCTAGGTAGGACCTCAGAACCTGGCCAGCTCATGAATTTATGTGCATGCTTAAGACAAGTGTCATGATCACCATACACATGGCACCAGTTACGTTAGCCCGTATGGAATTAGTTCCGGGCGCAGAGATACCAACTTGAGAAACTGAAACTGATACTATTCTCCTAAATTCACCAGGCGGATGATTTACTGCGCATTTTACGTTTACAGACGCAGAGTGCAATACACGCACAAGCGCCAGTACACCTCACTTGCATGTATACATTAGAATACATACATTCATAATTGTACTATGTACTACGAGCATACAAGCATAGGCATTAAATTCATGCACACACACACACACACACACACACACACACACACACACACACACACACACGCATGCATGCACACACACACATACACACAACACACACACACACACACACACACACACACACACACACACACACAATCACAATCACAATCACAACCATGCTACTGAAGAATTGACCATTTCCTTTGAGATGCCAATAAAGAATGGAGCTCTTTGATACACAGTTTTACAGGAGAGAGAACATGAGCACGCGGAAAGAAGAGAGGAGAAATTTGTTTTAATTTAGCAACAACACAACTTGTACCCAAAAAGGAGACATGGAAACACAGAATCACAAAGAAAGCTGGAAGAATGGTCAATATTCACAGCTGTAGAAACTGCAGTGACGCTTGAAACAAAGAGAAAGAGAAAAAGAAAGAGAGAGAGAGAGAAAGAAAGAGAGAGAGAGAGAGAGCGAGACAAACAGACAGACAGACAGAGACAGACAGACAGACAGAGCGAGAAAGACTGACAGACAGGCAAAGAGACAGAGAAGGGGACACAGAGAGAGAGACAGAAAGAGAGCAAGGGAGAGGGAGGGAGAGAGAGAAGGGGCAGAGAATGAAAGAAGAGAGAGAGAAAGAGAGAGGGAGGAGGAGGAGAGAGAGAGAGATAGAGAGAGAAAGTGTCTTTGACCTGTTCATATAATAATAATAATAATAATAATAATTACAATATTTATATAGCGCAAAATCTTGATAAAATCAAATCTAAGCGCTGAAACAGACACACACGCACGCACGCACGCACGCACGCACGTACGCACGCACACACACGCACGCACGCACACACACACACACACACACACATACACACACACACACACACACATACACACACGCATGGCTATAAATGGGGAGAAAGAATAAAAGCAATAAAAGCAAGAATAAAAGCAATGGAAAATTATAGAGAGCATATCATATACAATTATATATTATAACAATGTGATTCCCCTCCGAGCGGAGACAGGCTGCAGAGGGGGGTTGAGTGAGGTTAGGATTTTATGCAGAGGAGAAAAGGTTAGTTTTGAGAGCGGACTTGAAGGAGACAAAAGTAGGTTGCTGACGGACTGAGAGAGGAAGTTTGTTCCAGGAGAGTGGACCAGAAACAGAGAAGGCTCGTGGACCATAGGTATTGAGCTTAGTGCGTGGAAAGCGAAAAGTCAGAGGATCGGAGGCAGAGCGGAGGGTACGTGAGGGAAGATAGATCTCAAGTAGGTTTGACAGGTAATCGGGGGCTGCGTTATTGAGGCTTTTGTAGCACATGGTGTCTCGTTTGTACTGTATGCGCTTTGATACAGGGAGCAAGTGAAGTTGTGCCAGGAGAGGAGATATGTGGTCAGCTTTTTTCTTTTTGAGTACAAGGCGTACAGCATTGTTTTGAATGCGCTGTAGGATGTGAATGGTGGAGGCAGGAAGACCAGACAGGAGTGAATTGCAATAGTCAATGCGATACATTATGAAGGAGAGAACGAGTTTTGCAGTTGTTTCGACAGAGAGATACTTCCTGATCAGGCTTATACGATGGAGATGATAGTAGCAAGATCTGGCAGTTTGAGAAACAAAGTTGTTCATGGAGAGGGTAGAGTCAATGCAGACACCAAGGTTTTTAGCTGAATCAGAAATTGGGACTGATGTGTTACATAATGGGAGAGAAAGAGGAGGCAGCTGAGAAAGTTTCTGACGGGTGCCAATGAGGATAGCTTCTGTCTTGTCGTCATTAAGCTGAAGTTCATATCGTCAATAAACATGCAACAAATATACAAGGGTTAATGAATCATTGAACATCAAAGGTGGATGATAACATAAGAAAATATTAATTCATCTGTATATTCCTTGTGAAAACCTCCTGATTCTTCTGGGATATACAATGTCAGGAAGACAGACAGACAGACAACTAAAGAAACAAACCATATTTCTCCATTTGCATGCCGGGCCCAGGCTGGGAAAGGCCTGATTGATAAGTTGCCACATTCGCAGCAATAAAGCACATCACAGAAGACGCACAAATGTTCAGGAACAGATTAAGCCTGCTGATTATTTGTTTGAGAAGCGGCCAATTCCAGCCTAAAAGGCCCGTTTGGTGTGAATTTGTTGCTCCCAAATGGAAATTTTATGACTCCATGAGATATTTTGTTGACCGGGTAATTTCAAGCTTTTCCCACGGTCTCATTAAGAGAGATATACCAATATTCCTTCTGTCTGGAGACAGTTTCCATTCTAACTGTGTGTGTGCTCGTATCAATGGGCTTGCCCAGTTTCTTGAAGGCTGAATGTGACATTTTGATTGTCTATGTCAATAGGTTCTTGTCGTTATCGTATTTTTGCTGTAGGTGTTGGAAACATGTATGTGTTACTGAAGCAGAGAAGAACATTCATGGAACTTGAAAGAGACAATGGGGTCAATAGCAAGACAGTATTGTGTGACAACACGTGTTTCATATCGATGATCAAAATAAATCAATAGTAATAATAATGAGTGAGTCTACTACAGAGCTGTTCTCGCAAATCCAGTTGGATTCACTATGCGTTTGACACTAACCAGATGTAGAGGGCAATACACAAGCACTGATAACCTTCTTTTGCTTCTACACATTAGAATACATGCATTCATAATTATACACAGGCGTACAAGTGAATATGTAGGTATATATGAATGTTTGGCTATAGGTATAAAAATTTGTACATTGGTGAAGAGACATTAGATTCATCACACACACGCACGCACACACACACACGCACACACACACACACACACACACACACACACACACACACACACACACACACACACACACACACTCACGCACACATGGACATAGTTCTACATCTTTCAGAAAATCATAACTGTGCTGCTGGAGAAGTGATCATTTCCTGCAAGATACCAATAAAGAAGGGAGCTCTTTGACACAAAGTTTTTCAGAAGGGAGAAAATGTGCAAAGCAGAAAGAATGAGAGGAGTGAATCACTGTAATTTAGCAGCAACAGAAAAGAAAGACCCAAAAGGAGGGACATAGAAAAACAGCATCACAAAGACAGCTGCATGAATGGTCAATATTTACGCTTGCAGAAAAGTGCGGCGACAGAGGACAGACAGAGACAGACAGACAGACAGAGAGAGAGAGAGAGAGAGCTAGAGAGAGAGAGAGAGAGAGAGAGAGAGAGCTAGAGAGAGAGAGAGAGAGAGAGAGAGAGAGAGAGAGAGAGAGAGAGAGAGAGAGAGAGAGAGGACCAAGGTGGTCGAAACGTTCTAAACAATGTGGCTTTATGTGTTACAAATATTTTTGAAAAAGTTTTAGGCTACTATTTTGCGAAATCAAGTTCACATTGAAGAAGATTCTGTTACAGTATAAGCTGACGTACATTAAGAAGAAAAGTAGACTGCACAAGGAAAAGAAACATTTTAACGTTGCCATAAGATCTTGAGCTAGTATTGTTTGACATTTTCTGTTACAAGTGTGTTGATTTTTAGGCATTCGTTTCTGTCCAAGTAACCTTGACCTTGGAGCTGTACTATCAAACTTTCTGCCTTTTTTGTTGTTGAATCCACAACAGTTTACTGCTGTACCCAAAATGTAGTTAAAACTCGCCCTTAAAGAGGCGATACAATCTTGTTCTCGCATTTAGTGATAAAACCACAGAAAAGACACGTATACCTGGTCATCATTAAATTATGTGCCTTTCTTATGGAAGAAAGATTTAAAAAGAAAAAGCGGTAAGGTGGAAAAATTTCTTGTTCTGGAGAATGGACACGCTTCACAGTAATGTTTAATTAATAAAGGCTGAAAACAAAGAGAGGTAATGTCTCCATATCTGTTTATTGTATGTATGGAAATGAGCAATAAGAATAATAAAAAAAAGAGAGTAAGATTCAAGTATCCATATCAATATCAGCGCTTAGATTTGATTTTGTCGAGATTTTGCGCTATATAAATATTGTAATTATTATATTATCAATACTGTCGGTTAAAAAATTGTCAATACACTAATGAATAGACTTTATTCTTGCTGGTGCCAGTGTTTCTTTTGAAAAGTGCGTAAAATGCTTTTTTTTTAATTCTTAGAAACAAAAAACAAATAAATAAGAATATCAATATATAATAGCGTTGAATACAAAACTACAATACACTATAGAAACAGATTTCATTCTTGCAGATGCCAATGTTTCTTTCGAAATGTGCCTAAAAATGTTATCTGTGTTATTTTGTATTCATTCATTTATCAGAATTTTGGGGGATGAAGGAGCAAACTGGGTTATTTATAAACTTAATGCTACCAAGACTAGTGTAATATGACTGGGAAGCACAAAAAACTCAATGGTTAGACAATATGCAGCACTTAAGTATTGACTAGAATCTGAAGAAATCGAAAATCTCAGGAATGTGCTCCATTGGCAGTGTTTACAATAATGAAAATAGTTATTTATTATCAAAACAAGCAACAATAGTATTGTTTTTCAAAAATGGATGAAGAGGCAAATGCTTTCACTCAGTGGAGTTTTATTATTAAGGTCCTTGATTTTTCCGAACTGATACACTAGTAAATTTTATTACCAAATGCACAAGATCATTTTACAAAAGATTAAGAATATATGTGTGTGGTTTTCTTTTCTTTTTTTTCTCTCTCTTTTTTGTTTGGAGGGAAAAACCAGATTCAGTGAAAAAACATTGGCTAAAAGTATTCAAAATGGAGATCTTGGTTCGTCAGACTTCAAAGGATATAGTTCAGCACTAAAACTAATTGATTAAGGAAAGTACTCATTCATCGAAAAGCTTGAGCGTTACGGTCTGGATAAACGCCCCTCGTTATGATATAAAAATGTCTTTATTGCTTCTAAAACTAACTTCGGAAAAGAATACAACCAAATGTTTTGAAAGAATACTTGCTGAATCTTTGTCATCATCATCATCATCAGGTGCCCTGCCGCATGGCGTTGGCAACCATGGACTTCCAACCATCTCTATCTCTCGTTGCCCCCAGCATCTCCCCTACCCTCTTCATCCTCAGCCACCTTGCAAGTCCGTTCCAGCATTCTCTCCCTGGGTCTACCCGGTGCTCTCTTTCCCTCCAGCTTTCCCGTTGTGACCAGGTGCTCCAAATCCCCCTTCCTCATAAAATGGCCTATAAATGTTGCTTGTCTTTTCCTAATCTTCTTATCAGTGATCGACTTGTGTCTGCCTCCATCAAGACTGTCTCGTTTGTTTTCTTTGCTGTCCATGGTACTCTCAACATTCTTCTGAGAAACCACATCTCGGCTGCCTCAATCCTGCTCTGGCTTTGCTTGCTGACTGTCCACGCCTCGCATCCGTACAACAGTATTGGTTCTATATAACATTCAAGGACTCTCTTTCTGATAGTTAATTGATAGGCATTTGTTGGTAAGAATGCTTGTCATCTTCTTGAATGCTGTTTTGGCTTGGCCGATTCTGCCAGCTATTTCCGATGTGCATCTGCCGTCTGATGAAATGACCGTTCCCAGGTATTTGAACTTATTAACCTGTGTCAAGGTTGTGCCATTTGCTGTTATTTTGCATGATGGGATTTCATGTTTTTTACTGATCACCATGACTTCAGTCTTCCTGCTATTTAGTTCCAACCCCTTACCTTTGCTTTCTGTTTCTAGTATATTCACAAGGTTTTGTAGGTCCCTTTCATTTTCTGCAATTAGCACGGTGTCATCTGCGTACCGAATGTTGTTTATCATTTTCCCTCCAACCTTTAATCCAGGGTCTTCTTCTAGGTTTCTCATGATATTTTCGCTATATAGTGAAAACAGATCTGCTGACAAAACACAACCCTGTCTGACTCCTCTTTTGATGCTTTGAAAAGAGCTTATATTGTTTCTATTCTCATTGCAGCTGTTTGTTCCCAGTACATATTCCTGATTATTCGTAGATCTTTTCCATCGACATTGAGTCTCTCCAGTTGGTTGATCAATTCTTCATGTCGTACCCGATCGAAAGCCTTGGTATAGTCAACAAAGCATAAATACAAATCCTTATTCATCTCAATGACCTCTCTATGATAGTTCTTAGGATGTATATGGCATTAATAGTTCCTTTCCCCTCCACAAATCCACACTGTTCTTCTGCTATTTCTCTTTTGATTCTATTCCTTGTCCTCATCATGATTATTCTTAACAGGATTTTTGTTACATGACTCATCAAACTGATTGTGCGATGGAGTTCGCATTCTATAGCCCCTGTCTTGTTTGGAAGTGGAATGAAAATTGATTTTGACATATCTTTGGGGATTTTTCCTGTGTCATAAATTTCATTTAGGACTGTTATTTGAATCTTTGTGGTTTTATGAAAGAATACAGATCGTTAACACTATAGATTATAAATAGTAGAAAACAGATATTTCTACAATATTGCAAATGTTATAAAGGAGATGAAATTGTATTGTTATTTGAAGAGCTTAACGGAAACACACATAAACAATGACTTCAGTGTGTGTGTGTGTGGTGTGTGTGTGTGTGTGTGTGTGTGTGTGTGTGTGTGTGTGTGTGTGTGTGTGTGTGTGTGTGTGTGTGTGTGTGGAGGATGCAAACTTGCAATAAGAGCATTTCTAAGACAGAATAACTTTATGTTTTATGACTATCAAACATTACGTTTAAACATTGCCCCCGTCTGCCCACCCGAAAAAGCACATTGTTGTATCATAATTCATCAAATGCTGACAACACAAAACCACAAACCTGGGCTAGATGGGAAAATACGCTACATGAAAATTATGATTGTGATTTCTAGTTTTCTTAGCGGATAACTTCAAATATATTAATATGGAATAATTTCAAATTATAGACTAGATTTGTATAGACAGCCTTGATTGCCAACACCATGCCGCAAGACACATGATACGATGAGTTTTAAATGAGAATTATGCACATGATTATTGGAATACATGTAACACTCAAAAAGATGAGAACAACAAATGCCAAATAGTGTAGGTTCTATAATCTTGAAAAAAATATTGAATGTTTTTGGTATTACTATGATAGTAGTCACATTCTGGCTGACGATTGCAAACATGTTCAACACTAAACGTGAAGTGGCTGATAATGTAAATAATCGATCAATAGAGACAGGCTTCTGTGTGGAATAAACAAATGTAAGTGATACACTTTTTAATGTTATCATGTTGTTTGTGAAGTAATATGTCTACATAGTGTTAACTCATGTAAACCGAAAAAGAAGTTAACCAAATGGAAATGGCTTTAAATGCAGTTACTATCAAGACTGCCATGTGGTTTTGCTATAAACCCGTTTTGTTGATAAGGGACTGTCGATTTCCTAGTTTTGTTGACAATGGACTGTAAATTTTCTAGTTACCATTTACCAGTTAGCACTTTTTTCTTTTGCATGATGAAATGGTGTTGTTTGTATGCGAATGCTGCATTTTGAATTATGTATCTACCCTGGAACTAGACGTATAAGTGTGTGTTATAATTTGTCGTCCTTTTGTTTTTGTTTTCACATCTCTATTTTTGTCCTTGCAAAAGTTCTTAGATTTGTTACTGAATTTATAGTATTAGGAATATATCATTGTATTCTATGCCCTAAAAAGTTGAAGAAGTATTGTTAGAAAAGGTAGAAGGAAAGGGGTTGGAAAGAAAGAGAAATAAGGTATTTAATTCTATAACTAGAGATTGCCTTTGTAGCTGAACGAGAAATGGTCTTGAAAATGGCAGTTAGGCACGTTTAAAGCAAGCTATGTAAAAAGGACATATGGTTTAACAGTCTGGATTCCAGTGACACTATTTTTAACAAGCAAATATTCACACACAATGTCTTGTCTCATCTCGCTGCCACAGAAAGCCTGATATAAGGAAGACAGTCTTTCTCCTCGATAACCATTTTTAGGAAATGGAGATAGATGGCCTTGTTTACAACTACAGCCTAATTTACAACCATCAGCACAAAATTCAGTGTTGACAGAAGTATTTGTCTCGTTTATGGGCTTGCACTGTAATGCTATTTCAGGGATTCAGCCTGTCTGCCCTGTCTCTGAGTGGTATCGTGAGATACAGAGCTAACCCTTGTTTATCACTGGTGTACACTACTGCTTCCTCCCTACTATAACACAACACAGACATAAAATTAATCATTGTGTAGCGTGATCAAGCTCAACGGTTTTGCTCAGCTCCATCCTATCACTGGTACATTTTCACCATCTTGTTTAATCACAATTTAAAGCTGTGAGTAACATCTGATGATATCCAACATTAATATCATTGCTGAATCTAAATCCAAACAAGTGTGACTGCCTGCGTTCAAGCAAACAGGAACCAGAAAAAACACGAAAGAAGAATACGAACGCGTATTTAATACAAGACAAGACAGGCGCGAATTTTCGGCCAAATGGCATTTGTCAAGCGTAGGAATAAAAACAAACAATCACCAGATACAAAACTTTTGAGAAAAAGCTGAAACTTCCCTGCTGCTGTGTCCAATGTAAGAAAAAGGTCAGTTTATTCCTTTTTTTCTGGTTCCTGATTGCTGAATCTAGTGTCCGTCCTTGAGTATTCTGGGACACAAATGTGTTTATGTTTTCCTTGAATTTGTTGCACTAACCATGTCTATTGCATGCTTCTGCCGTGTCTTGATAGATGTATTACATCACAGACAAGTATCGCATGTTTTGCGGTGAACATGAGATGACGTAAGTTTGAGAATGCTTTCAAATAGTATAAGTAGGAGACCACCACCACCATCATCACCACCAGCAACAACAACAACAAAACAAAATCTTTGCAAATACAAGTTTCTAAAAAATGTCTCAAGAATAAAACAAAAAAGATTTTAGATGAATCAATTTCTGTCAAGATTTAATGTGTTAGTGAGGCTTTTTTCCCTTTCCCATAGATTGACAATTCGTTTTTGTATAAAGCATATTATACATAAAATCCGTTTTAGATGAAGACCGTATTTATTGATTAACAGTAACATTCATCAGTATTGCACTGTGAAAATCCCACATGGTTTTTGTATTATCAGATATTCCCACCTTCTCCTGAATACATACCCACCATCAACATATTCATACCATTAGGACATAATGTTTAAAGATACTGAAATAGCTTCATTTCATTTTTAACACATCCACAACACAAAATTGTGATGACATCAACCATCCATTATGGACACAACATAAGATCTGACTGCAACCGTGGTCTGAATCACCACTTTTCACCTTTCCTTTCTCTCCCTTGCCACAGTTATCGAACGTGACTAAATCCTTCAGTATCAGCAGCAGCACTTGTGCATCCAGCTTCCAAATATCTCTACCTTCAAGCGTCTGTGTCAGAATCCCAGCTCACTATTCACCCCCACAGGAGAATACTCCATCTCTCCCTCCAAATCCTAATGACTCCATTGTCCTCACAAATTCATCCCGTCTTTTTTCCTCCGTCCTTCTATCCAATCCAGCTCTTCTACCATCATCTTTAAATCTCTGCCTGTTGCCTGTGTCTGTCTGTTTGTCTGCCTGCTGCTGTTCTTTCTGATTGTCTGTCTGTCTGTCTGTGTGTCTGTATGTCTGTCTGTCTGTCTGTCTCTCCCTCTTTCTCTCTCTCCTCTTTCTTCCCCTCTCTTTCCCTCCCCCTCTCTCTTTATCTCCTTCCCTCTTTGTGTGATTGTCTCTCTCTCTCTCTCTCTCTCTCTCTCTCTCTCTCTCTGTGTGTGTGTGTGTGTGTGTGTTGTGGTTTGTGTGTGTGTTTATGTTTGTTGTATGTGAATGGTTTGTTTAAAAGGTGTGAGTGCAAGTAGGCCGAGGTCGAAAGTCTAGTATAACAAATTATTTAAAGCTGTATGTATGTATGTATGATAATATGTATGTATGTTTGTACGTATGTATGTATGTATGTATGTAGTGTATGTATGCATGTATGTATGTATGTGTGTATGTATGTATGTATGCGTGTATGAATGTATGCATGCATGAATGAATGTATGTATGTATGTATGTATGCATGTATGTATGTATGTATGTATGTACGAATGTTTGTATGTATATATGTATGTATGTTTGTACGTATGTATGTATGTATGTATGTATGTGTATGTATGCATGTATGTATGTATGTGTGTATGTATGTATGTATGCGTGTATGAATGTATGCATGCATGAATGAATGTATGTATGTATGTATGTATGCATGTATGTATGTATGTATGTATGAATGTTTGTATGTATATATATATGTATGTTTGTACGTATGTATGTATGTATGTGTATGTATGCATGTATGTATGTATGTGTGTATGTATGTATTTATGTATGTATGTACTACGTACGTACGTTTATATATATATATATATATATATATATATATATAATATTCATTAATATACACTTGCAACACACCATATATATATTGTGTGTGTGTGTGTGTGTGTGTGTGTGTGTGTGTGTGTGTGTGTGTGTTTTAAAAAAGAACAAAACAAAACACAGCAACAACAATAAACAAGCAAACAAAAACTCAAAGCAAAGCAATCTATCACATTTGCGTTCCTTTGTCCACTTACCACTACTCAGAAACACATTGTGATTTCATATCAGACGTTTTCTTCTACAGGACAAAGCGGCATACTTGATGATCTGCGTACGTATACACTGGAAGAGAGTTTAGGCACAACGTATATGCATACATATTGCCTGGGAGATCAGAAAAAAATCCTTTTTCCCCCTTATTACCAGTACATGGGAGCTACCCAGTGAGCATCAAACCACTAACCTTCCAGTCTGAAATCTAATGTCTTACCTACTTGGCTACTGCGCCTGTCTGCTGCTACCAGTAACCTCATAAATCACCAAGACTGTTCCACGACAAAGAGACAGACATAAAACTAAAGAATCAAAATGTATTTCTTCCTCTCCATGCGGGACCCAGACTGGGGGATGCAGATTGATATGTTGCCACAGTTACAGCGATAAAACACACCACATCAGGCACACAAACATATTAAGCCTGCAGATTATTTGCTTAAGAAGAGAGCAATTCCAGCTTAAAGCCAATTTGGCGCAAATACGTTGCTCCCAAATGGAAATTTTATGACTCCAGCACATATTGCGATGACTGCTTCATTCCTTGTGATTTTCCTTCTGTATCGTTGGGACAGTGATAGCAGGATCCGTTTTGTGTGGAGACCATTTCTATTCTAATTCTGTACGCCTGCCCATTTCCCTGAAAGCTGAAAGTGAGACTGGATGGGCTGAGTCAGTAGGTTATTGCCATTATCAAGTCTGGCTGAATGGGTTAGTAAAGAAATCTCCATGAATATAAAAGAGAAGAGCATTCAGGAGACGTGAAAGAGACAAACGGAAACAAGTCTAGTAAAAGACCAGTGCCCTGACCTACTTACACACCAAGTGAAGTACTCGTTTCCGTCGCACTGATGCTAATTTTTGTTTCTGCAACATATGCACCAAAATCAGAATCTGAAATAGAGTGCAACCTTTTAAGTCTCACACTTTGAGTGAAGCGCATCATTAAAAATGCAGCAGAAAGGACAGTCAAGGAGTCAGTGCGTGCGACAAACTATCAATCATAGTAATGGGAGCGTTCCTCCAGTGAACAACACGACAGTGGTCATCATCATCATGTGCCTTACCTCATGGCGCTGGCGATCGTGGCCATCCATACGAATCTATCTTTTGTCGCTGCAAATATATCTCCTTCTCTTTCCGTCGTTATCCACTCCATAAAATGCCCAATATTTTCTCCCTGGGTCTATTTAGTGCCATTTTCCCTCCAGCTCTCCTGTGGTGACTAGGTGCTCAATTTCTCTTGTCTCATAAAATGTCATATTGATGTGATGTTGTTTGCCTTTTCCTAATCTTCTTCATTAGATTAATGTTCTTTATATGTTTATCTCTTTCAAGGCGTCTCGTTTGTTTTCTTTGGGATCCATTAAATTTTTAATGTTCTTCTTAGAAACAAACATTTCAGTTGTCTGAATCTTTTTCTGACTTTGCGTGTTGATAGTCCACTCTTCGCATCCGTGCGGCAGTGATCAGCACATACGAGACTAGATTTCTATTGTCGACCATAGTTGTCAGCATATGCACAGTTAGCTTTGGATTGTATACCATTGTTTGTAAGCGAATGATCAGTATACGCAAACTGGCCTTCTATTGTCTACGATTGTTTCTTAGAAAGTGATCAACGCATCTCTAATTTGCTTTTGATTGCCTGCCATAGTTTTTCCGATAATGATCATCACATGCAGCGTTGGCTTTCTATTATGAACCATTATGTCTTAGAGCATAATCAGCATATGCTAAATGGGCTTTCGGGTCTTTGTTACTTAATGCCTCAAAATGCCCCTACAGAACGACACAACAAGAAGATCTGCTTTACTGATCTGTGAAGCAATTGTTGTAGTAAGTTGTGGTGAGATGAATTTTGCCAGTAGTTTGTGATTAGAGCACCTAGTCACAGCAGGGAAGCGGGACAGAAAGAGAGCACCAGATAGACCCTGGGAGGAAATATTGGATGGATTTGCAGAGTGGCTGAGGACAGAAAGGATGGGAGACGTACTTGCAGCGACAACGACAGACTCTAATGGAGGCCATGACCGCCAACACCATGCGGCAGGGCACACGATGATGATAAATAGGTTGGAGCTGGGGTGGGGGTGTGAATAGACAGACAGTCATGGTTATTGTTGGTGATTGTAACGTTTATTGGATTTCGTCCCCCCCCCCCCCGCCCCCCCTCAGTGCGTGGCAAACAAGCATGTGACATTGTATTGTATTTAAAATTACGTAGATACAAAATAAAATTGGATGTAAGGTATGTGTGTCTTAAACATTTATTTCATTTCTTCAAAACCAGGTGATCTATTATTGCCTATTTTAGAAGCATATTTTCAAATCTCAGGAACTGTGAAAGGTATTGCGGCTGATTTTTTTTCTAACACAATTTAGATGAATTGTTCACTACGCATGTTTTTTTTTCAGGTCAGATTATGTTACTGAATACAGAGACGAAGCATGCTTTAAAGACGTTGGTGGTCATTTTTTGTGGAAATTTAATTCGTGTGAAAAATGAACGCTTCATTAATTGAGTTAGGTCTCGCCAGAATGTTAATGTGTCCTTTTGTCTATTAATCAGTTTGCTAAAACAAACCTTTTTGTGTTTTAACGTCTTGTTTACATAATCTATAACTTTTTGATGTTGACTTACTGTTTAATTTACATTGTGCTGCTGGTCACCCTGGGTGGTAATTAGATAGCAATGTCTATTGGAAAAACATACAGCTTAGGTTTCATCAAGTTAGGTATCCTGGAACCCCACATATGTAAGGGCGCTGATAATGCCTTTCTGACGAGTTTCCATTTCTAGCGATCATCTGTTACTCTCCAGTATCTGACAAAATTGAAGTTTGTCCATTCTTTGACGCTGCTTACCAATATCTTATTCTGCTTTTCTGATTTTGATCCTGTGAGAGCTGCTGTTACCTGCATAATCCTGAAAAAAGCACTTCATGTTTCGAGTCTTGATCTATTACATTTGCCCTCAAGTATCTGCAGTGGTTTACTGTCTGCAGCTGTTGTAATCTGACGTTGATGTTAGTGCTGATGACATTGATGTTGTTGGTCATCAGCTTGTCTCAGCAATGAACTCCAATCTGTAGACTGTTGTTGTGTCACCAAGGCATTGCACCGGGTTGGCTGATTCCTGTTCATCTCTTGGCAAACCATGAATGTAATCAGCAAAACATGGCGCCGATCGTTTCTGCGTGATCTTCCAGTATATCAGTCATAATTCATTTCAGAAAGATGTTTAAAGGAGTGGGTGTCCAAGTGTGGCTGCTGTTTGAAAATGGTCATCAATGATGCCACTGATAAAAATCACACTTCTAGCCTTGTTGTAGAGTTTCTCTATCACTCTGATCAGTTTGGTGTTGATGTTATACTTTCACATGGATGGTGGTCCATTAGGCTGCATGCTACATCCTGTCTACATTTAACATCTATGGAAACATGGTAGAGATTCTGCTGATGTTGAAAGTACTTTTTTAAAAGTGATCACAAACTGAAGATATGTTCAGTGTGCTTGTTCCTATTCTTAACTATAACTGTTCTTCAGGAATGGTACTTTCTGCTTGGGGTTTCAGCCTTTTCAATGGGATCTTCAATATGACTTTGCTCGGGCAGCTTATAAAGCTAATCGTGTGATAGTTCTGATTGCTGAAGGGTGCCTTTCATGGGTAAGATAAAGACTTACGAATGTGTCAGTAGTCTTGGATATTCCTATTCGTAAGTTGTTGCATGGCACACTTGAAAATAAACGAGGCATACAAACCAACGAACCAACACACACTGAAACACAAAAACACGCAAGCGCACAACATCAAACACACAAATGGACACTTGATTGTTCCCCTATCTCAACCCTACCCCCACTCTCTCTTTTGTTTCTCTTTCCCTCTGACAGGCACATGGTAATAGATCAATAGCGTCTCTGTTATGTTAGTTATGCTATCACAAGGACTCTACTCCTTTTATCCCTTTCCCAACATTCTCAATCCCGTTTTGTAAAAACAAAACAAACAGACAAACAAACAAACAAAAAAAATTATGATCATGTTTCTTCTCATTGACTTTGAACTAGTGTCGCTGAATACTCCGTGATTACAGCTCTCATTTCCAGGATTCTCCAGATAATTCTGCCTGCCTGTTCCTTTCCCAGTTCCCAGGCTCTGTCACTCACACACACACATACACACACACACACACACACACACACACACACACACACACACACACACACACACACACACACACACACACACAACACACACACGCACAGAGAGAGAGAGAGAGAGAGAGAGAGAGAGAGGAGAGAGAGAGAAACACACACACACACATATGCACACACAACACACACTCACACACATACACACACAGACATACAAAGCATACACACGCATGCACACAAACACAAACACACGCACACACACGCACGCACGCACGGCACGCAAGCACACACACACACACACACACACACACACACACACACACACACACACACTCACAGACACACAGAGGTCTACTTCATTAGTGGAGCTAGGATTTCCCCACCACATATTTGATCATTTTCTCCCTGATGCCAATAAAAAGAGAGGCTATTGGGTATGACATTTCATAAAAAGGAGAAAATAAGACAGAACGAAAAAAAAGGGGAAGCAATTAGATTGCTTTCATTTAGCAACAAGGGGAATGAACCAACAGAGGGAACATGGACACAAATAGAGAGGCAGAGAAAGCTGGGTCAATGGTCAATATTCACAGCTACACAATATTGGCTAAACAGGGCTTTGAGAAAAATAATATGGCGGGAAAATGTAAGGACAGAGGGGATGGAGAAACTGGGAAGAATGAAGGAGTGTTATTTATGGATAAAATGTATTTGTCACTGAAAGAGGAAATCTGTGTGTGGTACAAGTGTGGCATCTACAGACCTCAGTTACCAATTAAATCTTCAATCAGACAGACATTATCCAGCAATGCTATCTGACCTGGTACCAAGCACCCATGATGATAACTGCTCTTCTTAAGCAAACAAAGGGAAACATTTTGAAGAGTAATCTTTGTAATATGTTGAGAAGGGAAGCTCATGTCCGTCTAAAACATCCCTTTTGATGTTCTTATTGAAATTCCACACTTACGATTAAGGGGTTTGAATTTAAGGCAGCTTAGACAAACATAAACAATTAAAAAAAACTAGCTTACCATAAACTTTTTGTCTATAACCTTTATATGACCTAACGGACTGAAAGCATATTACAGTATAAAGTGCGAAATATAACGTTTACTTGAGGACAGTGAAACAAAAGTGAAGATGCAATCAGGTTGTGAAAAATTTCTTGATATCACTGGGCTAACAATATACACTGATATCGCTTAGCCAGAACTCTATCAGCTGGCTACCATGCTGCCTTCAAATAAAGCGACTTTCTTCATGTTCAAACAGCCATTATATATCTTGGTGTTCAAGAGTCATTTAAAAGTTATCCGTCATAGCCTTCTGCATCTTACTGATTAATATTTCAGTAAAGCAGTGTTGTGTTACTGTACTGCACTGCCTGAATTACACAGGCTCTATATAGATCTAGGTTTGCATTTGTACACGTAATGGGGAATGAGAGGGTGTTACACGCATTCACATACACAAGCACAGACTCACACTATAATAATGATTAGTACTCAATTATTTGTTATTGTTTGGTACAAAACACACACACACACACACACACACACACACACACACACACACACACACACACACCACACACCACACACACAACACACAAACACACACACACACACAAACACAACACATGCACAACATATATAGACATTGCATATCTATTATTATCTCTGTATAGCATCTATCTATCTCTCCTACTCTTTCTTTCCATGTTTATATGTATAATGATACACATATATATGTATATATATACATGTACATATATATATATATATATATATATATATATATATATATATATATATATGTGTGTGTGTGTGTGTGTGTGTGTGTGTGTGTGTGTGTGTAATATATATACGTTATTTTTTTTATTGGCAAACCATGTTTGAAATTCTTCTGAAATTTTTCGAGCTTTTCGCTCATGATCAGAGTTCCGGAAAAGAAGAAATTAACACAAATGTTATCAATCCAAGTAACAGAAATCAGCATTAAACACGAACAACAGGAATGTGAAGCGATCATATAAAATGATTACAGCTTAATTGTCAGCTGTCGGCTTCGAGACTCATCTCTGGTGTTAATCGTAGGTCCCAATTTTCTTATATACAATGCTTCAAGCGTCATTAAAAATGTTTCTCCCCGGATTGTTGCGTGTAATATCGTGGCATCATTCATGTCCATCGTCTTCACTCCACATTGGTCCATATGTGTTTTTATCGGCCCATTGTTTTTGATGTGCTCTCTGAAGCGAGATTGCAAATGTACGCTGGTTTGGCGACATAGTAACACACACACATACATAACAATATATATATATGTATGTATGTATGTATTTTGTGTGTGTGTGTGTCGTGTGTATGTACAAATATATATTCATATGAATATCCCAAATAATAATGTATAACATTCTGTCACGTAATCTGCCGTCTTTCATGTAATTGTATGTTCGTGTTTATTGTTATTTGTTTTCTGATGTGTGTGGTATATATTCGAAATTCTCTACATATTACTCTCTGAGTCTGGGTAAATATGTAATGTTGTAAGCCATACTGAATCTGGAGAAAGGCACGAAACAAGAATGATTTGTTCTTTATTTTTTTAGCAAATAAAATGTTAGAGTGTTAAATGTATAACCGTGTCTTAGTCTTGTATGTGCCTTACAGCCACTTGAAATCTGAAAGCCTTTGTAGACCACAATTCCTCATTATACTACTGCTACTACTATTACTACAATTACTGCTACTGCTGCTGCTGCTGCTACTACTACCACCACTACACTACTACTACAACTACTACTTCTATTTAAATCCCCACCTCTTTTCTCGGCAATGAATTCAAAAACTTCTTCTTTCCGTCAGTCTGTGTATTGAACATTGTAAGGTGGTCTTCGTTGATTGTATGTGTATGCCTGGTGCGTGAGTGCACTTTTATGTGAATTTTCAAGATTTGGCGCCGTATAGATACTGTATTACTACTATTACTACTACAACTAATACGACTACTACTGCTACTGCTGCTACTACTGCTACTGCTGCCGCTTTCGAAGATGATGACAGCACCATCACCATTATCACTATCATCATCAACAACAGCATTATTATTTTATTATTATATTATCATTATTATTAAATACCAATGCTGTTATTATAACTATCATCATCATCAGTAGCAGCAGCAGCAGTAGTTGTAGTAAAAGTAGTAGTAGTAGCAGTAGTAGTATGTTTTCATCGATATTATTATCACTATTATTTCTTATACCTTGCTGATTCTACAGGCAGACAAATGGGAATAACTGAGTTTGTCTTATGGCTCAATGTATTGTCTAGCCAGTATTTTGAACAATAACTAAACAATAGGTGCATTCTGGTCTAAGAATCCTATTTTAAGTAATTTGATTCTTAATCTTGTTTAAGGAATCGATACGTTTTGTAGATAAAAAAGAAATGTATTCTGACTGCTTTCCAGGAAATGAAAATTCTTCATGGCAGACATATGAAGATCAAAAGTTCAATATATGAGACCCATCACAAGGACTGGAAATACAGAATGTGGCGTTTGGTTTCAATCATTTGAGGACAATAACAATTCATCTATACTTCCCCGGACAGCATTACGCGGAGAATTGCCGTCAAAAGCAACTCACCAGGCTGCCCTGAAATGTTCCTTTCCTTTAGCTGTCAGAGAAAATGGAAATTGGACTCCTGTAAAATCACCAGCACGTAGAACTGGACCTGCAAGGTCAAGAGAAAGGTCAACATTTCCCCTGCTTCCTGCTTCCCCCTCTCTCCCCAGTCATCACGGCACTTTCCATGTTAAATCGCTCGCATTCTTTTAGCACACGTCCTGTCCGTGCCATAGGTGATGAACAGCATGTACTGGTGTGTGAGGTGTCTACAGTGACCAGCGGCTGAGTGGTCTGATCTGCTCCTTGACGTTAGACTGGGTCGCAAGCAATCGCCTTTCTAAAATTAATTATACAATCACATTATTGCTGGCTTCCCTTTGGAATGATTGAATTATATTCCGGTGTGAAGGGCTGCTGGAAATTCGGGATGATTTATCAGGATCTGCTATTTTACTAATTACGAGTGCAGACATATAGGTCTGGTGTTGTGGTCTATAAAAGCAGACACAGCTTCAATGCTGAAGAGAATCAAAAGAAATGTTACCGTGTGGCAGTGGATCATTATGTCGGGGCAGTGCCGTTAGCTGAAATCATGTTGTGTCTTCAGAGACTGGGAACAGTCATTTCTTTTGCTGCTTCTAATTAAATTTAACCACAGGGGCTTTGTATGTGCAAAATAATGTTTATTCGTTTGTTTGCTTTTTTATATATATGTCTATGTGCAAAATGATGTTCATTTGTTTATTTGCTTGTTTACATACATGTCTACATTCATTTTTCTGTCCATTGCCAGTGTTATTGTCTTGTTGTTGTTTTATATTGCTTTCTGTGACTGTGGTTTGGGTTTTCATTTCGTATGCCTTCTGTCCACATTTATACACTGATTATTTATTTAGAATTACAAAGCAGCTGCTTGTTTTTATGAATATAATGCTACAAACACTCTATTTGCTGGCAATAATCTTTTCTTTATTGTTGTTTTAGCATTTTGTTTATTTATTTTTTTCATATTTCTTCCATATTCCTGTCATGTCTTTTCCTAATCTGTTTTCCAGAAATCCCAACAACACAATACTTGAATTTCCTGCGTAGCAGATTTACTCTGATAGATAAGTACCGAACTGTACGTTCAGATATTAGCATTACGCAGTTTGAAATATATTTCGTAGGCATTAAGTGTTCATTGTTCAGAATCATTGTCAATATTATGTTATCCATTCGATAAGACTTCTATATCTTCTTGTTGTTGTCTTTTTATTGATGTGCCTGTTTTAATTCAATATTTCGTTGTTGTTAGTCTCAGTTGTAACTCAGTGAATAATAATGATTGCACTGCATGGCTGCTCATGCAGCACTCCCTAGCAAATAACTTATGCAATGCCTGTTAGCTGATTAAAAAAATAAATCAAGACCTTGCCAGTGCATAGGATTTTGTGCAGGCTCAGGGATTCTGCCAGGTGATTGCTGGCAGATTTGGGTGAAGTGCATATACAGTATGTGACCCGTTCTGACTAAAGGTACAGTAAGTCGGGTGAGGCCTTCTGCTGCTGTGGGCTGAAAACTCTGAACAGGGACAATTTTGTCAATTTTGAGTGAGTTTTCTGCATTTTCATGCTCTTAACCGCCTTTACATCATGTCCTAACACAATAAAGTCAATAAAGTCTCGATAAGTGTCATTTTATTTGTATTTTAATGTGTGGTAAGTGCTAATTGGCCGCTGAAAGCTGCCCGATCGCCCCACTTTGGTGATTAAAGTACGCTTTTCTTAAATTTAGTTTTCTTTTTGTTGTTTTGGATGGATGGACAATTAAGTAAACAAGGGAAGTATGGTATTTCAGCTGATATGGTTGATATTTAATGCTTGTTGATAAGGTGTTTCTGACCATACCCTTTCAATTCAGGCCTATTCTCTTCAACACTTTTTCTCAAAAAGGCTGACTTGACCCCTCAAATCTTTGAAAGCCAATAACGTTTTTGTTTTTGTAGTCTGAAACTCAACTTTTAGTACCGTTTAAAAGCTGAGATTCTAAACTTTATAGTGATACCATAACCTGAAAATGCTTAAGCTGAGACTTATTGTGCATTTTGTGAGAATGGGTCACATATGGAACTATCCAAGTACGATGAATCCCTCTTGAACAAACTCCAAACTCCAAGACTGAAGCAAAAAGAAGGGGGTGTCCTGGAATTAACTTAGCTATTTGCTATTGCTTGTTTCTGTCCTTTTTGTTTTTGTTTGTTTCAGTAATGATTCATGGTGTGTTTTGATGTGAAGGTGAGATGGAGAGGAAAAGGAAGGTCAGATGTGGATGTTTACAGAATGGGGCAATGTTAAGAAGATGCGTCTGAACTGTTTTTGTATGCAGTGTACAATGTCCAACCATGAGGCACTATCCCTGCACAAGCACGATGCGTGCGTGCGTGCGTGCGTGCGTGGTGTGTGTGTGTGTGTGTGTGTGTGTGTGTGTGTGTGTGTGTGTGTGTGTGTGATATTACACTGCTCGCCGATCGCCACCACAACCAGTCACCCGTTAGTCACGCAGATTATCACTCTTCTTATTGTCAGTCACACTTCTCCACTGACCAAACAACAGTCAAGATAAGAGTCTTTCTTCCCCAGTTCCAGAACATGTGCTATATGTTGCATAATAAATAATGATCATTAAGCGTAGGCTGTATCAATGCATTGGTAGTTTGTAATGGGTTTACTGTGTCTTCGAGAACACAAAAATCTTTGTTAAGGCCTGAAACAAGGTTGTTTTGCTTGTGTATAACTTTGTTGAGCCTTCATGGAACGTTGTTTTGTCTGCTGAATGACTTGTAGAGTCTTCAAACGATGATCATTTGTTTGCTATATGAATTTCTAAGCTTTCAATGTTGCTGTGTTTGTTGTCTGACTATTTTATGCATTTAAACAATGTTCATTAATTTGTCTTTGACTTTATAAAGCCTTCACTTTTGCTGTTTTGCTGTATGAATTTTTTAAGCTCTCAAACATTTAGCAACGTTTTTTTACTGCATAATTTTGTTAAGCCTTTAAACAATAATATGTTGTTTGCTCTTTGACATTGTCAAACAGTCAAACGATTTCTGAATGTTTGCTATATGACACTTCAGTTTTTAAATGAAAACTTACTTGTCCAATTTCTGCGCCATCAGTCTCCATTTTCCCCACAAAAAACATTTCAATACAGAAAAAAAAATGTGAAATGAAACAGCCAAGAGTAATTCATTCACACAGTAAGAACAAAATTCAATCAATGCAAATTATGCATATCCTTAGAATTAAAATATATACACCAACATGAGCCATGGCAACAATGATGAAAAAAACAACTGAAAAACAACAAGAACAAAAAATTCAGTGTACATGATGTCTCTTTTTTTTCTTTGTCATTGAATGTTTCAAAAAAGTGAGAATGGCTTTTTAGATGTACGTGGTCTGTTTGCAGTGAATCTGTAAACGATTTTACAATGTATTGTCATCATATACATGTCATACGCTTTGTTTGTGTTTGTTAACGTTGCTAATTGTTTTGAACTTTGTTTGCAGATATCTGGAGATTACAATAATTTTTTTTGAAAACAAGGAGCCTGTGCTCTTTGAATTTTCAGATACCGTCATCATCATTATCAACAGCAGCATCAAAATCATCACTGTCGTCATTTTCATCACCATCGTTGTTGTCCTCGTCTTTGTCCTTGTTATCATTATTATTGATAAGATTTGTATCATTTCTGTAAAAATTGTTCTTATAGACGCCACTGATGTTGCTGTTTCTGTTGTATAGATAATAGATCCTAACCCTAACTGGTCAACTTTGTCCATTACATAATGAAACACAAAAGTAAAATATACATTTTTGAATTTCTTTTGGTGCTGTCCAAGAAACGTTAGATATTGACCAACTCTACTACAATTTGAAACACATTTGTTTTCTACACACACTCTCTTTCTCATTGATCATAGTTTCCTTGAAAGATGTAGCACTTTTTACCACTTACCTGTGCAAAAGTTTCAACATCAGGAGTACAAGATGTCAGTGATAGCTATTTTTACAATCTATGCAAAATGTATATTAACGATCATGGTCATCGTATGTATTTTGATATCTTTTTAATTGTGCTACACAGTATATTGGTAGTTTTTGTGGAAGGATGTCACTTTTCGAAAATGCTCATTCAGAGCCTCTGCCATGAGAAGTCATGTCTATTATCATTTTTGATACTTACCTGTCTCATACTATGAATCTCTCTGTCTCTCTCTCTGTCTCTCTCTCTGTCTCTCTCTCTTCTCTCTCTCTCTCTCTCTCTCTCTCTTCTCTTCTCTCCATCTCCCCACCCATTTATCTATTTCTCTTATTTGTTCTCCCAGCTCTATGACCAGATAAAGTGTCTCTCTGCTAATGGAATCTCGGTTTTGACACATTTTACATGTTTTATAGGTGATCGGGTAAAGGGAAGCGAGCATCATATTCTGATGGTTTTCCATTAAATATTACTTTGTGTGCTAGAAAGATGAAAAGCAAAATTCTAATTTACGAACCAGTCACAAAGAAATGCAAATACAGAGCATGTGGTATCCGGTTCTAATCACTGTAGAACAATTACAATCCATCTGATACTTCCACAAAAAGCATTACTTGGAGAATTGCCCACAAAAACGACTCATCAATCCACCTTTAAATGTTTTTCTTGACTTTATGAATTCGACAGACGTCAGAGAAGATGGAAATTGGACTTCTGCTATCTCGCCACACATGCAAAACTAGACCTGTATGGTTAAGAGAAGGGTCAACATTTCCCTTGCTTCCTGCCTTCCCCTCTGTCCCCCAGTCACAATGAGACTTGCGATGTCAAATTATGCCTGCACGTTTTCAGCTCACGTCCTGTGCTTGACTTTAGTGATGAACAGACGTGCTACTGTGTGAGATGTCCAGAGACCAGCGACTGAGTGGTCTGCTCCTTGATGTTAGACTGCGTGACAGAGCAATTACATTTCTGAAATTAATGATGCACTCACATGTTGCTGGTTCCTCTTTTAATAGTATCAGTTACCTCCTGGTATGAAGGTTTGTAGAAAATCGTGGATAATTTGTCAGGATCTGAGAGTTTGTTAATTTGCAAACTTTACCGTTGCAGACGTATAAAAACTGATGTCGTGGGCTATTATTTAAAATGGACATACCTTCAGCGCCCAGGGAAGTCACAGATAATGTTAGTGAGTGGTAGTGGGTTCTGAGGGAAGATGCAGTGATGTTGGCTGAGATTGTCTTGTGCATCAATAGACTGAGAATCAATGATTTCTTGCCGCTCATTAAATGAACGTTTTTATTATGTACAAAATAATGTCCATTTATTTATTTGCGTAACATCTATGTCCATTTACTTACTTGCATAACATCTATCTATCTATCTATCTGTTATCTGTCTATCTATCTATCTATCTATCTATCATCTATCTATCTATCTATCTATCTATCTATCTATCTATCTATCTATCTATCTCTATCTATTAAGAAAGTTGTAACACTATTTCATATTTAATGTTTACATGTGCAAAACTTTCAAAACCAGGACTAACCTGTCAATCATCATTGTTTCTTGTCATAATACATGTGAAATGTGCACAATCACCTTTTTAGTTAATCAATATTTTGCAAAATGTTGCAATACAATTACATATATATATATGTATGTATGTATATATACATAAACATGGCCAGTGTATGTGTATTGTGAACTTTGTGAACTGTGATACTTGGATTTGTGTTGTGTTCTTAGTGGCCATGTTTTACAGACAACCTGTCTAACAGCCTCTTTAATGAGAAGCTAGGACCATTGTTGGTTTTGGATACTCATTTAGATAATAATCTTCTCTCTCTCTCTCTCTCTCTCTCTCTCTCCCTCTCTCCCTCTCTCTCTCTCTCTCGCTCTCTTTCTCTCTCTCTCTCTCCCTCTCTCTCTCGCTCTCTTTCTCTCATGTTCTCTTCTTTGTTCTGTCCCTATAATCAGATAAAGTGTCTCTG
>CM060314.1:38988804-38996304 GCA_030674185.1 Monoplex corrugatus | reverse complement strand
ATCTCTGACATTGCTCTCTCCTGGTTCACTTCATATCTATCAAACAGAAAACAAACTGTTCTCATCAATGGCACTTACTCTCAACCTGCATACCTGACCTGTGCTGTTCCACAAGGATCTGTCCTTGGCCCTGTTCCTTTCACTCTTTACACCTCCCCCCTGTCCACCATCATCAACTCCCACTCTATATATTACAATGTGATTCCCTCCGAGTGGAGACAGGCTGCAGAGGGGATTGAGTGAGGTCAGGATTTTATGCAGAGGAGAAAAGGTGAGTTTTGAGAGCGGACTTGAAGGAGACAAAAGTAGGTTGCTGACGGACTGAGAGAGGAAGTTTGTTCCAGGAAAGTGGACCAGAAACAGAGAAGGCTCGTGGACCATAGGTATTGAGCTTAGTGCGTGGAAAGCGAAAAGTCAGAGGATCGGAGGCAGAGCGGAGGGTACGTGAGGGAACATAGATCTCAAGTAGGCTTGACAGGTAATCGGGGGCTGCGTTATTGAGGCTTTTGTAGCACATGGTGTCTAGTTTGTACTGTATGCGCTTTGATACAGGGAGCCAGTGAAGTTGTGCCAGGAGCGGAGATATGTGGTCAGCTTTTTTCTTTTTTAGTACAAGGCGTGCAGCATTGTTTTGAATGCGCTGCAGGATGTGAATGGTGGAGGCAGGAAGACCAGACAGGAGTGAATTGCAATAGTCAATGCAAGACATTATGAAGGAGAGAACGAGTTTTGCAGTTGTTTCGACAGAGAGATACTTCCTGATCAGGCTTATACGATGGAGGTGATAGTAGCAAGATCTGGCAGTTTGAGAAACAAAGTTGTTCATGGAGAGGGTAGAGTCAATGCAGACACCAAGGTTTTTAGCTGAATCAGAAATTGGGACTGATGTGTTACATAATGGAGAGAGAAAGAGGAGGCAGCTGAGAAAGTTTCTGACGGGGGCCAATGAGGATAGCTTCTGTATATTGTCAGGTGAGTCACTTCTTGAAGTTGGGTGTCATCAGCATAGAAGTGGTGTTTTATAGAGTGGGAGTTGATGATGGTGGACAGGGGGGGGGTGTAAAGAGTGAAAGGAACAGGGCCAAGGACAGATCCTTGTGGATCAGCACAGGTCAGGTATGCAGGTTGAGAGTAAGTGCCATTGATGAGAACAGTTTGTTTTCTGTTTGATAGATATGAAGTGAACCAGGAGAGAGCAATGTCAGAGATGCCAAAAGTATGATGAAGTCTAGAAAGGAGAATACCATGATCAATGGTATCAAAGGCTGCAGACAGATCAAGGAGTGTGAGGAGAGAGACTTTGCCAGTATCAGTTGCAAGGAGGAGATTGTTGAGAATGTGTAGCAAGGCAGTTTCAGTGCTATGGCACTGGCGGTAGGCTGACTGGAAAGGATTGAGGAGATTGTTGGCAGACAGGTGAGAGTTCAGTTGGTTGAGGACAACTTTTTCAAGCAGTTTTGACAAGAAAGAGAGATTAGAGATAGGCCGGTAATTTTTCAGTTCATTTGGGTCTAAATTGTATTTCTTCAGGAGAGGGTGAACAATAGCAGACTTGAAAGAATCTGGGACAGTTCCAGTTTGGAGAGAAGTGTTGATGATGTCAGTGATGAATGGGAGGAGAGTAGGGAGACAGTCAGAGTAGAGAGAACCTGGAAGAGGATCCAGTTCGCAGGTTTTGAACGACATGGATCTGATTGTGTTGAGAATTTCTTCTTGTGAGACTGGGGTAAGAGTAGTAAGAGGTGTGCCAGAGGAAGGGCAGTGCAGGTGACAGGGTGTCCTGTCGAGCCTGTCACGAGGAGTTTGTATTTTGGTGGTGAAATACTTGGAGAATACAGATGGGAGTTCTTCATTTGTGTGTTTTGTTGGGAGAGGTAAATCTTTTCGTGTGCCAAGGAGATGATTCATGGTTGTAAAGAGTTCTTTTGAAGAAGAGGCATTCAGGATTTTGGTTTGGAAATAGTTTGTTTTTGCAGATGCAATGAGGGTGGATACTTTTGTTTTAGAGGCTTGGAAAAGTTGCCTATGTACAGTGAGTTTAGATTTGCGCCAGCGGCGCTCTGCTCTGCGGCGGGCACATCTTGCACAGGCAATCTCATGAGTGAGCCAGGGGGTAGGGGGGCAGTCAAGTAAAAGACGGGTTGTGGCTGGAGCATGAGTGTCCAGAAGATGGTGGAGAATAGTATAGAATTCATCGGCAAGGTTATGTGACTTTTCAGAAAGGAGACGGAAGGCATCAGATGAAAATGAGGAGAGGTCGATAGATTTGAGATTGCGTCGAGTCACTGTGCGCATGGTATGGGAAGGAGGAGGAATGTCAAGAGAACAGAGAATTGCAGAGTGGTCAGATGGAAGGGCTGAAGTTAGACGGGTAGAAAGAACTAAGCAGTTATCAGTAGCTGAATTGTGTGATCACGAGAAATGATCAGTCAAGAATGTGACCTTTTTGATGAGTTGGTTCAGAAATGTGTTGAGTCATATTGTGATTGGACAGAGAGTTGATGATATGTCTTGTGTCATAACGGTGAGTGTTGTCATAGTGGACATTGATGTCACCTAGAATGATGAGATTTCCAGGTAAGAGACAGTAGTAATCAAGAAGTTGATCAAAGTCAGAGAGAAACATGGATGTGGTGAGCTTGTTGGCAGAGCTAGGTGGAGGTCGATAGACACAGGAGAAGGTGATGGGGTGAGGGGTGGATTGGAAGGATACTTCAACGTGCTCGAAAGAATGATGGGAGAAAGGCAGAGACTGCGAGAAAGACAGGCGGGAATGGAGTGAGTCGTTGTAGAGGATGGCGATACCACCACCTCGGGATGAGCGATGGAAAGAAGCAAGCCTGTAACCACTCGGAGTGAGATTCACATGTATAGGTTCATGACCAAGGGGGTTAAGCCATGTTTCGGTGATAAAAGCAATGTCAACATGCTCATCTGCGATAAAGTCAGCAATGACATCAGCTTTGCCATCAGTGCATGTTGACTGAGCGTTAAAAAGACATAGTTTCAGTTTATGACAATGCGGCGGCCGAGGTGGAGACGAAGGCAGCACCGACGGGACAGAAGACGAAGGCGACACCAGCGGGGCAGAAGACGAAGGCAGCAACGACGGGACAGAAGACGAAGGAGGCACCAGCATCAAGTGTGAAAAAAAACCCGAGGGAGAAAGGAAAAAAGTCAGAAAAGAAGAAAATGAAGGAGAAAAAGATACAGGAAAAGACACAGTTATAAAGAAAAACGGAAGAAAAAGAATAAGAAAAAGAGGAGGAGGAGGAAGAGAAGAAGTAGTAGTAATAATGATAATAATAATAATGATAATAATAGTAATAGTAGAGGGAGAAGGACAACAGTGGAGAAAAAAAGGGGAAAAATGGGGAACACAAATACGTAGACACAACAATAAAATAAAATGAAAGACTTGACCAGAACAGATGATTGAACATCTGTATCTTATGCAAGAGACAGTCGGGAAAAAAAGAAGAAACAGAGATTGATGCAGGAGAAAGATAAACCATGAAAAGAACACGATGACGTTTCACAATAACAGGTTAATGACCACCGAAATATCGGGCCAGTGGTTCCTAAAGGCAAAACAATCCCAACACCGACACTGACAAATGACCTCAATGCAACATTTAATAGACGCAATACATTATGACAATCTAAAGACATTATTGCTAATATTTCTCTTGCTCTTTACTTGTTTTCCTCTCTCATGTTCACTTTTATAGGACATAATTGTCCAGATCAACCCATGGTTTGCCTTATTTCATTTGTATGTCTTGTTCTAGTGCAGTATGGAGTTTTTTAGCAATAAGATAGATTGGATTGTCCTATGGTGTACTTTAGGTGTCTTTTCTGTCTCCATTTCTACATTTACAAATAACTTCATTTCGACATTGTATTTTTTATCACGTTTTTCACAACTGTAGTTTTGCATAATGTGATTTAAGTATTTTGATATAAATACGAATCAAAACTGTCATTTTAAGCTACTAGTGGATCCTCAGATCACATAATCTAGCATGGTTTGTGCATACATGTATCTGACAGTAATATAGTAATAATAACGTGAGTTTGTTTTTTGAAATCTATACAGCTGAAAGACTAAGCTCTTTGATGTCAATGATACTTGGAGTTGCAAATACATAAAAACAAAAGTGAGGTCACTAGGAATACCTTTACTCACCCATGACGTTTTCAGACGATACAAATCAAAAGAAAATGTCTGGCCTTTCCATACTCTATGCATTTTCAAGCTTGACGCTTGACCGTGATATATAATATTAGTATGGCCAATGACTGTTTATGTGACATCAGCCTGGTGAATGGACTGAAACGACATATGTTCGTTTATTTTCTTTCCCTTTTCTTTTATTTGGGGGGTGGGGTGGGGAGCAATAAATATGACTCAGTGTCGATGCAAAGAGAGATTGTTGTTGAAAATTTTATACTTATTAACATTATATTGAAATCAGACATGAAATGTATGGCAAGATACAAGAAGAAAAACAAACAAACAAATAAACAAACAAAGAAAAACAAACAAAGAAACAAAGAAACAAACAAACAAACAAACACATTTCGTAAAATCAAGCTATCATCTCTCAATAACCACGTTTTGTTATATAAGGATGTATGTGTCGTAAGTCAAGAGATCATATTTTGAGTCATAGTCAACAACGTGGTTATAGTACCAGTAGAATAATCACCTAACCCCATCTCGCTGTGCATGTCTCTTGTTATTTCTCTGTGTCACCTTTCGTCAAAGTAGGCCTACTTGTTTTTGTTCCCTATCTCAACTACATAAAACGACATATACACATGCCACAGAAGACAGTGACATCGTCTTTAAAAAACACAAGTGAACAGAGAGCAGACAATCCTTGTGTAAACTTGTCAGATCTTGCTTGCAGAGGAATATACAACTGAACATCATCTTTTTTCCATAATCATGAATGAAATACAGTTGTAATTTTAATTTGTTTCATGACTAACCGAAGCCAAGCAAAGCCTTCACATTCAGCGGGAAGACAAGTTCAATGATAGGACAGAGTTTGCTGTTTCATTTGCAATTCCTCAAAAGCCATCTGTATCAAAGCAACCAAGCATGATTTAGTCATATAGAGGATAAGGGATGACAGCTCTTGATTTGTTTTTTCTTCACTCCCTGGCAAGTGGAGTGATTTCCGGTGAAGCTGACTATTCTTGGGTGGGTAAGTGTGGGGAGGGAGTGGAGTCTAAATTTTGCGTTGAAATGCAGTGAAAAGACATATACAACTTATCTGAGTAAGGTGTGTTGGCCACCCTCAACGTTCTTAGCCTCAATTCCATATTGCTTTCTGACTGCCTGCAGTTGTCTATTCACCACGTTCCATTTTCACACTGTGAACTAACTTCCTGCTCAGCACTTCTTTAAAACTGGAACAAACACCAGAAGACATGTCTTCTCGTCACCTGTTTGTCTGACATAAAAACAGCCTTATTGTTAAGCTGGTGAATTACACATCCTTTAAAACGAAATCTTAACTTCAAGCTACGCATCTTTTCAGCCTCTGTTCCAGTCACACACTGTTGTGGACTAAATGCGCCTATCACCCATTTCAAAAGACACTTGCGCACGTACATAACATGGTTCCTGTTTCACCATATGAAAAGAAGCTCAGACTCTCTCGTCGTGTCGCCTTATCCCCCAAGCCATTTTGGTGGGCAAAAGAAGCAACACCACCAAGGTTCGACGGTGTGAGGAATCAAGACGAGAAGAGGGAATGAAGAAAAGGTAATGAGTTGTGGGGATAAACAGCAGACTGGGTTGTTTGCACAATAGGCTGGAGTCAAAAGGTCATCGAGACAGACATCTGGACACTGGGGAAGGGAGTTGTTCAGATGGTGGATGAAGAAAAACCAGAAATAAAAGCAGTGACCTCCAGGGGTCAGGTTTCTGAGAAACCTGGACTGGCCCAGGGCTAGTCAGATAGACTGGGATCTCGTGGCTGGCACAATCAATGGACAAGAAAACAAATTATGTGGCTGAGGTTTCTTCTTTAGCAACTGAAGGCAGTGGAAGAGATTTGGTTTGTTTCGGGTAATCAATGGGTAGTTTTGAATGTTGTTCATTGTGTGCTCGGTATAGGATAAATGTCAGGGCATTTTTACTTGGGAAATGGCTACACCGTCTTTTTTGTTTTTCTCTTTGCTCAAGCAAATCAGAGCTGATGTTTGTTTACACGGTTTTGTTTTGCTTTTTGTTTGTTTTTGTTTTGTTTGTTTGTTTGTTTGTTTGTTTGTTTGTTTGTTTGTTTGTTTGTTTGTTTGTTTGTTTTCCGTTTTCGTTTCACGTCCATTTCTTTCTGTCTCCATATTCTTATATTTCATTTAATATCGCATTTCCCACAAAATAAACACACACTCGCACACACACACACACACACACACACACACACACACACACACACACACACACACACACACACACACACACACACACACACACACACACACACACGCACACGTATTAGCAAAAATGAACATGCCATCCATACTGTTCTTGAAAGAGGAATGTTGATATTTCAATTTATCACATCCAAACTGTGATAGATAAATTTATTATGAATGTAATGTGTTTCGTTTCATTCATATGTGTAGAAATGTCAACAACATAACATTCTAAATCTATTGATGTCTTGTATTATCAAAATGAGGTCGAATAGCTTTAAAATTCCACATCAGTGGCACTTCAATGTCCAACAGATTTTTTTTTCTAGTAGCGAACAAAACGGTAAATTAACTCACAGTGCCTTAAGCGAGGTATGGTGAAAAGCGGGAGGGGGCAGAAGGTGACAGCTCTATACTTGTGTCTCCTCCAGTCTTTGGCAAGTAAAGTGAAATCTAGAGATGCTGCCTATCAGTGGGGAGACAATTTGACATGTTGAAATGGAAAAGGCTCCTCCTTCATGCTTTGGCCTCCAACCATATAATGGCTTTACTGTCTGCAGCTGTCCACTCACCAGCTTTCTACTTTTAAATATGTGCATGTGTTTAACATTACTGGACAGTATTCCATTGAATCTGGAAAAACACTGATACCCATTCCTTGTGGTCCTGCCTGAAGTACGCAGAGTCCGTATTTTCATGCAGGTTGAGATAGTCCTTTAGGGTGAAATCTTTTCTTCAAGCTACACATCTTTATGGTCGTTGTTCTACGTTGTGGGCCGTTCATGACGTGAAACGCATTTTTCCTGCACCCCAGCTTGGCTTCTACTTTAACATTTGAAGTGAAACTTAAAAAAACTACCTGCGCCATGTTGTTTAATCTGCTCCAAGCCATTTGGTGGCAAAGAAATACGCAGTGTAGAGATCCTATGAAGCTTGTAAGAAAGATGAAAAGACGGAACCAAAAATATGTATTAATGAGTGGGTATGATTAGAAAACTAAGGCTTTTGTCTGACAAAACTAAAGTACATAATCATTTCTATAGAAACATGAACACTGACAAGGAC
>CM060314.1:38978804-38986304 GCA_030674185.1 Monoplex corrugatus | reverse complement strand
CCATCCAACCATCCATCCATCCATACATGCATATAGAAATACACACATACATGCAAACACACATACATGCATACATACGTGGATAATTTTTTTTACATATATTCATTCATTTCAGTTTTGCAGTGCATAATACAAATGGAGAAAACAGAAAGAGGGAAAGAGAAGGATGACAAGAGAGACAAAGGAAGAGGACGAAAAGGAAACAAAAAGGGGAGGGTACACAGATATGAGGAAGACCAGGGTAAAAACTGAAACAGTGAGACAGAGAGACGAGAGACATACACACACAAAGAAATAGATAGATAGATAGATAGATAGATAGATAGATAGATAGATAGATAGATAGATAAGAGAGAGAGACAACACACACAACACAGACACAGAGACAGAGAGAACAGAGAGAGACAGAGGAGAGCGAGAGAGACAGAGACAGATACAGAGACAGAGAGACAAAAAACATACAGAGAGACAGAGAGACAGAGAGGGAGGAAGAGAGAAAGAAAAGAAAGAGAAGGAGAGAGAGAGAGAGAGAGAGGAGGATTAGTGATGATGGGAGCGGCAAGAAAAAGAAAACAAAAAAAAAAGAGAAGGAGGGGGGGGGGGGGCGTAGGGTGATGGGAGTGGGAAGAAAAAGAACTAACATAACTGTCAACCTGTCGAAACATCCATGAAACATTATGCAATTTTCTAGGGTTTGTGACCAAAAAAAACGATATCGGCCATGGAAGCGCTAATTCGATAGCAAGACGTTATGTCGCCATAACTCATCACTAACCAAGTCGTTTAGACGCAAGGCAAACAGACAGGGCACAACCTGTCACACGCTCCGATATTTCTCCCTCAGCCAACACAGCAGCTGTGCTTGGCAGTTAAAGTGTCACCCATCCACATGTTCTTGCCATTTCAACTCTGAAACACGTCTAAATGAGATCATAATAAAATGTTTCTCTAATAAAATGTGGTGGCTTTTGCGCTTCAAAAGTAAGTGTTAAGCAATGTCTGAAGCTGAACAAAATTAGCAATATGCACGTGAACAACATCTCATCTGACAGAACAATAAGCACTTCACAAAGGCATGACAAACAGAAGTTGATACATATGAGCAAATGCATGTAAACCTTTATCACAACAATGTAAAAAATGAAGTGTGATAATGCACTAGAAGAAAAAGGGCTGAATAGAATGAGATCTCACATGAATATACTGTGAACTCGCATGCGTATTTGAAATAATACGGTTGAGCACAATGATTACACCATTACATTTTCATTTGACATAGTAAGACTGAAGACACCTACGATCAAAACCTTCACGTCTTCAAGAATGACACAACCATTCTGTCTGCCTGTCTTTGGCATCCCGTCTACATGTAGGCTTATTTTGATGACACATGAAAAGACAATGATCATAACTTTACATCTTCAAGATTGCCCAAACAATTCTGCCTGTCTCTGCTGCCTTCTTTATGACTACCTTTATGACAGTTCCTGCCCCATCAGAGCACACACACACACACACACACACACACACACACACACACACACACACACACACACACACACGTACACACACACACACATATGCATTCACACACACATAACGCACACGCACGCACACACAACACACACACAACACACGTACACACGCATACACACACACACACACATACACACACATACACATACACACATCACACACTACACACACACACACACACATACACACACACACACGTACACACACACACATGCATACACATACACACATAACACATACACACATACACACACATATGCATGGACACACACATAACACACACGCACGCACACACAACACACACAACACAGACACACACACACAACACACACACACACAACACACACACACACACACACACACACACACACACACACACACACACACACACACAAGTAGAGTTTTCATAAAGGGAAATGTATCCCGCTGGAGGTACTGCCATTGTCTGCCTGAAGTCAATAAAGAAGGGGGCTTTTTGATCAGGAAGAGCTCAGAAAGGAGAACATTAGCCCACAGGAACGAACCAAAGGACAGGGGACAATTGCTTTAATTTAGCGGCACAAAGAAAACGAACCCCAATACGGCAAAGGAAAATGGAGACAGATAAATCGGACGAATGGTCAATATTCACAAATGGAAGACAACCGTTGCATAGCATAGAGAAAAAAGTCATAAGAAAGCTGCGATAGGAGAAGGGAGGAATGTGATGAAAGAAAAAAGAAAAGTGGCGACAGAAGAAGACAGGAAGGTGGCGAAAGGAGACGAGACGAAAGGGGCGAAATGAGAATGGGGTAAGGTGTTGGAAGGAGAAGAGGGGAACATGGCAAATGGTTAAGAGAGGAAGGTAGCAACATGAGAACAGAGTAAGGTTGTGGAAGGAAAAGAGAAGAAAGTAGAAGAAAAGAAGAGAAAAATGTGGCAAAAGAAGAATATTAGAAAGTAGCAAAACAAGAAGAGGTGAGAGAAAAAAAGAAAAAGAGAGGAAGGGAGCGAAAGGAGGAGCGAGGAAGGTGGCAAAAGAAGAAGAGACGAAGTAGCAACAGGACAAGAGAGAAATATGGCAAAGGGAGAAGAGATGGATGCGGAGAATGGAAAGGAAAGGGGCAAAAGTGGAAGGGAGGTTGAGGTAGAGGGGAGGGGTCAAGGAGTTTGATGTAGAGCTGGGGACAGTTGTTGTTATTGACAGAGAACTCGTGTTCCAGGAAAGTAAACTTGCAGCATCACCACACTTCACTGGTCAATGGACACAATCATCAGCAACATTGGCCTTATCCAAGAAGAAGAAAGAGAAGAAGAAGAAAAAGAGGAGGAGGAGAAGGAGGAGGAGGAATAAGTAGTAGTAGTCGTAGTAGTATTTAGTGACGGTTGCAGTAGTTGTTGTTGTTGTACTAGTAGCAACAACAGTAATGGTTATAGCAGCAGCAGCAGCAGCAGCAGCAGCAGCAGCAGCAGCAGTAGTAGTAGTAGTAGTAGTAGTAGTAGAAGTAGATTTAGAACGACAACAACGAAGAAGAAGAAGACAAAAAGAGGTACACTAGTACGTGGACATAACAATAAAGTAAAATAATAGGCTTGACCAAAATAGGATGACTGAACATTTGGAAAAAAGAGAAGAGAGAAGTTGATACAGTAGAAAGATTGGAAGCATGAAAAAATACGATGACACTGCACGATAACAGGTTACTGACCACCAAATAGCGGGCTGGAGGTTTCTCAAGGAAAGACAATTCCAATACTGACACTGACAAATGCAACATTTAATAGACCCAATACATTATGACGATCTAAAGACATTGTTGATAATATTTCTCTTGCTCTTTAATTCTCTTTTCCTCTCACATGGTCACTTTTAAAGCACATAATTCTTCCATGGTTTGCCTTCGTTCGTTCGCATTTCCTGTTTTAGTGTGGGTTTTTAGCAATGACAGACTGGATCGACCCATGGTGTGTTTTAGGTTTCATTTCTGTCTTCATTTCTACGTTCACAAAGAACGTTATTTTGATATTGTATCTTTTATCAACTTTTTAACTACTGTAGTTTAATATGTCATATTAACATATGATATTAATATGGCCAATGACTGACATCAGATTGGCGAATGGACAGAAAAGTAAGATTTTTTGGGGGGGATGGTAATAAATACGACTCAATCTCAACGCAAATATGGAGTGTTGTTGACACTTTTACTTCATAAACATTGTAGTCAGCATGAAATACGTTATATCACATGAATAGTTATTTGTCATACATCAGGATATCATGTGATAAGTCATAACAAAGTGGCTATAGTACTAGCAGAATAACCTCCTAAATCATTTGACTGTGTCTGTGTCTTGTTGTTTCGCTGGTTAGCTTTTGTCAAAGTACTTTTTTCGTTACTCAACTACATAAAACAACATTTACACCAAACAGACACGCCACAGGAGACAGTGACACCATCTTTAAAAAAACATAAATGAACACAGAGCAGACAATCTTTGTCTGTTCGTCACCTGTTGTTTCCATGAAGAATATAAAACTGAATATCATCCTATTTTCATGACTATTAATGAGAAACAGGTGTAAATTTAACACGTTTTGTGACAAAGTGAAGTCAAGCAAAGCCTTGGAATTCAACCGGTGGAGATCATTTAATGACAGAAAATGTTTGCTGTTTCATTTGCAAAGTTTCAAAAGCCACTTTATCTAAAGCAACAAAAATGATTTAGCCATATGGCAGATGAGGGATATCCACTCAATATTTGTGTCTTCTTCATAACCTGGCAAGTACAGGGATTTCTGGTGAAGCTGTTTATTCTTGGGTGGGTGGGTGGGTGGGGTGGGGTGGGGTGAAAATCGTGCACTGAAATGCAACGAAAAGACATACAACTGATCTGACCCCCATTATTTTAGCCTCAATTCCATATTGCTTTTGGCTGCTTGCATTTGCATCTTCACCACTTTCCATTTTCACACTGTGAATTAACTTCCTGTTCACTTTTTAAAAACTACCGCAGGCACTGTTAGGTTTGTCCTTTCGTCACCTGTTTGACAGATGTAAACACGGCCTTATTGTTAAGCTGGTGAATCGCATATCCTTTAGAATGAAATCTTTCCTTCAAGCTTTTTTCCATTTACAGCCTCTGTTCCCAGCACACACTGTTATGAATTAAATGCGCGTATCTCCCATTCCAGAAGACACTTGCGCACGTGCATAACATGGTTCCTGTTTCACCATATAAAAACAAGCTCCACACTCTCTCTATCGTGTCGCCTTATCGCCCCAAGCTATTTTTGTGGGCAAAAGAATTAACACCACCAAGTTTCGATGGTGTGAGGAATCAAGAGAAGAAGAGGGAATGAATACAATATAATGAGTAGTGGGGATAAACATCGGATTGAGTTGTTTGCACTTTGGACTGGAGTCAAACTGTCATCGAGACAGATATCTGGTCACTGGGGAAGTGAGTTGTTCAGATGGTGGGCACAAGATGAGGAAAATCCAGAAATAAAAGAACTGACCCCCAGAGGTCAGGTTTCTGAGAAACCTGGACTGGTCCAGGGCTAGTCAGATAGACCGGGATCTCGTGGCTGGCACAATCACCTCACCTGTCACCTGTCGGCGTCACCGGGAACAGTGTTGGCCGCTGCACATGATGTCCTCACAAGTTGCCTCCAGCACTCTCGATCTTGGCTAAGTCTGACCACCTCCTGGAGTTTCCTGCCACTGATGTTTGTGATGTTTCCAGCAAGTGATGCAGGTGGCCGTCCTCTGTTTCTCTTTCCTTCCACTTTACCTTGGAGGACAGTGGACATCAAGTCTGTTCTCTCATTACGGATTGCGTGTCCAACATATTTCAGTCTCCTCCGTTGTATGAGTACTAGGAGCTTGCGTGTAGTACCCAACTCATTCAGTATGCTTTCATTTGAGCGCCTATCAATGGACAAGAAAACAAACTGTGAGGCTGAGGTTTCCTCTTTAGCAACTGAAGGCAGTGGAAGAGATTTGGTTTGTTTGGAGGTAATCAGCTATTATCAATGGGCAGTTCTGAATTTTGTTCATTGTGTGCTCGGGATAGGATAAATGTCAGGGCATTTTTACCTGGGAAATGGCTACAACGTCTTTTTGTTTTTCTCTTTGCTCAAGCAAATCAGAGCTGATGTTTGTTTTCTTGTTTTTGTTTTTGTTTGTTTTCTATTGTTTGTTTGTTTGTTTGTTTGTTATATCGTTTTCGTTTTATGCCAATTTCTTTCTGTCTCCATATTCTTATATTTCATTTTGATATTGCATTTCCCACAAAATAAGCGCGAGCGCGTGCACACACACGCTTGCGCGCGCACGCACACATACACACACACATACACACACACACACACGCGCGCGCGCGCGCACGCACGCGCGAGCACCACACTCATACATGTACCCACTTTGTGTACATACACAGACACACACACACACACACAGACACACACACACACACACACACACACACACACACACTCACACACACACACACACACACACACTCACACACACACACACACACACACACACACACACACACGTCATCATCATCAGGTGCCCTGCCGCATGGCGTTGGCGACCATGGACTTCCAACCATCTCTATCTCTCGTTGCCCCCAGCATCTCCCCCACCCTCCTCATTCCCAGCCACTCTGCAAGTCCGTCCAGCATTCTCTCCCTGGGTCTACCTGGTGCTCTCTTTCCCTCCAGCTTTCCCGTTGTGACCAGGTGCTCCAATCCCCCTTCCTCATAAAATGGCTTATAAATGTTGCTTGTCTTTTCCTAGTCTTCCTTATGAGTGATCTACGTATTAGCAAAAAACAAATATGCCATCCATACTGTTCTTGAAAGAGCAATGGTGATAGTTCAAATTATCACATCCAAACTGTGATAGATAATTTCATTGTGAACGTAATGTGTTTCTTTTCATTCATACCTTTAGAAATGTCAACAACATAACATTCTAAATCTATTGGTGTCTTGTATTATCAAAATGAGGTCAAACAGCTTTAGAATTCCACATCAGTGGCACTTCAATGTCGGACAGATTTTTTTCTAGTAGCGAACAAAACGGTAAATTAACTCACAGTGCTTTAAGCGAGGTATGATGAAAAGCGGGAGGAGGCAGAAGGTGACAGCTCTATACTTGTGTCTCCTCCAGTCTTTGGCAAGTAAAGTGAAATCTAGAGATGCTGCCTATCAGTGGGGAGACAATTTGACATGTTGAAATGGAAAAGGCTCCTTCCTTCGTGCTTTGGCCTCCAACCCTATAATGGCTTTACTGTCTGCAGCTGTCCACTCACCAGCTTCCACTTTTACACATGTATATGTGTTTAATTTACTGATCAGTATTCGACAATCTATTCCGCTGTCTGCAGCATTCTGCTCACCAACTTCCAGTTTTACACATGCACATGTGTTTAATCTTGCTGATCAGTATTCGACTGAAAATAGCAAAACACTGACATACATTCCTTCTGGTCGTACACGCCTGAAATACGCAGAGTCCATACTTTTATGCAGTTTGACATAGTCCCTTATGGTGAAATCTTTAGTTCAAGCCACATATCTTTATGATCGTTGTTCTTCGTTGGGCGCCGGTCATTATGTGAAACACGTATTTCCTTCACCACAAGATGCTTGTTCAAACAAGCAGCGTGGCTTCCATTTCAACATATAAACTAAAACTAAAAATAACCTGCGCCATGTTATCTAACCTGTTCTGAGCCATTTGGTGGCAAAATAATAACGCAGCGCCGCGATCCTACAAATCTTGTAAGAAAGATGAGAAGACGGAACCAAAAAGTATGTAATGATGAGTGGGCATGGTTAGAAACTTGGGCTTTTGTTTTACAAAACGTAAATTGTATAATCACATATACATGTATAGAAGTATGGACACTGACAGGGACGATCATTTGGAAACTGATTAAACATAAGGAGAAAACAAAAACTTTCTT
>CM060314.1:38966304-38971304 GCA_030674185.1 Monoplex corrugatus | reverse complement strand
GTGTGTGTGTGTTTCCCAAACAAGTCGATTTACACACATTATAGTATAAAGAACGCTGCTGTCATGTTGTCTCCAAGATGAAAACGAACCGACAAAAGATTAAAACAACTGTTTTGTCATGGCCTATGACAAATGGTCACATAAAAAAAGCGTCCAGACATGAACATTTGTAGCTGATCTTAGCACAGCTTCTACGCAAACCCACACACGGACACATAAAAAAAAGCGTCCAGACATGAACATTGTAGCTGATCTTAGCACAGCTCTACCAAACCCACACACGACCATTAAAAAAGTCCCTATCTCTGGCTGACGTAAAGAGTCATAATAGCACCATTCTAATCGCCTTCAGTCTGCAGTAAGTCAACGACTCAGATATACAAAATGCTGAGTACCCTCAATTTACTGATTAAAATAGTTATCTCCCATCATTTAGAGTACCCCCCCCCCCCCCCTAAGGGCAGCATTCATGAGGAAAGAAATTGAATTGCATGTAAATAATACCGTGTCGTTTGTAATGGGGATGGCTTGAAACTTGAAGGATGTCTAATGTACCTCAGGGTTTTCTTCTTGGCCCTGTAACATTCTGCTTTTCATAAAAGAACTTGAAATACACATTTTCAATGACAAAATGTCAAATGTTTGCCGATGATACGTCTGTTAGCACTTTCAGCAAAACAATGTCAATGTTGACACACAGTGGCAAAAGGGCATACTTTGTGATTCAGAATGGCGAAAATCTGAAAAAAATATGGTACTGAATCGCTCGATAACCAAATGAACGCTTAGTATTACTAGTCAAAAGCGTCCCAAATCTCGAGCGACATACTAAATATCAACAACTGAAAAAAGCAACTGAACATGATTTACTTCGAGTAACTATTGACAATGAACTCAATGGCAAACTTATGGTAAAAACAATAAAAGGATTATTGCAAAGCGTGTAATAACTTGGTACTGACCGCAGAACTCTCACCATATTGTTTCCATGCACAGGTTTGCCTCACAATAATTACGCATCCACAGCCTGCCATAAGTGTGCTGGTTTACTTACAACGTTAAATATCACTTTATAAACGTGCTGTAGCTTTGAAACGTCCTGTCCCAACAACATTTTGTGAGAAAAACTATTCAAGTAAACTTGCTTTCTTAAGAAACAGGCTTATCTTTGACAAAAATACACATACACCTGTACGTAAAGTTGCGTTCTCAGTTTAGACGCTCTGGTATCATGCTGTGCCACGCACGAGGTAGCAAAAGCACTCCATTAGGCTCGGTCGGCAGAGAGTCTCAGGACATGACTTCAGCTTCTGTCAGTTACTGTTTGTTCGCAATACATATTTCTGATTATTCTTAGATCTTTTTCATCAACATTCAGCCTTTCTAGTTGCTTCAAAAATTATTCGTCTCTTACCTGATCAGAAGCTTTGGTATAATCAACAAAGCACAGAATGCCAATCCTTAGCCAATTCGGTAGAGCTATTCTATGAGAATTCTTAGGATGTTAGTGGCTTTAAGAGTTCCTTTCATTTTGACAAAGCCACACTGGTTTTTTCTGTTATTTCACTTTGATTCTGTTCCTTGTCCTTATCATGGTTATTCTTAATAGTTTCTTTGTTACATGACTCATCAAGTTGATTGTACTGTGGAGTTTACAGTAATTTGCCCTTGCTTTGTTGAAGGTCTGTTCTAACGTGTGACCACCAATTTGACAAAATACGTTTTTCATATCCACCGTCTTGAACAGTTGTCATGCTGAGTAAGTATATGACCCTAAGAGTGTATGAGTCCACAGTAATCTGCATGAGCATATACTAAATCTAATGAAAGGCTATACGTTAGCATAAGATACATTGTCTACATTTTGTAAAGGTCTGATCAGTAACAGTAATGAACATACATTTTAGTCTGATTGCAGTTGTGATCTGAAAACTGTCGATTAGATTAAAAACAATAACAACAAAAACATCAAAATAATAATAACAAAAATAATAACAATAATAAAAATCATCATCATCATCATAATCATATAATCATAATTATAATAACAGCAACAATAACAACAACAACAGCAACCTTAATGATGATAATAATAATAATAACAATGATAATAATAATAATATAATAGTAATAATGATGATGATAATAATATTAACAATAACAATGATGATAATAATAATATTAATCATAATATTAGTAAGAAGAAGAAAGAAGAAGAAGAATGTAGAGTCATACTGTGTCTATCAGTGCTCTTGGCACTTACAAATCTTTAATACAAACCTAATTGAAATATACATGTAGCACACATCCCTAGTTTGCCCATTGGCATTATGCCCATACGCTCGAAATCATACACATGCAACACACTACAAGAATACACTAAAACACAATGGGCTAGGGTCAGTGTAACAAAGTTAAGATAAACAGAAGGATTCCCACGAAAGAAGGCTTTGAATTGGGTCTTAAAAGAGGAAAGGTTAGGCAAATTTCTCAGGTCACAGGACAGGACATTCTGCAGAAAAGATCCAAACTGGATAAAAGATCAGAAAGCATGACTCTTGTTTTGTGTGGAGGGATTTCAAACAGAGTATCAGAAGAAGAACAAAGAGTATGTGAAAGACAATAGGCATGGAGCACTTCAAGGAAATAAATAGGAGCAGTACTAGAGACGACACTGTAACACTTACAAGCAGTCTTATATTTGATATGTTGTTGAATAGGGTAGTAAATATTCATGGCAGTATAGAGGCTTGCAAGTTTCTACTGGCAGTGGGCTTTGATTCATGAGTGTGTACTTCGAATTCATTTAGAGATAAAAATTAAGTGCTTTATAAATCATGTTATCATTAATTAAGCGTAATAGATGTCTGTTAAATTAAGAAATATCTTACCTCGATTTATAATGATAATAATAATTACAATATTTATATAGCGCAAAATCTTGATAGAAATTAAATCTAAGCGCTGAACAGACACATACGCACGCATGCCACACACACACGCACACACACACACACACACACACACACACACACACACACACAAACACACACACACATGGCTATAAATGGGGAAAAAGAAGAAAAGCAATGGAAAATTATAGAGAGCATAATTATTATATACAAATATATATTACAATGTGATTCCACTCCGAGCGGACACAGGCTGCAGAGGGGGTTGAGTGAGGTCAGGATTTTATGCAGAGGAGAAAAGGTGAGTTTTGAGAGCGGACTTGAAGGTGACAAAAGTAGGTTGCTGACGGACCAAGAGAGGAAGTTTGTTCCAGGAGAGTGGACCAAAAACAGAGAAGGCTCGTGGACCATAGGTATTGAGCTTAGTGCGTGGAAAGCGAAAAGTCAGAGGATCAGAGGCAGAGCGGAGGGTACGTGAGGGAACATAGATCTCAAGTAGGCTTGACAGGTAATCGGGGGCTGCGTTACTGAGGCTTTTGTAGCACATGGTGTCTAGTTTGTACTGTCTGCGCTTGGATACAGGGAGTCAGTGAAGTTGTGCCAGGAGCGGAGATATGTGGTCAGCTTTTTTCTTTTTTAGTACAAGGCGTGCAGCATTGTTTTGAATGTGCTGTAGGATGTGATTTGATATCAATGTCTTGTTGATGGCTTACCTACAATTATGAGTTTTGTTTTCCACAGACATCATAACATAAAATCGAACATATGTTGTTCAGGTGAACTCGTTTGTGCATACGTATACACCTCCTCCAACAATCCATGGAAACAAAACAAAAGATAAAAGAAAGCACAAACAAATGGAATGCCGCTTAGCAGCACAACAATGATGCTTTAGATTTCATAGGGGTGTGTGGCACTGTGCAGCAAACGATCAGCTTGGTAACGTGTGCTGGACGTTGGATGGTATCCTTCTCCATGGTAATGAGTTTGTTACCATGATTATGACATTTTCTTCCTATGGACTTGCGTGCTCCAAAGCCGCTTTCGTCCTGAAGAGATCATTACGCCGTCCTGTCTATAGCTAACTGCCTACATTAGTTCATTGCCCACAGCATCAGCGGCAGACAAATGCAAGGCTGTTTTCCCAGCAAAAAACACACACGTGAAAACAAAGTGGAATCCCCTGGGATACCTCTTCATTTCGCTTGATTGTGATTTGCAACGCTCAGGTAATTTAGACAAAGTGTGTGACAAAGTTTTTCGCCGAGTAGTTACTCCCCCAAGACACTCCACTCCCCGTCCATTTTAACTTTGTTCCTGCATGTCTTTGGTTTTCCTTTCTATCCCATGGACATTGTTGACTCAAGTTTGAAAGAGGAGAACCTGCAGGTTGTAAGCTTTACCAGTGTAGCAAAGACACATTGTTTAATGATGGTCATTTCCAGAAAGACAAGATCAAAGGACGTTTGATTAAAGGACGGTGCAGTGATAGAATGGCTGTCGTACATGGGGCATGCGTGTTCTTTGTCACGTACGTCCTTGACTTCTGGGGGAAGGAGAACAAAGTGGTCAAGCCAGGATGACAGTTTCTGATTCTGTGTCCCTGTGAATGAAGTGGTGGCTTCATAAGAAAGTCGCTGCTATTGACAGTCGGAAATGGAATTAAGTTGTTATGAAAAAGAAAAGCCAAAATTACATGCATGTTCCTTTCAGTAATTTATCTTCATGACACAGCACACAAATTAAGTTACGGATTAATACTTAAAATTATCTTTGTTTTATTCGCTACCCGGTTTATTCAGTATAAACTGAATGATCTCGATAAACAAAAAATGTATCAAACACTTTTCGATTCTAAATAGACAGGTACTGTCATATGTGAAGGAATAATTACTGTGTTGATGACCCATCTTGACTGCTGTTGTCATGTTTAAATAATAATTTGTATGACTGTTCACACGTTAAAAACAGCTTTATATTTCTGATTAAATTCAGAATATTAGGTGTTTCTTGTTAATTTCAGAATGTTAGTCTTGCTGTGATCATGGTATTTTTCTGTTTGTGTGAAAAGTATGACGTTGTAAAAAC
>CM060314.1:38956304-38961304 GCA_030674185.1 Monoplex corrugatus | reverse complement strand
ATTGCATGCCAGCACGTGCTGCTCGTCGCTGATTTCACGTGCAGGAAGTGAGCTGAGCGAGTGCAGACAAAATCCGACAAGTTCCATGGTGGATGGAGGGATATGGGAAGGCAGGAAGCAGGGGAAATGATGACCCTTCCTTTGAACAAATAGATCCAGTTTCACGTCTCTGTTTAAATGATAGGACTCCAATTTCCATTTTTTTTCTGACGTCTGTGGAATCTATGATGCCAAGAGGCACTTTTCTCTGAGTTATGTTGATAGTATTTTGTTGGCGTTTCTGTGGGTGATTGGCCTTTAGGGAACGATCGTATGTTCTTTGGTTGTGTTTTATTGGCTGGAACCAGATATCATGCACTTTGCATTTTAAGTAGGATGTGCTTGTCTCATGTAGCGGGGGTTTTCTCTTTATATTTCTGGTGCAGAAGGAGTCAGTTTATCTTGTGAAAAACAAATTTGTTCCTTTTACATCACATACTTTTAGATCAGGATGTATCGTATGTATTCATTGGCGTTACTATTGACAGTCATATCAGCTGACAATTACATACGAAACTTACCAGGCAAGAAGGACTAATTAACTAACTAACTAACTAACTAATTAACAACAACAACGACGACAACAACAACAACAACACACACACAAATACACACACATACACACGAAATCAGTTTCATTTATGCATCTGCCCTCTTAAATACAATTCTCAAATTATCCCTCTCTCCCTCTCTCTCGGTCTCTCTGTTTCTCTGTCTCTGTCTCTCTCTCTGTGTCTCTCTCTCTCTCGTTCTCTTTCTCTCTCTCTCTCTTGCTCTCTCTCTCTCTTCTCTCTTCCCAACCCCATTCCTTTCTCCATGGCTCCTGCATTCCAGCTTTGCCTAATGCTGATGCCTTTATTCTGTTATAGCACTTTTGTATCAGTGTAGACCATCTATGGGCGAGGGCTGGATGTCAGAAAAAAATAACAAACCCAACAACATTCTGCTTTTGCAAATGTCCCACATGCCCACACACCCTATATTCCCAAAATACATGTATGTATGTATATATGTATGTATGTATGTATGTATGTATGTATGTATGTATGTATGTATGTAAGTATTATGAATGTATGTATGTATGTATGTATCTATGTATGTATGTGTGTATTATGTATGTGTGCATGTATGCATGCATGTAATTTATTTAGATGCATGCATGCATGTATGTGTGCATCTATGCATATACTAAGCATGTATGTACGTACTGACGTGCGTACTTACATATGTACGCATGTGTGTATGTATGTACGTATGTATGTATGTGTGTATGTAAGTATGTGTGTATATCTGTATATATGTATGCATGTATGTATGTATATATGTCTGTCTGTCTGTCTGTCTGTATGTATGTATGTATATACGCACGTCCGTACGTACATACATGCTTGGATAGATGTAGAGATGCATACATACATGCATGCATACATACATGCATACATGCATGCATATGTACATGCATATATGCATGGATACATACATACATACACATACATGCATGTATGCATGCATACATGCATGCATACATACATGCAGACAGACAGACAGACAGACAGACAGACAGACATATATACATACATACATGCATACATACATACATACATGTGTACATACGCACGTCCGTACGTACATGCATGCTTTGATAGATGCAGAGATGCATACATACATGCATGCATACATGCATGTATGTGTATGTATGTATGTATCCATGCATATATGCATGTACATATGCATGCATGTATGCATGTATGTATGCATGCATGTATGTATGCATCTCTGCATCTATCCAAGCATGTATGTACGTACGGACGTGCGTATGTAAATATTTTCTCCCTGGGTCTATCTAGTGCTCTCTTTCCCTCGAGCTTTCCTTTTGTGACCAGATGCTCTAATTCCCATTTTCACATAAAATGCCTATCAATGTTGCCTGTCTTTTCCTAATCGTTCTTATCAATGATCTTCTTGTGTCTGCCTGCATCAAGACTGTCTCGTTTGTTTTCTTTGCTGTCCATGGAACTCAATGTTCTTCTTACAAACCACATCTCGGCTGCTTCAATCGTGTTCTGGCTTTGCATGTTGACTGTCCACGCCTCATAACCGTATAACATTATCGGTTCTATGCAACATTGAAGAACTCCCTTCCTGATGTTAATTGATAGACATTTGTTAATAAGAATGCTTTTCATCTTCTTGAATGCAGTTTTGGCTTGGCCGATTCTGCTGGCTGTTTCTGATGTATGTATATGAATGTCTGTGTGTGTGTGAGTGTATGTATGTATGTGTGTGTGTGTGTGTGTTTGTGTGTTTGTGTGTATGTGTGTGTGTGTGTGTGTGGCGTGTATGTGTGTGTATGTGTATATTCTTACAAATGACAGGTGGTATTCAGTATTCTTACTCTTCATTCAAACAATGCTCATTCTGTACTTGTAAGTGTTTGTGATCTTGAGAGAACGAGGAATCTCATATTGTGTCCTGATTATCCTGCCTTACTTGATATGGACAATCCTGACAATAGATCACCTGACTGGTTTTACTAATGAAATTAGCTCTTACAGACAAGTTTGTTGTTGTTTGGATTATGTCAGCTATGTCAGTTAATGCCAGGTCTCTTTGTGAATGAAGCCAGTACCACTCCTCACAATCATTTCCTTTTAATAAGACGAGATCATCTTCCATCAATCGAATTTTTTTTATTACTCTGGGGCGTGTTCCCTGAGATATTGCGCTACCCAAATCTTCATTGATATTGTAGTAGTTATCACCACACCACCCCCATCTTTTCTACCCCCCTCCTATAATTTGTTTTTCCATTTCTCGTTTCACATTTTTCTGCAGCTGTGAATATTGACCACCCATTCAGTGTTCTACGCGTCTCTCTATTTTCCCTGTCTCCTCCTTGGGTTCATTTTCTACTGAGGCTAAATTAAAGCAATTCTCCCACTTTCTTTTTTTTCTGCTGTCTAATTTTCTCCCCTCTGTGAAATTCCTTATCAAAGAGCTCCCTTCTTTATTGACATCAGGGCGGAAATGTTCGCTCCTGCTGGAAGGAAAGGGAACGGATTTCTCACTTTGTGAAGAGAGGAGATGTGCGAGCGTGTGTGTGTGTGTATGTGTGTGTGTGTGTGTGTGTGTGTGTGTGTGTGTGTGTGTGTGTGTGTGTGTGTGTGTGTAAGAAAAGAGAGAGAGAGAGAGAGAGTGTCTGTGTGTGAGTTGTCACGTGACAGCGGCTGGAGATATCTCAAAACTCTGTAGTATGCCGGGTGAAAGACAGGCAGAACTGTGAGGACAATCTGGGAGGTGGGGGCTGTAATCACAGTGTATTCAGCCATACCACTTCACAGTCAATGAGAACAGACACAATAATAACACGTTTGTGGCGATGGGTGAGGTTGAGGCTGGGGAGGGGAAATAATGGGGGCGTCCTTATAATTAGTATCACCATCATAACAGGGATCTATTGATCTCTTCCACATCACCTCTCAAAGAGAGGAGAGAGAGAGAGAGAGAGAGAGAGAGAGAAGAGAGAGAGAGAAGAGAGAGAGAGAGAGAGAGAAGAGAGAGAGAGAGAGAGAAAGAGCGCTTGGGATTGAGAGAGAGAGGGAGAGAAAAGAGAGAGAGAGGAAGAAAGAAAGAGAGAGAGAGGAAGAGGAAGAAAGAGAGAATATCAAATCAATGCCTAAAATGAGTGTGTATGCTTGTTTGTTTGTTTATTTGTGTGAATGGCTGTGTGTAAGCTTGCTTGTCTTCTCATTTCAAGCGTTTGTTTTATCATAAACGCTGTTTATTCATCGGTCATTTTTTAAACCGACATTGTAATACTTTGCTGTGATATTCAAATGACATTCCTGAATTATTCAAATTGGCTGGTTAACTGTATTTTTTGACACGTTGAGGTAGCCTTCCCAAATCAATCCATCTTCATTTTCTTCGATTAGAGGTAATTATCATCCATCATACGCCTAATGGCCTCTCTACACTCATAACTCCCTCTCCAGCCTTTTTTTTTTCTCTTTCCCTTTCCTTAGTTTATTGCTACAATGATGCAAGACGCTTACTGCAGGAGATCATTTCATAGTCGCAGTGAGCAATTTTAAACATAAAAGCTGATAGTTTACTGTTGTCACATGTTTCACAGATGGCTACAAACAAACAAACAAACAAACAAACAAACAAATAACAAACAAATAAATAGATAAACAAACAACAAACAAACAAACAAACAAAAACAAACAAACAAAAAGCAAAAAAAAACAAACCAAACCAAACCAAACAAAAAAACTGGGTTCAAGAAAACTTAAGGCTTTATCATATTTTCCAATGTTTTGACCGCATTTTTCAGCGTCGTGATTGCCTCTTCTACAGTATTTCAGACAAATCTGTGCATCAATTTTGTTCACACAGCAAAGGAAAAGAAAACCCATGAAGTTGCAGAATTCTGCATTTCAGAAACATACTGCAGAGTGTAAGGTGATGAAGATGTGACATTGTGGGACATTACATAATACTCAAACTACGACAACAGCGTGCCTGCAGTCTGGTGTCTTCTTTGTCTATCTTTCGTTCTTCTTTCAAATCCTCTGAATTCTCCTCTGTTTTAAAGTCAGAGACAATTTTTTTAAGTACTATTCCGAATATAACTACCGCGAACAAACCCAACACCTGAAGGTTTCTCTCTGTGGATAGTGTAGTACAATCATATAAGACTCCTACAGTGTAAAACTAACGATCCCAAATTGACAATATTAATGGCTACAGTATATACTGCGCTGACCATTGCATCCTTGGGAAATCGCTTTTTTATCTTTCAAAGGCGTTTTTTTTTTCAGATTATAATGACAAGAACCTATGACACATATCATCAAGTCTCATTTCCGTGGAACTAAACACACACACACACACACACACACACACCACACACACACACACCACACACACACACACACACACACACACACACACAC
>CM060314.1:38941304-38953804 GCA_030674185.1 Monoplex corrugatus | reverse complement strand
AATTATGTGACAGGTTCTTGAGTCTGCACACAAGAATTGAGATGGTAGTATTGAAATGATAGGGGAACAGGTGCTATGAAACACTTCATATTCACATTCATATTCATACATGTTTTCATATTCATATTCATATTCATATTCATTTCTTGTCTCACAGTCGATATACTATGTGACACTTGGGCTGATTTCCCTTTTGAGAGTACTCGCCACTCATTTTTTTTAACCAAGACCTTAGAAAGGCTATTTAATAAGGCTCTAGCAGAATGATTTCAGAATTAAGGCAGGAAAACAACATTTCAACTTTTATATCATGGGATGAGAATGATGTTGAGACAGGAAATTGTGAGTCCATAGCTGCATCAAAGTGTTAGCGAGGACGCAAAGATTTTTTTGATATTATTATTCTGTTTTTTTTTTCATTTTATTTATTTTTTAAAGCTCAGCTGATTGCACAGAGCCATGGCAGGGCTATAACCATCTCAAAACGTACACAATACCTTACTGATGGATGCTTAAAAGAGACAATTCTAATCTAATTAGCAACTCTCCAACCAAGATTAAAGCAGAGTCAGAGGTTGTACTTGGCAAATGCAAGACTAATCGTGGCCTTTATTGTTAGTGCAGAATAATTAGCGCACGTGTAATGGTAGTCGTGTTCTGTGCTGGGAGACTTCACAACGCTTTCGTCCTCTTGTCTCCCTGCTGGTTTTACGGTGTGTGGAGAGCAACAAGAGACCATTGTTATTAATTAATCATTCATCGAATTTTGATGAAATGCTCAGCAGGGCGGGAAAGCACTGCACCATGTAACATCCTTTTATTGATTCAACTAGCATTCAGCTGTCCGCATCATGTCCCTGGGTGCCTGTCGCTGATTACAATCTTTGCAAGAGAGCTAATGGGTTTGATTGTGGAACTAACTGGAGCTTGAAATAGCGACTTGTTCTGACAGTTCCTGTGTCAGTCTCAAGAGGCCTGGACCTTGTGTGAGTTTTTACACATGGGGTTGTTCTGTTACATTAAACAATGCTGACAATGGTGTCTGTGGATTGGATTGTTCTGTTACATTAAACAATGCTGACAATGGTGTCTGTGATTGGATTGTCTGTTACATTAAACAATGCGACATGGTGACTGTGTTTTGTCAGTTGTTTCTGTGTTTCATGATTATGGTAGGTGTATAGCAAAACAACCACAGTGTGAAAAGGTTGTGTGTCATAAGTTAACGCTTGTAAGGTTACATTAGAACTGAAACATAATTGTGTATGTCTGTCTATGTTTGTGGTAAGTTAACAAGAAACACCACCAGGGTGCAGATGGGACCTGGAACACCAGTGTCTTGATACTCTCCAGACAATCACCTCCCATGTCTGTCATGTGTATGTATATCATGTTTATGGTAATACTACAGCAAACCAATGATAGTGTGAATAACCGGGTGTCTTGCATAAACAGATATACTACAACGTTGGAGCAAACTGCAAACAGACAGTTTACTCTCTTTGCAACAATGTACTGTTTTTACTGAGACAAATAGTGGATCAAAACTTTAAACGTTCGCACTTTAGTATGATGGAATTATCGTTGTGTTGCTGTGAGTGGAATTTCAGTTTTCAGTTTATTTCTATTTTATTGTTAAAGTAAAATGTTACATGGGTTGTGTAGCTATTATTACCATAATGCCTATGTGTCTGTGTGTCTGTGTGTCTGTGTCTGTTTGTCTGTCTGTCTGTCTGTCACTCTCTCTCTCTTTCTCCCTCTCTGGCATTTTAATCAGATAATGTTCTTCTACTAATGAGCTAATTACAAAGGGGGAGGGGGGCAAAAGTGAAGGCACTGTTTCAGAATTGTCAGTGAAATGTTGCGTGCTCCAATCCTTCTCCCACAAAAGACTGCCCTCACCTTGATCTCTCAGTCTGGCATCAGCTGTGTCACATGACACAACCATGTGAGCTCTTGAGACTGAGGGGGGACTCAGGCGATAGAGAGACAACTGATCTAACGAGGTTAGTGCTATTGACAGCTTAAGTCAGACAGGGTTAGTGCTCTTCACTCTACAACTAAGGGCAGAATTCTTTCACTTAACCTTCCCATCTCCTTCACTCAGTTTCACTGCCTGTATGTTCAGGAACCAGAACTCTGATTAAATTGCGAATCGTTGTTAGTTGATTAATTAGATGTTGCAGGCAAAGAGCTCTGCAGGGGAGAACAATTAGCCCATCAAATCGGCTGTCACCTCTGCCACCAATCTCCATTTCCATCTTGATAAAGACCTGGTTGTCTTTGATCAGGGGCACTCACTGCATGCTGAGGATCAACCTCCATGGAATGTCAGCAATGCCTGCCAGTCCTGTTCATCAAGATAAGATGGTTACTTTACAGATGACTTGTCTCACTGGCCACAAGTACCCATGCTGAATTGTCATAGCAGTTCATATTCAGTGAACCAGGTGAATGTTTAATTCAATGTAACGTTATCATGGGGACTTGGGTTATCCATCATTTTGAAGCATGTACATCAATGCCAAAAATGAGAAACCACACATCAAATGTTGCTAGTCTCATACATGTTAGGAAAAGAGACGTTTAGGTGTAAGCTGGTGGATAGAAGATGGTAGATATAACAAAGCATTTCATGCATATAGAATGTTCGGTTATTTGTTAATCACATCAACATTCATCAGATGTGTGGGAAAGAGACATGATAGAACAACTCTTAAACGCAATCAAATGGATAATTCTCATCAGACCAGATACAACTTAACTGCACAACACAAACAAGGATGAGTTCGATCACACAGACGTACACACACACATACATACATACACACACACACACACACACACACACACACACACACACACACACACACACACACTCACTCACTCATTCACACATGCACACACACATACACACACACATACACATACAGAGACATGCACACATACACAAACAAACAAACAAACGCACACACAAACACACACACACACACACTTTTCACTTATAGTGAAAATACGTTAAATCAAAGAACGAACACACACACACACACACACACACACACACACACACACACACACACACACACACACACACACACGCACACAAATACACACACACACAAGCACGCATGAACACAAGAGAGCAGAAGCCAGAACCTATGTATTTCTGGCAAGAATAGAATTTCGAGATTGAAGAAACTCTCTCTCTCTCTCTCTCTCTCTCTCTCTCTCTCTCTCTCTCTCTCTCTCCTCTCTCTCTCTCTCTCTCTCTTCTCTATCTCGTTGTCTGTCTGTCCATTATCTGTGTGTGTGTCTCTCTGCTTGTCTGTCTCTCTATCTATTTGTATGTCCGTCTGTATCTCTCTCCCTCTCATTATCTCTTTCTCTCTCTCTCTCGCTCTTTCTTTCTTTCTTCCTTTCTCTGTTTCTTTATATCTGTCTTTATCTCTCTCTCTTTTTCAGTCCTTTCTCTTTGTCTCTTTTAGTCTCTGTTTCTCTTTCTCTCTCTATTAATTCCCCCCCCCGACTCTCTCTCTCTATCTCTCACCCACACACACCTACACCCACACACACACCATGAGACCTTTAGTCATATATTATTCACATAAAATGACAAAAGAGAGTAACGTATGTCTGAAAATTGCATTATTATCTGTCATCTTCTATCCACCCACTTCCACTGAAAGTTCTCTTTTCCTCACTTGAGAGAGAGAGAGAGAGAGAAAGAGAGACAGAGACACAGAAAGAAGACAGACAGACAGGCAGAGAGAGAGAGAGAGATAGAAGAAGAAAGACAGGGAGGGAGGGTGAGAGGGAGAAAGAGACAGATAGACAGACATTCACACAGACAGAGACAGAGAGAAGGAGAGAGAGAAGAGAGAGAGAGTGAGAGAAAGAGAGACAAAGAGAGAGAGAGAGGGGGAGGGAGGGAGGAAAGAGAGGAGGACAGAGATGAGAAAGAGAGAGAGAGGGAGATAGAGACAGAGAGACAGACAGACAGCAAGTGAGTGAGAGTGGAAGAAAGTATGGAGTTCATTCACGAGATATTCATGACACCTGTACAATGCCATATGCAATTAATCTGGCAATAGGCATTCTTGAGATTGCAAACAAAACCTCATGCACTTGGAAGGTCATGAGATGGAGAGAGGTCAGGACCTATGGAACACTTTTTATTCATAGTCATATTCGTGTTTTTATTCATATTCATAATTTTATTATTTATTTCTTGTGTCACTGTGGATATACCATGTGAAATTTCAGCTGATTTCCCTTTGAGAGCACGTCACTGCAGTGCTGCTCCACTTCTTGTTTTTACCAAGACTTTAGAAAGGAAAACAAGGAGATCAATCAAAATGATTTTGGAATTAAAGACAGGCAACAGACACACCAATGTTTATATGTCCTGGGGTGAAAATGAAGTCGGGACAGGGGGTCATGAGTCCATGGCTCTATCAAAAGTGCCAGCCAGCACACAAACATTGTTATTTTATTTTTAAGCTCAGCTGACTGCACAGAGTCCTATGAGGGCTACAACCAGCTCAAAATGTGCACAATACCTTACTTATGGATGTGTAAGAGAAAATTCTTCTTCAATTAGCAACTCTCCAAACAAGGTTAAAGTAAAGTTAGAGGTTGTACTAAGTAAAGGCAAGACTAATTGTGGCCTTTATTGTTAGTGCAGAATAATTAGCACACGTGTAGTGGTGGTCGTGTTTTGTGCTGAGAGACTCACAACACTTTCGTCCTCTTGCCTCCCTGCTGGTTTTACGGTGTGTGGAGAGCAACAAGAGACCATTGTTATTAATTAATCATCCATCGATCTTTGATGAAATGCTCAGCAGGGCGGGAAAGCACTGCACCATGTAACATCCTTTTATTGATTCAACTAGCATTCAGCTGTCCACATCATGTTCCCAGGTTGCCTGTCGCTGATTACAATCTTTGCAAGAGAGCTAATGGGTTTGATTGTGGAACTAACTGGAGCTTGAAATACGACTTGCTCCGACATTCCTGTCTCAGTCTCAAAGGACTGGACCTTGTGTGGGGTTTTTACACACGGGATTGTTCTGTTACATTAAACAATGCTGACAATGGTGACTGTGTTTTGTCAGTTGTTTCTGTGTTTCATGATTATGGTAAAGTATAGCAAAACAACCACAGTGTGAAAAGGTTGTGTGTCATAAGTTAATGCTTGTAAGGTTACATTAGAATTGAAACATAATTGTGTATGTCTGTCTATGTTTGTGGTAAGTTAACAAGAAACACCACCAGAGTGCGATGGACCTGGAACACCAGTGTCTTGATACTCTCCAGACAATCACCTCCCAAGTCTGTCATGTGTATGTATATCATATTTATGGTAAACTACAGCAAACCAATGATAGTGTGAATAACCGGGTGTCTTGCATAAACAGATAAACTACAACGTTGGGGCAAACTGCAAACAGACAGTTTACTCTCTTAGTAACAATGTACTGTTTACTGAAACAAATGGTGGATTACAACTTTAAACGTTCGCACTTTAGTATGATGGAATTATCATTGCGTTTGTGTGAGTGGGAACTTCAGTTTTCAGTTTATTTCGATTTTGATGTTAAAGTTAAAATGTTACATGGGTTGTGTAGCTATTATAACCATAATGCCTGTGTGTGTGTGTGTCTGTGTCTGTTTGTCTGTCACTCTCTCTCTCTTTCTCCCTTTCTGGCACTATAATCAGATAATATTTTTCTCCTAATGAGCTAATTATAAAGGGGGGGGGGGGGGCAAAAGTGAAGGACTGTTTCAGAATTGTCAGTGAAATGTTGCATGCTCCAATCCTTCTCCCACAAAAGGCTGCCCTCACCTTGATCTCTCAGTCTGGCATCAGCTGTGTCACATGACACCACCGTGTGAGCTCTTGAGACTGAGGAGAGACTCAGGGCGATAGAGAGACAACTGATCTAACGAGGTTAGTGCTATTGACAGCTCAAATGAGACAGGGTTAGTGCTCTTCACTCACTTAACCCTCCCATCTCCTTCACTCAGTTTCACTGCCTTTATGTTCAGGAACCAGAACTCTGATTAAATTGAGAAACATTGTTAGTTGATTAATTAGATGTTGCAGGCAAAGAGCTCTGCAGGGGAGAACAATTAGCCCATCAAATCGGCTGTCACGCTCTGCCACCAATCTCCATTTCCATCTTGATAAAGACCTGGTTGTCTTTGATCAGGGGCACTCACTGCATGCTGAGGATCAACCTCCATGGAATGTCAGCAATGCCTGCCCAGTCCTGTTCATCAAGATAAGATGGCTACTTCACAGATGACTTGTCTCACTGGCCACAAGTACCCATGCTGAATTGACATAGCAGTTCATAGTCAGTGAACCAGGTGAATGTTTAATTCAATGTAACGTTATCATGGGGACTTGGGTTATCCATCATTTTGAAGCATGTCACATCAATGCCAAAAATGAGAAACCACACATCAAATGTTGCTAGTCTCATACATGTTAGGAAAAGAGACGTTTAGGTGTAAGCTGGTGGATAGAAGATGGTAGATATAACAAAGCATTTCATGTATATAGAATGTTCGGTTATTTGTTAATCTCATCAACATTCATCAGATGTGTGGGGAAGAGACATGATAGAACAACTCTTGAACGCAATCGAATGGATAATTCTCATCAGACCAGATACAACTTAACTGCACAACACAAACAAGGATGAGTTCGATCACACAGACGCACACACACACACACACACACGCACGCACACACCACCACACACACACACACACACACACACACACTCACCCACACACGCGCGACACACACATACACGCACATATACATACAGAGACATGCACACATACACAAACAAACACAACAAACAAACAAACAAACAAACGCACACACAAAAACACACAGACACACACAAACACACGCACACAAACACACACACACAAGTACGCATGAACACACAGAGAGCAGAAGCCAGAACCTATGTATTTCTGTCAAGAATTTAATTTCGAGATTGAAGAAACTCTCTCTCTCTTTCTCTCATTCTCTCTCTCTGTCTCTCTCTCTCTCCTCCATCTCGTTGTCTGTCTGCCCGTTATTTGTGTGTGTCACTCTCTGCTTGTCTGTCTGTCTATCTGTTTGTATGTCCATCTGTATCTCTCTCCCTCTCATTCTCTCTCTCTCTCTTTCTTTCTTTCTTTCTTCATTTCTCTGTTTCTTTATATCTGTCTTTATCTCTCTCTCTTTTTTTTCAGTCTTTTCTCTTTGTCTCTTTAAGTCTCTGTTTCTCTTTCTCTCTCTATTAATCTCCCCCTGATTCTCTCTCTCTCTCTCACACACACATACGCACACACACACACACACGCACACACAAACATACACACACACACACACACACACACACACCATGAGACCATATGCACATATTATGCACACAAAATGACAAAAGAGAGTAACGTATGTCTGAAAATGCATTATTATCTGTCATCTTCTATCCACCCACTTCCACTGAAAGTTCTCTTTTCCTCACTTGAGAGAGAATAAGAGAGAGAAATGAGAGAGAGAGAGACAGGGACATAGAAAAACAGACAGACAGACAGGCAGAGAGAGAGAAAGAGAGACAGAAGAAGAGAGAGAGAGGGAGGAGGGAGGGAGGGAGAGAGAGAGAGACAGACAGACTTTCAGACAGACAGAGACAGAGGGAATGAGAGAGAGAGAGAGTGAGAGAAAGAGAGACAAAGAGAGAGAGAGAGAGGGAGGGAGGGAGGAAAGAGAGGAAGACAGAGAGATAAGAAAGAGAGAGAGAGAGATAGAGAGAGATAGAGACAGACAGACAGAGAGACAGAGAGTGAGTGAGAGTGGAAGAAAGTTTGGAGTTCATTCACGAGATATTCATGACACCTGTACAATGCCATATGCATTTTCTCCAAATCTGGCAGCAATAATATGGCAGGCTTCTTGAGTTTGCAAACAAAACCTCATGCACTTGGAAAGTCATGAAATGGAGAGAGGTCAGGACCTATGAAACACTTTTTATTCATAGTCATATTCATGTTTTTATTCATATTCATAATCTTTTTATTTATTTCTTGTGTCACTGTGAACATGCCATGTGAAATTTCAGCTGATCTCCCCTTTGAGAGCACGTCACTGCAGTGCTGCTCCACTTCTTGTTTTTACCAAGACTTTAGAAAGGAAAACAAGGAGACTCAATCAAAATGATTTTGGAATTAAAGACAGGCAATAAACACGCCAATGTTCATATGTCCTGGGGTGAAAATGAAGTCAGGACAGGGGATCATGAATCCATGGCTCTATCAAAAGTGCCAGCCAGCACACAAACATTGTTATTTCATTACTTTTCTTTTAAGCTCAGCTGACTGCACAGAGTCCTATCAGGGCTACAACCAGCTCAAAATGTGCACAATACCTTACTTATGGATGTGTAAGAGAGAAAATTCTTCTTCAATTAGCAACTCTCCAGCCAAGGTTAAAGTAAAGGTAAGGTTGTACTTGGTAAAGGCAAGACTAATTGTGGCCTTTATTGTTAGTGCAGAATAATTAGCACACGTGTAGTGGTGGTCGTGTTTTGTGCTGAGAGACTCACAACACTTTCGTCCTCTTGCCTCCCTGCTGGTTTTATGGTGTGTGGAGAGCAACAAGAGACCACTATTATTAATTAATCATCCATCGATCTTTGATGAAATGCTCAGCAGGGCGGGAAAGCACTGCACCATGTAACATCCTTTTATTGATTCATCTAGCATTCAGCTGTCCGCATCATATTCCTGGGTGCCTGTCGCTGATTACAATCTTTGCAAGAGAGCTAATGGGTTTGATTGTGGAACTAACTGGAGCTTGAAATAACGACTTGTTCTGACAGTTCCTGTGTCAGTCTCAAGAGGCCTGGACCTTGTGTGGGTTTTTACACACGGGATTGTTCTGTTACATTAAACAATGCTGACAATGGTGTCTGCGTTTTGTCAGTCGTTTCTGTGTTTCATGATTATGGTAACAGTATAGCAAAACAACCACAGTGTGAAAAGGTTGTGTGTCATAAGTTAATGCTTGTAAGGTTACATTATAACTGAAACACAAGTGTGTATGTCTGTCTATGTTTGTGGTAAGTTAACAAGAAACACCACCAGGGTGTGGATGGGACCTGGAGCACCAGTGTCTTGATACTCTCAGACAATCACCTCCCATGTCTGTCGAGTGTATGTTTGTCATGTTTATGGTAATACTACAGCAAACCAATGACAGTGTGAATAGATTGGGTGTCTTGCATAAACAGATATACTAAACGTTGGAGCAAACTGCGAAAATGACAGTTACTCTCTTAGTAACAATGTACTGTTTACTGAAACAAATAGTGGATTACAACCTTAAACGTTCGCACTTTAGTATGATGGAATTATCGTTGTGTTGCTATGAACGGAAATTTCAATTTTCAGTTTATTTCTATTTTATTGTTAAAGTAAAATGTTACATGGTTGTGTAGCTATTATTACCATAATGCCTATGTTGCTGTGTGTCTGTGTGTTTGTGTCTGTTTGTCTGTCTGCTGTCTGTCTGTCTGTCTGTCTGTCACTCTCTCTCTTCTTCTCCCTCTCTGGCACTATAATCAGATAATGTTCTTCTACTAATGAGCTAATTAGAAAGGGGGAGGGGGCAAAAGTGAAGGCACTGTTTCAGAATTGTCAGTGAAATGTTGCGTGCTCCAATCCTTCTCCCACAAAAGACTGCCCTCACCTTGATCTCTCAGTCTGGCATCAGCTGTGTCACATGACACAACCATGTGAGCTCTTGAGACTGAGGGGGGACTCAGGACGATAGAGAGACAACTGATCTAACGAGGTTAGTGCTATTGACAGCTTTAAGTCAGACAGGGTTAGTGCTCTTCATTCTACAACTAAGGGCAGAATTCTTTCACGTAACCCTCCCATATACTTCACTCAGTTTCACTGCCTGTATGTTCAGGAACCAGAACTCTGATTAAATTGCGAATCGTTGTTAGTTGATTAATTAGATGTTGCAGGCAAAGAGCTCTGCAGGGGAGAACAATTAGCCCATCAAATCGGCTGTCACGCTCTGCCACCAATCTCCATTTCCATCTTGATAAAGACCTGGTTGTCTTTGATCAGGGGCACTCACTGCATGCTGAGGATCAACCTCCATGGAATGTCAGCAATGCCTGCACAGTCCTGTTCATCAAGATAAGATGGCTACTTCACAGATGACTTGTCTCACTGGCCACAAGTACCCATGCTGAATTGACATAGCAGTTCATAGTCAGTGAACCAGGTGAATGTTTAATTCAATGTAACGTTATCATGGGGATTTGGGTTATCCGTCATTTTGAAGCATGTCACATCAATGCCAAAAATGAGAAACCACACATCAAATGTTGCTAGTCTCATACATGTTAGGAAAAGAGACGTTTAGGTGTAAGCTGGTGGATAGAAGATGGTAGATATAACAAAGCATTTCATGTATATAGAATGTTCGGCTATTTGTTAATCTCATCAACATTCATCTGATGTGTGGGAAAGAGACATGATAGAACAACGCTTGAAAGCAATCAAATGGATAATTCTCATCAGACCAGATACAACTGAACTACACAACACAAACAAGGATGAGTTCGATCACACAGACGCACACACACACACACACACACACACACACACACACACACACACACACACACACACAACATACACACACACACACACTCACACACACACACACACACACACACACTCACTCACACACGCACACACACACACATACACACATATATACATACAGAGACATTCACACATACACAAACAAACGCACACACAAAAACACACACACACACAAACACACGCACATAAACACACACACGCACAAGTACGCATGAACACACAGAGAGCAGAAGCCAGAACCTATGTATTTCTGGCATGAATAGAATTTCGAAATTGAAGAAACTCTCTCTCTCTCTCTCTCTCTCTCATTCTCTCTCTCATTCTCTCTCTCTCTCTCTCTCTCTCTCTCTCTTTCTCCTCCATCTCGTTGTCTGTCTGCCCGTTATCTGTGTGTTCTCTCTCTGCTTGTCTGTCTGTCTGTCTGTCTGTTTGTATGTCCGTCTGTATCTCTCTCCCTCTCATTCTCTCTCTCTCTCTCTCTTTCTTTCTTTCTTTCTTTCTTTCTTCCTTTCTCTGTTTCTTTATATCTGTCTTTATCTCCCTCTCTCTTTTTCAGTATTTTCTCTTTGTCTCTTTAAGTCTCTGTTTATCTTTCTCTTTCTATTAATCTTCCCCTCTGACTCTCTCTCTCTCTCTCACACACACACACACACACATGCACACACATACACACACACACACACACACACACACACACACACACACACACACACACACACACACACACACACTATGAGACCATATGCACATATTATGCACACAAAATGACAAAAGAGAGTAACGTATGTATGAAAATGCATTATTTTCTGTCATCTTCTATCCACCCACTTCCACTGAAAGTTCTCTTTTCCTCACTTGAGAAGAAGACGAGGGAGGGAGGGAGGGAGAGAAATAGAGACAGACAGACATTCAGACAGAGACAGAGAGAGTGAGAGAAAGAGAGACAAAGAGAGAGAGGGAGGGAGGGAGGAAAGAGAGGAAGACAGAGAGATGAAAAAGAGAGATAGATAGAGAGAGATAGAGACAGGCAGACAGATAGACATAGAGACAACGAGAGATAGAGACAGAGAGTGAGTGAGAGTGGAAGAAAGTTTGGAGTTCATTCACGAGATATTATTGACACCTGTACAATGCCATATGCATTTTCTCCAAATCTGGCAGCAATAATATGGCAGGCTTCTTGAGTTTGCAAACAAAACCTCATGCACTTGGAAAGTCATGAAATGGAGAGAGGTCAGGACCTATGAAACACTTTTTATTCATAGTCATATTCATGTTTTTATTCATATTCATAATTTTTTATTTATTTCTTGTGTCACTGTGGATATACCATGTGAAATTTCATCTGATCTCCCCTTTGAGAGCACGTCACTGCAGTGCAGCGCCATTTCTTGTTTTTACCAAGACTTTAGAAAGGAAAACAAGGAGACTCAATCAAAATGATTTTGGAATTAAAGACAGGCAACAGACACACCAATGTTCATATGTCCTGGGGTGAAAATGAAGTCAGGACAGGGGATCATGAGTCCATGGCTCTATCAAAAGTGCCAGCCAGCACACAAACATTGTTATTTCATTACTTTTCTTAAGCTCAGCTGACTGCACAGAGTCCTATGAGGGCTACAACCAGCTCAAAATGTGCACAATACCTTACTTATGGATGTTTAAGAGAGAAAATTATTGTTGAATTAGAAACTCTCCAGCCAAGGTTAAAGTAAAGTTAGAGGTTGTACTTGGTAAAGGCAAGACTAATTGTGGCCATTATTGTTAGTGCAGAATAATTAGCACACGTGTAGTGGTAGTCGTGT
>CM060314.1:38933804-38936304 GCA_030674185.1 Monoplex corrugatus | reverse complement strand
GTGGGTCATTTATCATTTTGAAACTTGTCACAATACTCCAAAAGAGAAACTGCAACATCCAATGTCATTAGCTTCATACAAGTGAGGAAATGGTGGAAGCGTTTGGGTAGAAAATGACAGATGCAATGATGCCTATAGATTGTTGGACTCCTTGAAAATCTGACCAACATTTACCACTTCTCAATGGCAAAGAGACACACAACCCTCGAACACAATTGAATGGATGATTCTTAATGTACCAAACACAACGCAAACTTGTTGGCAGAACACAAGCAAGGATGAGCTCGATCACACACACACACACACACACACACACACACACACACACACACACACACACACACACACCCCACACACACACACACACACACACCACACACACACACACACACACACACACACACACACACACAGCATAGTGTCTTGGGAAGAATTTCTTTTTTTGTGTGTCATTCTAATTGGGTATGGTTCTGCAATTTGGGGGGTGTTTATGTGGAATTACCTTGAGCTGGCGTTAGAATTTAGTATAGAAACAAGTAATCGTTTATTAAAGTTACTTGAAGTTTGGGATGAAAATTACTCATATCCTGATGAAATCTGGACAGACATAAAAAACACACTGACCAAAATCTCTGAAGAAAAACTAGGAAAAGAAAAGAAAAGGAAAAAAGCTAAGCCCTACATAAGTCAGGAAGTGATAGATCTGGCAGAAAAGAAAAGTCAAGCTCGAAAGCAGGGAGAGCGGGAAAAATACTCAGCACTGAAAAGGGAAATAAAAAGTAAAGTCAGAAGAGACAAAGCAAATTGGCTGGCACAAGAATGCAGTAAAATCAATGAACACAACGAAAACAGGAAGTCGAGGGAGCTCTTCAAACAAATTAAAAAAAGTGAAAAAAATAAATTTCAAAGCAACAAACCAATGCATCAACAACAAGGATGGTCACACATTGACTGAACCAGATGATGTCTTGGATAGGTGGAACGAATATGGCACATCACTTTTTGGCAAGCCTGACAGCCATGAAAATAATTTAGAGCCAAATTTGGAATTGACCCCTGGAGATATGGAACCTGAACCTCTGCTCAGCGAAGTTGAATCTGCCATTAAAGATCTAAAATGCAGAAAGTCTCCTGGTCTTGACAATATTCCTGGAGAGTTGTTGAAACACTCAGGTGATGGTGGACTCAAAGTAATGCATCACTTATGCTGCAAGATATGGAAGACTTGTCAATGGCCTACAGACTGGAAGCTCCAAGAATTTGTCATGTTACATAAGAGTGGAAATGTCAAAGACTGCAACAATTATAGAACAATTGCACTGATCAGTCATGCCAGTAAAATACTGCTGATAATAATTTTAAACAGGTTAAAGCCAAAAGTAGAGGAAGAGCTATCCGACTGTCAGGCAGGCTATAGGAAAAACAGGGGAACAGTAGATATGCTGTTTGTACTCCAGATATTGATAGAAAAGATTAGAAACACAGACCAAGAGATGTTCATCGTTTTCATTGACTACAGCAAAGCGTTTGATAGCGTGATTCACCAAAGTCTTTTCCACTTCATGATCAAAATGGGTTTTCCAAGACATCTGGTTTCCCTCATAGCTTCATTATATAATGATCAAAAAGCAACAATCAGATGGAATAATCAAAACTGCAAATTTTTTAACATCACTAAAGGGGTAAGGCAAGGTTGCATCCTGTCTCCACATCTCTTCAACATATACACTGAACATATCATGAGAGAAGCAGACATAGAAGACATGGGAGTAAATATTGGTGGTAGAAACCTGTCAAATTTACGCTACGCAGATGACACAGGATTACTGGCTGACAACATTACAGGCTCTAGGAGGATCCTAAGCAGGGTAGACCGGGTTGGAAAGGCAGCTGGGCTGGACTTAAATTCAAAGAAGACAAAGGTTATGCATGTTGCAGGCAAATATAACACTAGACAGGACCAGATCATGCTAAACCAAGTCCCTCTAGAAAATGTCAAGGACTTTAAATATTTAGGTTCAGTCAAGACACACGATGGAACATGCTCAAAAGACATAAAGATGAGAATTGGAATGGCCAAGAACAGTATGGTTCATTGAACAATATTTGGAAAGACCACAGCATAACAGCAGACCTTAAGATAAAACTCTTAAAATGTCTTGTCTGGCCAGTGATGTTATACGGCTGCGAGGCATGGACAATGAAGAAAGAGGATGAAAGACGAGTGGAAGCAGCAGAGCTGTGGTTTTACCGAAGACTGCTGAGGGTCAAATGGACGGATAGGCGCTCAAATGAAAGCATACTGAATGAGTTGGGTACTACACGCAAGCTCCTAGTACTCATACAACGGAGGAGACTGAAATATGTTGGACACGCAATCCGTAATGAGAGAACAGACTTGATGTCCACTGTCCTCCAAGGTAAAGTGGAAGGAAAGAGAAACAGAGGACGGCCACCTGCATCACTTGCTAGAAACATCACAAACATCAGTGGCAGGAAA
>CM060314.1:38926304-38928804 GCA_030674185.1 Monoplex corrugatus | reverse complement strand
TTTGGAATGCAGACCTGGGCTACTTATTAACAACCAGTTCTAATTCTATAGAAATCTGGGTGTTGAGTTAACAGGGTACAGCAGCCTGTCACACACACACACACACACACACGCACACATACACACATACACACGCACACGCACGCACACACACACACACACACACACACGCACACACACATGCACATGCACACACACACGCGCACGCGCACACACACAACACACACACACACACAACACAACAACAAACAACAACAACAACAACAACAACAACAACAACAATATTTTATTTATATAGCGCAAAATCTTGATAAAATCAAATCTAAGCGCTAAAACAGACACACACGCACGCACGCACACACACGCACGCACGCACGCACACACACACACACAAAACACACACACACACACACACACACACACACACACACACACACACACACACACACACACACCACACGGCTATAAATGGGGAGAAAGAATAAAAGCAATGGAAAATTATAGAGAGCATATTATATACAATTATATATTACAATGTGATTCCCCTCCGAGTGGAGACAGGCTGCAGAGGGGATTGAGTGAGGTCAGGATTTTATGCAGAGGAGAAAAGGTGAGTTTTGAGAGCGGACTTGAAGGAGACAAAAGTAGGTTGCTGACGGACTGAGAGAGGAAGTTTGTTCCAGGAAAGTGGACTAGAAACAGAGAAGGCTCGTGGACTACACACACACTCCAGGCAGCATACATACTTACATACATACAGACAGACAGACAGATATAGATAGATAGATAGATAGATAGATAGATAGATAGACAGATAGACAGATGGATAGATTGATAGATAAATAGAAAGATAAATAGATAGATAGATAGATAGATTGGTAGATAGATGGATAGATAGACAGATAGATAAATAAATAGATAGATAGACAGTCTGATAGATAAATAGATACATACATACATACTAATACATACATACATACATACATACATACATAATCTACATACATACATACATACATACATACATACATACATACATACATACATATAGCCATTTCCTACAGGCTGTTAAGGCAGAAGATATTCTGATCATACACCACTTTTTCTTCCTCTGATAGATGCAACATCCTCGGTTGGCGTGTTCACTCGCAATATGAATCTATTGACACTCGTATACCGGCATATCATCGAGTGTAGATGTCAGCACAGATATGCTTGTTTCTAATGTATTCTTTTTCATTTTTTTAACTCTTAGAAATGTACACTCCTGTCCAATCCTTGCAATTTTCCTCTGTTGGTGGAGTGTTTAACACCCCACCCTCTTTTTTCTTTTAACAACAACAACAACAACAACAATAACAAAAAGGTATCAGACTATTATCTCACCCTGCTAAAACATGCTGAAACATTCTGGAACTCACTGCTCTTCAACTTACGTCATTTTCCTTCCTTTCCAACATTCAAGTCTCTGCACTAAAAAGTCGTCTCTTCTAATGACAATTGCTAAACTCCACATAAAATGTTCAGTTGATTCCTGTCAGCTATACTTTTTGCAGTCGGATGAACGCACTATTGCGTGCTTGCTCTTGTGGTTTGTTCAGGCTTGGTTTGTGGTGCAGAAGCGTGTTTGTGACCCCTTTTTCAATTATTCTTCAAATGTCATTCACATAGTGCATTTGCGAAACCATCATTCATTTGAAAGATAGATAAAAGCAATAGAACAAGGAATTGGAAGTGTGCAGGCCGTATTACATGGAAGTCAGAAGGCGTGTATTACATGAAAATTGAACCGCAAACAAACTGAGAAAAGCATTACAGCCCACAATCGTTTGCATCATTCTGCAGGTTATACGCGGCGTGTGTGTATTTATAAATAGTGTGGTGTGTGTGTGTGTGTGTGTGTGTGTGTGTGTGTGTGTGTGTGGTGGGCGTGTGTGTGTGTATGCATGTGTGTGCGTCTGTGTGTATGTGTGTGTGCGGTGTGTGTGTGTGCGTGTGTGTGTGTGTGGTGTGTCTGTGTCTGTGTATCTGTGTGTGAGTGTGACTTGTGTGTGTCTGTGTGCGTTGGCTTGTGCAGGCGTTTCAAAAAGTCTTTTGGTTTTATCAAATAAAATGGAGGGGGGAGCAAATCGTGTTTGAAAATCAAAAGTGCTGTGATATGAAAGTACAAAGAAAACCCTAGAAAGCAAAGAAACAAGGGATGGTGGAGTTACAGGTAAGAACAATCAGGCTTTAAGACTGTGCAGGAAATCCCTAGCAATGAGCAAGTACAGAATGAAATCAGCTTGAACAGCCCATAATACCAATCCTGCATAACAGAAATGGTGATTTATGAACAACAATACACATGCATGTTTTGGAATATCATTCACAAATACCAGCAGACCTTCACTCAAGGAGGTTATTTAATCCATCTGACGACAACGTAGCAATCAACCGAGAGTGCATCATTAGGAAAGGTCATCTTCTTTGGCACCCTTTCTAACATTAAGGAGCAGAC
>CM060314.1:38901304-38916304 GCA_030674185.1 Monoplex corrugatus | reverse complement strand
ATGCAACGATTGATACCACCAACATGATCAAAGCATAAGGATGAGGCAGAGGCCAGTTTAACCTTTTCATTCCCACAACTGTCCATAATCTGCAAAAGACTTAGCCCTTTCACTCCCTGACCCTTCCTGCAGGATTCTGGTGGATTGGCTGAGGGAGTGAAAAGCTATTATGACTGACAATGCGGGATGCTGGCAAATAGGTAAAGGAGTCAAAGAGTTAACGATGTGCTGCCTGGTACTTAACATCATGACTCAAGTCCATGGGTCTACCAACAGAAGCAACAAGCAGATGTTATGGCACTTAAGGCACAAAGGCAGCAGAAAGCAATGCGTGTGTGAGCTGATTGTTCTTATGTTGCCCCATGCTGGATAGAACCAAGCACAGTGACAACTATTCAGTTCACTCTTAATGTCATCGTGACTGCCTGTTCTGCTGCAGTCTAAATGCCTACATTTTTCTTCTTCTGAGTTTGTTCAAGAATGATTCTCTGAGTGTTCAATTTCATATGCATTCCACACAAACCTTCCAGTTGTAACTTTACAGGCTCCTGTAGCCCGTGCAGAATGACTAAGTATATGGCTGGTAAGTCATTGAAAAGGTGGAGGAGGGTGGATGCCTGTGATAATGTAGACCTATAAAACATAACAACGCTAACAACGCAACATGACAGCGATATTAGAGTTTTGACTCCAAGACTTTACCAAACCAGGTACTGACTCTAAGGCCTTATCATTGCAGTCTTGACAAGGGTCTTGACCCCAAAGTGTTAGCGTTTTGACCCCCAGGGCTCTATCAACAGAGCCAAACAGCATGCAGAAATTGCAGGTTGTGAAGGTGTTTTGTCACAGAATTACACACTCAAAGAGTGATACCAGTATGGCCAAACTCTTCTGTTGTAACTGCCCTTTTCCCTACCTACTTTGTCTAGTCATGTGATCACTCCTCTGTGTTGCAGTTAATGTTTCTTTCACACACCCGTTCAGCCAAGACAAGTCCTGTTTCAAACGTTTGGGGAGATGGGCAGGCTTAGGGAACTGAGCAAACAGAATTAGAATAGAATGGTCTCCGCACACAATGAATACTGCTCTCTCTCTGTCTCTGTCTCTCTGTCTCTGTCTGTCTGTCTGTCTGTCTGTCTGTCTTTTCTCTCTCTCTCTATCTCTCTCTCTCTCTGAGGCAGACAGAAGGGGGGACTCACTAGACAGAAGCTACTCAATGCAGTGTCTGCTGGATTCATAAACGTACCATTCTGAAGAGACAAAGTCACGCTAGACGGCCTTAAAGTTGAAATTGCTCTCTTCTAAAACAAATAACCCGGAAGTTCAATCTGTCTTTGGCAGTTGTTTGTCTGCTGTGCTGTACTTTATAGCTATGAATCTGGGCCCATTACGCAGTTGGAGGAACACACTTTCTTTGTCCCTTTCCTTGTGTGTGTGTGTGTTTCTCTCTGCCATGCTGCGCCTTTGATTACCTGGAGCTTATCACAAGAAACACACAGTTTTTGTTTTAAGTTTCTTTTCACATGTTAGCTGTAAGTGTCTATGTATCCTGAACTTTGTTGTTTTCTTGTTTTGCTCGTGTATTTCAGAGAGTGTTGCCTCAGTTTGGAACACTGAATATCAGTGATGCAAACGAAAGGTATTTTAAATGTATCCTTATGTGATAATAATGTAGTTGGATTGATTCAACTGTCAATTGATGTTCTGTCTCCATCAACCTTTTTCTAACTGAATAGAGTAAGAATGATTATGGATAGAGCAATACACTGTGTTGTGTCTTGTAAGTAATAAGAAAAAAATCCACAATCAATTCAGACTACATGAACATCACGATATTACGTTGTCATGACGATATCTGTGCAAATCCATTTCTAAATTACCTGGCCACAGTGTGTACACATCATATCACATTTACTGGATAGAAGCAACAAGTGCTCAAGTCTAAACGCATGGATGAATGAGTGATAAAATAATGACCAAAGTTAAAACGTTCGTGTCATATTGTTTTTACTCAACTGGCACCCCTTCTCAGCATTCTGAAGTCTGCAACTTTAATGCAGATATCTTAAATAAAACTGACAATGCAACTGCATGGTATCAGTCTGTTCTGGGATGTTTGTAAAAAACATTTGACATAGCAAACAACAACACAGAGAACTAAAACAAATAACAAAAAATCAGAATACAGCCAACCTTTATCAGTAGAATGCAATGTATCCACTGTACAGGCTCGCTTTAATATGGTCAGAACAAGTCCTTGGGGTATTTGGAAATTGATAGCACAAGAACAACGAAAACCACTGTTTTAATATTTCATTTATGAAATATATCCTTTCCAAGAGAGAGGATTTGTGTCTCCTGATGATAAGAAGAGTTCTCATTATGATTGTCCTTTTATCTGTAAACAACATGTCTGCATTTACTAGGAGATGCTTGTTTCCTACAAATCTGAAGTCACGCCTGTGTGCGGGTAATTCTTCATCTTCATCCGTTCAGTATCCACAATCAACCATTTGATTATTCTGACACTTATGGGGGGCAGACGCAAAAAAAAATTATTGTAGAAGGCTGCAAACTCTTGCCCTGAATAGGTCAAGAGTTTCTGATGACACAGCAGCCTCTGTCAAGATTTCATTCCACTCCTGGATGGTACGTGGCAGGAATGAGTTCTGTCAGTAGTCCCGAACACACTGTAAGCGGTTGAGCTGTTGAGAATGAGATCTTCTGTCTCGTGATGTTGCAGCCCTAAGTTTTGGTTTTTCATCAGACACAAGAGCCTTTCCAAAATCCACATACGCCAACCCATGCCGGATCTTATATAGCATGGCGAGCCGTGCGATCTTCCTACGGCTCTGTAACGGTGTCCAACCTAGTTCCCTGATCATTTGCTGGACACTTGCGTATCGATGATACTTGTTGTTTACAAAGCGGGCTGCCCTGCGTTGCACTGCCTCGATAGTGGTGATGTGATCGCTTGTGTACGGGTCCCAAACAGTGCAGGCATATTCCAGGATCGGTCGCACCAGTGCTTTGTATGCAGTCTCTTTAATGTGACGGGCACTGATCTTCATGTTGCGCCTCAGGAAGCCGAGGGTCTTGTTGGCTTTTGTATTGATGTTATTTATGTGGATGTCCCAGCTTAGATCTTGAGAGATGGTGACCCCCAGATATTTGGTCGATGTGATGTTTGCCAAGGCCTGGTTGTATAAGTGATAGACTGGGACAATTAGTTTTTTCTTTCGTTTGGGGCTGATGACTGGAAGAGTGGTACATTTGCCAGGATGGAAAGCCATGTCCCAACTCTTTTCCCACTTTTCAATCTTTTGTAGGTCTTGTCGCAGATCGTGTTGGTCTTGACTTGATGTTATAAGTCGGTAGACAGCTGTGTCATACGCGAAAATACGTGTCTGTGCAGAGAGATTTTCGGGCAGGTCGTTTATACAGACGAGGAATAGACTCGGTCCTAAAACAGAGCCCTGAGGTACTCCCGACTTGACACTGACAAAGTCTGATCTGGTTCCATCAACCACAACTGCCTGTTGACGATCTTGCAAAAATCCCCCAATCCACCTGTTGACATGGCCCCGGACTCCATACTGATGCAACTTGTGGAGGAGGAGCGAGTGGTTTACTTTATCAAAGGCCTTGGCAAAATCCATGATGACAATGTCTGTTTGTCCGCATTTTTCCATCGTCTCTGTTAGTTCTTCCATGAATTCTAAGAGTTGTGTCTCGCAAGATCTTCCTCTGCGGAAACCATGTTTTGCGTGGGGAAAGGATCTTGTTACCTTCAAGGTGGTTCATGAGAGCGCTGACAATAATGTGCTCCATGATCTTGCAAGGCACACTTGTCAGAGAGACTGGCCTCTAGTTCATGTCATAGTGCCCCTTTTTTTTAAAACTGGAGCGATGTTCGCTGATCTCCAGTCCTCGGGTACAACTCGGGTGTTGATGGAAGATTGAAATATTCGAGTCAGTATGGGCGCAACTTTTGGTGCAAGAGTCTTCAGTACCTTGGGCATTATCTCATCGGGTCCACAAGCCTTGTGTGGATTTAATCCTTGGAGGAGCTTTAGGACACCCTCTTCAGAGATCTGGATACTGGACAGTTCAGGATAATCTGCAACTCTCATCTGGCATTTCTCTTAAAACTCCTCCCTTGTGTAGGTTTTACCTTCAGTGAACGCGGATTGAAATTGCTTGTAGATATGCAACTTTGAATAAGCATGGGCAGGCTGTTTTTACTATCGTGAAAAGTGACAAACGTGCTGACCATAGCTAGAGTTTGTCAGCCATGCAACACATTTCCATTTGAAAGCAGATGTGGTCTGTGTAGGGCGGGAAACAGTTCTGAAGCAGTTTCCTTCAAACCAGTGAGAAAGTGACATTGGTTGTCTGTTGTGATGGTAGTGTCTTTTGTAGTCTCAATGATTATTCTGACTGATTCATTTTGTCTACCTCACTATACGCATTTTTAATTTTCATGTTATGCTTTGCTTTGCTGACAGGCTTTTATAACACTTTCAGTTTTTTTTTTATTGTTGTGTTTTTACGAAACGGATATTTAATTCTTTTTGTTGTTGTTGTTGTTTTTCTAACTGTGTTTCTTTTTCGTTTTCGTTTTCTTTTCATTGCTTTAAACAAACAGTATTGTAGACAATATCGGTTTAATTATGTTAACCTCTCTCTCTCTTTCTCTCTCTCTCCCTCTCTCTCTCTCTCCCCCTCTCTGTCCCTCTCTCTCTCTCTCTCTCCATCTATCCATCTCGCTGTCTGTCTGTCTCTCTGTCTCTGTCTGTCTGTCTGGCTGTCTCTTTCTCTCTCAAACACACAACACCACACACACTGGCACACAACCAGACAGACGGACAGACACACACACACACACACACACACTCTCTCACTCACAAAATACACAGATACGCATGCGCACATACTCACAAACACACACACACACACACACACACACACACACACACACACACACACACACACACACACACACACACACGCACGCACACAAATGCATATGTACATATACTTTCCACTTAAATATATCTGTGTACACAAGCTAATCTTTCAAGCATATACAATGATATCAACAGTTCAGATTGCTTGTATGCGCAGCTCATTAGCTAATCTATCATCCCAGTCCATCAAACACTACACCAGATGCAAAAAGAAACTACTAACGTTGTATACATTCGTGGTGATGTGCAAAAAGAAACTGCTAACTGTGTATATATTCAATATTCATGATTTCATGCCAAAAGAAACTACTGACTTTTGTATGTATTCATAATATATGCAAATACAAACTACTGACTTTTTATGTATTCATAACGGTTTGCAAAAGAAAACAAACAAAACAAACAAACAAATAAAAAGAAACTACTGTATATATGCATGATCATAAGCATAAAGAAACTACTGATTTAAATATGTTCATGATGATATCCAGAAAGAAACTACTGGCTTTGCATGCGTTCAAAATGATGTGCAAATACAAACTACCGACTTTGCATGTATTCATGACGATTCTGTACCTATTTGCATATGAATCTACACATTTACTTGTATTCTCAGCGAGTCACCCAGGATGTTCGTATGTGAATAACAGGCACAGCACAGTTTTGGTCTAACATACGTTGCCATTTTGTAATTGTAATGATATTTGATGAAACTAGTACTAAGTATAGCTCGTACAATTATGCAGGCCATCTTGGTGATGAACAGGAATGGCATTCTTCAAATCACCGGAACAAGGAACTTGACACAGTCAGTTAGGATATTGTATTTGCTGTTTGCTCATTGACAAACTTATGTCTCATGAGAGACGTATCAGGGTGGATTAAAACATCATTAAAAAAATTAAACGTCACGTTCAACAATACACCAAAATACACTAAGCCTGCGGAAAAATAAGCAGCATGACTTTTTTCAGAATGTTTTTATGCAGCATGAAACCAATCAGATGCATTATCTTAAAAACCCGTTCAATAAACGAACGCATTAATCCAAACGGCAGCTACTTATTATGCAATATCTGTCAATTTGTGTTGAGAATATTGTTTCATCAGTTCACTGGCATGATTAAATACAAAATGAATGATGACCTGTGTGAGCCATGCGGGGCTGAGGCTGGTAATATAATGGTTGAAGGCGAGTACTGCCCTCGCACACATCCAAAGCGTGCTTGACAGTCTGACAAATTACTCTCCACATTGCACGTGGCAACAGTTCACACGTCTGCTTTCGCTGATCTCAATTTGGAAACATTGACACATGACCTTTTCCTCTCTGCCTTTCTCAACAGAATGTGGTTCGTTATTCTTAAAACAAGAAAAACGAAAGGGAATAACTGATTATCCAAAGAGAAACAAACAAAAGGAAATAACGAACTAACCAATAACTGCCTTTCTCAACAGAATGTGGATAATTGTTCTTAAAACAAGAAAAATAAAAGGGAATAACTGATTATCCAAAGAGAAACAAACAAAAGGAAGTAACAAACTAAACGATAACATTTTAAGAGCCTAGTTGAGAGCAGTGGCTGTCAATAGCCTGAAATTTAGCTAAAACAGAATGTGTTTTGATGTGTGTTTCAAACACACACACACACATACATACACACACACACACACACACACACATACACACACACACATACATACACACACACATACACTCACACACACACATACACTCACACACACACACAGAAAACACACACACAAAGAACTCCTAAAAAAACAAAAACAAAACCGAAAACACACACACACACATACACACACACACACACACACACACACACACACACACACACACACACACACACACACACACACACACACACACACACACATACACACATACACACACTCACCCACCCACCCACACACACACACAAACACAGAAACATACTCTCACACTCATATACACACATACATACATCATCATCATCATCATCAGGTATCTTGCCGCATGGCGTTGGCGATCATGGCCTTCCATCTGTTTCTATCTCTTGTTGCCTCAAGCACCATATACACATACACATAGATAAAAATGCACATACTGAGAAATAAACTGTGAACTTCTATCAAATTAAATATTTATCAAGGATGCCATTCAGTTCCTCCACTAGAATTATAAGGGGAAGGGTTCAAACAGCATAACTGTCCAATTGGAGATAGCACTTTATTTCAAAAAGGCAAAATATGAATTCCAACAACAATAACAACAAAGGACACAACAATGCAACATAATTTTCTACCAATGCTGCTATTCTTCCTCCTCCTCTCTTCACAATCGTCGTCGTTGTCATGTTCCTCCTAGTCCTTCTCCTCCTCTTCTCTCCTCTTCCTACTACTGCTAGTATTCCTGCTGCTGCTGCTAATGCTGCTACTACTGCTACTTTGCTTACAATATCTGCTAGTGATAATTTGGTTGACTCCTTGACCCTACACAAAACTGCCTGTACTTTCAAACTCCCGAATGGACAACGTATTGTCAATCAATAACAACGCCCTATAAATATGGGTGTTGAAAAACAAAATACAAAAAGATTTCACACACACATAAACACACACACGCGCACACCACACACACACGCACACACACACACAGACACACACACACACACCACACACACACACACACACACACACACACACACACACACACACACAAACATATACGTGCGTAAGCAAGCAAGCAAAGCAGCAACTATAAAGCAAAAATAAGCAAAACCTTAATAATGAAAACAATGACTAATAATCTGTGGATGAATGAATGAAAGAACAAATGAATGAATGAGAATGATGAATGAATAAATGAGTAATACATACAGAAAAGAAAGCATGCAATGAATTGAACAAATGTCAATTAATGAATAAGTTGGTAAATAAATGTATAAATCGCTAAACAAATAATTCATTGCATAAAGACAGACAGACAGACAGAAAGAAGAAGATAGAAAAAAAGAAAGAAAGAAGCAAACAAACAAACGAACAAACAAACACACGAATAAATACTCTACATACATTGAAAGAAAACCAGCAGACAAGGCAGAAATTGTCGAGAGTTCTAAATCCTCATTAATGCAGAAGACAGTTCAAGAACACAGCATAGCCTTTCCCTGATGGAAGGGACATCGTCTTGTCTTAAAATTTGGAAGTGCTCCAGGAATCTTCGTGAATGTTAAGAAAACGCAAACAATCCGGTTAGGAAGTAAGAATGCTCCAAAGATTATATATATGTAACATTTGATTATAAACTGAAGCCCACATTATTCAAAATGCCTTGTGTATGGCTTTAAAACATAAAATATGTGAAAAATAAATTATGCAGAAAAACATTATCACAGGTGAGGGTTTTGTTAAAATAAATTGGAAGGAAAGACCTATTTATCATCTAAGAAGAATAGCATTATTACAATCTATGATTTTATTCAAACTAGTTCACTCTGGATTTTGCTCCCAGGTTCTGCCTGATGAGTCCATCCTCAGAAAACGTGATTTTCTTTTGCTGAACGGTAAATAGAATCAGTAAAAAAACACATAGAAAACGTACAAGATTGAGGATTACACATTCCAGCTATTTAGAAATATGCTGAAGCTCTAAAATCAGTCTTGTGAAAAAAATATTTTGACCGCCACAATAAATGGAAAGAAGATTTCTGGATGAAATGTACCATTTTAACTGAAATAGAAAAATATGCCTCAAACTATGCACTACAAATATGTAATGGGTACTTATTTTGAAAGGAAAAAAACAACCCTTTTGTGACATGTGACACTTTCTGTGGACATGCAAAGCCTACAAATCCTACAGATGTACTATCAGAAATGATTCCCTATCACGAAAATAATATTAACCAGAAATAACGTGACGAAATTCAGCAGCTTCTTGAAAAGGGAGTTTATTGTATTGCACACCGTTTAAATGATAATGAATCATTGCTGACATTCAGCAAATTTAACACACTTTGAACATTAATATTAATGTTCTCGTTTATAATGGATGCAGAGTAAAAAAAAACACATTCAGGAAACAAGTATACAAGTATAACATACCAAATGGATATGCAAATGATGATCCTGTGGCACTGAATGAACTTTACACGATGCTTAAAGGAACTCATCTATACTATGATGTTTTAACAAAGAGTGATGCGCTTCCTAATTTATGTTCAGAATGGTTTTTATCAATTGGGAAAAAGCGTTCCCGTGGGAGAAAAGGTTTTTATGAAAATTCATAAACTACAAGAAATTAAACAAAATGCGCTTGAAATACGTGTTTCACACAGGAATTTAGGAACTAAGGTCATTCTAAAAGAAATGAAACTAGCAAATGATTTCTTCTGATTCTGTTTGGAAACAACAGGCAAAGATGCTCGTAAGTTTTGGAAATGTTGGCATATCAAAAGAGTTTCAGAAATGATTGAAGAATTGTTAAAGTTAAAAATGTGTCAACTGTGCTAAGATAAGATAAACTAAAACAGCAACCTTACTTGGTGTTGCTGAAAACACATGAACATATTCAATATTTGATTTAATAATCATTTAGGAAAATGATACATTGATCGTGGAAATTTGATAACATTGTCCCAACTACTAGTTCTTTTACAAAATATCTTCACCATAAAATGTCACACTGAAGATTACAATGCAAGCGTGATGAAAAACATGCCTGCTTTTAGAGAAAAATGATGCCCATATCTATCACTTGTTACAATGAAGTTTAATGTAATCATTTATCTATCCATGCACTGTGAATGCATGCCAATCTTTTACCATTAATACTTTATGTTTTGGTATTGATAACATTTCATGCACACATGTATATCCTTTGAACAAGATGTGGATGCCTCACAAATAGGTTGAATTTGAAATGTTTTATGTAGATGATTTTGCTTTACTTATAACTTTTGTCTTTTATCTTCTGCTAAAATATGAATAAAACCACGTTTAAAAAACACGTTGCCATGTTCACTCTGCACATCAATCTCTTTAAGTAGCTACACTGGCACAACATCGCTTATAGATATCATCCAAAGATGCTACTTTCTCCTCTAAGTTCATTGTACGTGAGGTACCTGTCAACCTGTATATCATAGCAGATCTGTGTTCAAGTAGATGGTTTAATACAATTGAAGAGTAAGCAGCAATGGACTGGGAGTACGTCATCAAGACGGGTCATCTTTTTGGACACCTTTTCTAACATTCAGCAGCAGACCGCTCCACAACTGGTCACTGGGGTGATGACAACACGTGCTGTTTGTCGCCAAAGTCACGCACAAAACGTGAGCTGACAGAGTTCAGGCACACTTTGACAAGTGCCATGATGGCTGGGGAGAGAGCAGGCAAGGCAGGAAGCAGGAGAACTGTTGACCTTTCTCTTGACTGCCAGGCTCCAGTTTCAAGAGTAGGGTGAAATGACAGGAGTCCAATTTCCGTTTTGCCTGACATTCGTAGAATTCATAATGCACAAGGATCACAAGCCCGTGTGTTCTGATAAGGTCTTTTTCTAAGGCAGTTATTTTAGTGATTAGTTGTAGGGAAGTATCAGATGAGCTCATTTTTAATGAATGTAATCTTATGCCCTGCATTCTACAATTACTGGTAATATCTATATATTCCATTTCTCTCTGTGTCTCTCTCTGTCTCTGTCTCTCTCTGTCTCTGTCTCTCTCCCTCTCTCTCGCTTTTGCTCTCTGTTGTCTCTCTTTTATACATACACTCACAAGCATACATATGTATGAGCTATATATGTATGTATATGTATATATGTACAATTTATATATGTATATATATATATATATATATAAAATTCATCTTCATCATAAATCATGTGCCATATATCTATCTACCTGGTGTTCTATTTCCCTCCAGCTTTCCTGTTGCGATCAGATGTTCTAATTCCCCTGTCCTGTAAATATTGCTTGTCTTATCCTAATCTTCTTTATCAATGACCTTCTTGTGTTTGCCCCCTCGAGACTGTCTCATTTGTTTTCTTTGCTGTCCATGGAACTTTCAACATTCTTCTTAGAAACGACATTTCAGTTCCATCAGTTTTGATCTGATTTTGCGTGATGACTGTCCATACCAAACAATCGTACAACAGTGTAGGTTCTATATAACATTGAAGAACTCTCTTCCTGATGTTAATGACATGCATTTGTTGGTGAGAACGCGTTTCATCTTCTTGAATACTGTTTTAGTTTGGCTGATTCTGCTGACTATTTCTGATGTGCACCTACTGTCTAATGAGATGACCATTCCCATATATTAAACTTATCAGCCCGTCTCAAAGTTAGGCCCTTTGCTATTGATTTGCATGAGGGGATTTCATGTTTTTGACTGATTATATATATGTATATATATATATGAGGGAGCTGTATATATACATTTGTATATCTACATACATATGTCTATATATGTATATCTATCTGCCTATCTATCTTATCTATCTATCTATCTATCTATCTATCTCCTATCTACCTATCTATCTATCTATATTTGTATATGCCTATATATATATATAATATATATATATATATATATATATATATATATATACTTTGGTGTGGGATGATATTTCTTTGTTTCTCTCTATCATACTGTTTAACACTTTGCAGAGACAATCAAGGGAAAGAATGCCTGTCTTATATGAAATCTGAATCAAAACGATCGCCAATTTTCAAATAAAGTGGAACCAGAAATCTCTCTCTCTCTCACACGCACACACACACACACACACACACACACACACACACACACACACACACACACACACACACACACACACACACACACACACACACACACCACGCACGCACGCACACACACACACACACATCACACACACACGCACATACGCGCACAAATAGAGCAGAACGTATAATACATATGAGAAAATGAGGTAGGCACAGTCAATTAGCCTCTCTCAAGCGTATACAAAAGACAACAAAGAATAACATGCACGTAAACTGACGAAAAAAAAGGCAGTAGAGAAGATTCCTGTTCAACACCACGTTAGGGAATTCTCTACTGTTTTTCCCCCCACTGCTAAGTTTTGGGCACCTTGTTATTTGTTGTCTTCTGTAGCACTTGACAAACGCCAGTTGGGAAAAAATGAGCCTGTCTGATCTTGTTATGTTAAACACGCAATCTGGTTTTATATATATATGTATATGTCATGGCAGTTTTGTTCATCTTATTATTTTTAACCCCTTCTTCTCGTTTGGGGACAGGGGTGTTTTGTTGGATCAGTGCGTGCAGGGTCTTGGTCAATTTAGATAAAATTACCTGCCCAGTTATGGCTTACCTGGGCTGGTATGTGCATTGTTGCGTGTTTTTGCACGGGGGGGGGGGGGGGGGGGGGGGGGGTGAACAGCTCCATTAACTCGTGTTTGTGGCCTAAGATATGCTTTACATGGGTCTGGTGTGTGTAAATTTTGTGTGTTTTAGGTGCTGTTTTTGTGAACAGTTTTTCTGTCAACTTGTGTTGTTGGGCTAAATCATGGATTACCTGGTAACTGTGGATAGATTTTTATCATGTTTTTCTTCGCTGTAGTTTTTGTTTTGTTTTGTTTTTGTTTTTTTGAACAGTTGTTCTGAACTTGTTGTGTTGGCTGTAGAGGAAAAGAGTTGTCAGTTGGTGTCTGGCCCCCTTCTGCAGTGGACGGTTTGCAGTTAGGAGGGTGAGGTCTGGCCAGTTTCTGGTCGGAAGAGTTTCGTGTTGTAAAGAGGAGTCAGTTGGTGTTCGGTACCCTCTGCTACAGACGGTTTGCAGTTTGGTGGATAGGGCCAGTTTCTGGTCAGAGGCACCACTTGTAGATGGATTTCATGACCTAGAAGTGGGTAGAGGTCTATGTTTGTTGGCATGTAACCGGGAGTGAATTGACGCCTGTTTTCCTCTGCTACATTGGTATGCAGTGGGTGCAGTGGTCAGTCATTCAGTTTTTGTCAAAATTGTTATATGGAAGTCTAGAGTGTAGGTGTCGTTGTCAGGCATGCAAACAGCAGTGAATAGTTGTCTGCTCTCCTTTGCTGTAGTTGAAGTGTGGTTTGGTGGCTAGCTTGGGTATTGGTAACTTGGGTCGTCGATATATTTACAAGTGAATAAGTTTTGCTGCCATGTCTAATCATAGCTGTTTATATACCTACAGGTCAGTAGGGAAAGTTGTGTTCGTAGTTTCGCCAGCGTGAAGGGAGAAGATCACCAGTGTCCTGCGCCAGTCGTCGTTGCCGTCCATGTTGGTCCTGGCTCTACGAGGAGGTGCACGTGTCCGAGCTCTGGTAACGTTACGAGCGTCCGAGGCAGGTGCGACTAGTGGGGCCTCTACGGCTGCGTCTTCTGGCAAGATTGGTGGTACTTCCATGCCACGAGCCTACGGCCCAGCCGTTCTACTCAGCTCATTTCCTTGGCGCCGCCCTTTGCAGGACTCCACGTCTGCTGTAGCGAGCATCTTTGCATCGTTCGGCGGTTGTTTCATTCGGCGTTTGTTCGTCATGCCAAGCGTCGAGAGACGCATTAGAGATTGGAAACCCTAGCATTGGAATGTCGTTATGGTCCGAAATCGGCACCCTTTGAGAAACTGAGTGTTGAAGGGACTGAGGCGAGTGGAGTGCATGTATGCGGTTAACTTAGGGGTTTATGGCCGGCGTTTATCTTATGTGAGTGTGTGCGTTTGCAGACGTTCTGTGTGAATTCATGGGTTTTGAAGATTTAAAATGTATGTAATGTTAATTTTGGGGTGCCACCCATAGCAATGCTATATTTACGTATGTGATTGCGCGAATAATGTGTCATGTTGTCTCGTTTGTTCAGTAAATAAAAATTGTGTAACTGTACTTTGTCCGAGTATTTTTCTCATTTAGATCTTAAAAGGAGGTGTTATAGCTGATAGGTCTGTTTCTCTGTCTTTCCACTCCAGTTCAAGCCTTAGCGAGCTTGACAATATATCTATCTATCTATTCTATTATCTATCTATCTATCTATCTATCTATCTATCCTATCTATCTATCTATCTATCTATCTATCTATCTATCTATCTATCTATATCTATCTATCTATCTATCAATCTATCTATACTATCTATCTATCTTATATATTTTATCTATCTATCTATCTATCTATTATCTATCTATCTATCTATTATCTATCTATACTATCTATCTATCTATCTATCTATCTATCTATCTATCTAATCTATCTATCTAATCTATTATCTATCTATTATCTATCTATCACTATCTATCTATCTATCTATCTATCTATCTATCTTATCTATCTATCTATCTATCTATATCTATCTATCTATCTAATCTATCTATCTATCATATCTATTATCTATCTATCTATCTATCTATCTATCTATCTATCTATTATCTATCTATCTCTATCTATCTATCTATCTAATTACTATCTATCTATCTATCTATCTATCTATCTATCTATCTATCTATCTATCTATCTATCATTATCTATCTATCTATTACTATTATCTATCTATCTATCTAATCTATTATCTATCTATCTATCTATCTATCTATCTATCTATCTATCTATCTATCTATCTATCTATCTATCTATCTATCTATCTATCTATCTATCTATCTATCTATCTATCTATCTATCTATCTATCTATCTATCTATCTATCTATTATCTATCTATCTATCTATCTATCTATCTATCTATCTATCTATCTATCTATCTATCTATCTATCTATCTATCTATCTATCTATCTATCTATCTATCTATCTATCTATCTATCTATCTATCTATCTATCTATCTATCTATCTATCTATCTATCTATCTATCTATCTATCTATCTATCTATCTATCTATCTATCTATCTATCTATCTATCTATCTATCTATCTATCTATCTATCTATCTATCTATCTATCTATCTATCTATCTATCTATCTATCTATCTATCTATCTATCTATCTATCTATCTATCTATCTATCTTATCTATCTATCTATCT
>CM060314.1:38886304-38893804 GCA_030674185.1 Monoplex corrugatus | reverse complement strand
ACAGGCAGACAAAGAGCATCTGGAAGAAAGAAGGAAACAGGAGAGTGCGTAAACAACGGAACAGAACATTGTGAAGCGAGGGGGGAAACGTGATGGTATTCCCCAAATAACGTTAACAATTTTGGTCAGTGCACTGAAAAAAAATCCTGCCTATTGACATTTCTTGTGTGAAAACCACCAACAATCCACACTCTTAATCTAACGCCTTCAGACAGCAGTCTGGAGGGAGATGACCTCGTCCACACAACTCATTTTGTTGCTCATTACTTGTGAGAGAAACAAAGTCTTGGTCCATCTGACCAGCCAAGATTTGTTGGAAACCTGACCCCCTGAGGTCATGTCTTTAAGTTCAGCCTTCCTTGCCCCCCAGTTAACTTCCAAATGGCCCTCTGTGCAAGCGTCGTTTTATGTTTAAATGGCCAGCTGACTCATTATTTGTTAGACAAAGAGCCTCGTCCTCTGTTCACCCTATTTCTCAGTGCATTTCTCCCTTATTCTCTTTTTTTCCTTAGGGATTTTGTGGAAGCACAAGGAGTCTGCCATATACCTATTGTCAGATTTTGGTGGATGGCGTATAGAATTATCTGACTATGATGAATCCTTGAACAAATTCCAAACTCACAACACTTTTTATTTTTCTTTCCTCACACCACAAAACTTCGATTTGTGTATTTGCACGAAATGACTTGGAGCGATTTAGAGAAGATCGATAAAGATATTTTTTTGTCTCTTCCAACACTGAACTAGAAGCCACTTTGAACACGTGAGTGAGCATTTTCCTGTGCAGGATACGGGTATGGAAGAAGGTGTTGAAAACATCTATGGCTTTACAGGGCAATACATAGAGCCAGGTTTGCTTCAGGTAAACAGGAGGGTGGTCTTATTGTGTCTCGCTGGTTTCGATGAGAAGAGGATGTAAGGTGGGATGAACTGCTCAGGAAGTTACGTGAAAACCAAAACTGGCAAAGTGACAGACTCGGGCACAATGAAAGCATTATGGGATGAACAAACGTGAAGGTGATTAATACATCTCCATCGAATCAGTTGCATTTGTCTTTTTATATGTCAGACTGCCGTTTAATCCCCATCTCTCCACCTCTCTTTTCATGACAGACAGCTCTATTAGACTTCACATCACTTGCCAGAGACTGAAATAAACAGAATTATACAGCAGTCAACCCTTTGTTCTCTCTGTCATATCACACATGCGTTGCATTGTATTTACTGATTTTCTCAAGAAAATAACAATCTGATATTGAACTAAGGCCTTTTTTCTCTTCAATAAATAGTAGAAAACGTAATTTTAGAATACGTCGTTGTCTCCTCACATGCATAATTCAATGTGTATGCTTGGTGTGAGGAAGGTGAGATGGAGAAAAATGAAGCGTAGAAACAAAAATATAGCATGAGGGGAGAGGGACAGGTAGAAGCAAACAAACCAAAGTGCATTATTTAAACACGAGAAATAATGTCTATATATCTATGCATCTATATAAGCACACACACACACAAATAAAACATAAAAGAGAAACAAAGAAAGCATAACATAAAATAAGCGACACCAACAATAAAAAAAACAACAACAAACGAGCACAACATGGTGGGATGGTCGTGGCGGGGGTGGTACAGATGTTCACGCAAATACACGCAGAGAAAAAACACTTGCAAACCTGGTTGCAAGTTGATATTGTGTCTTTATGCCGGTGGAATGTAGAAAACTTGGAAACAACGAGCCATTTTTTGTTTTGTTTTGTTTTGTTTGTTTGTTTTGTTTTGTTTTGTTTGTTTTGTTTTGTTTTGCTTGTTTGTTTTGTTTGTTTTATTTTGTTTGTTTTGTTTTGTTTTCAGAAAGGGGGAGTTCGTAGCAGGAAGAAGGAAGCGGGTGATAAGGAGAGAGGATTAAGGGAATGATGGGGAAAAAGCGTCAGTTTTCTCTGTCTGTCTGTCTTGTCTGTCTATCTATCTATATATCTACGTATCTACCGATCTATCTATGTACTCTTTTTCTCCCCCCCACCCTCCTGCTCCTCCTCTTTCACCACCACCTTCTTTTTCTCTCTTCTTCTTCTTCTTCTCTTCTTCTTCTTCTTCTTCGAATTCTTCTTTTTTCTTCTTCTTCTTCGAATTTTCTTTTCTTCTTCTTCGAATTCTTCTTCTTTTTCTTCTTTGTTTCTTCGAATTCTTCTTCTTCTTTTTCTTCTTCTTCTTCTTCGAATTATTCTTTATTCTTCTTCTTCTTCGAATTCTTTTTTTCTTCTTCTTCGAATTCTTCTTCTTTTTCTTCTTTTTTCTTCTTCTTCTCCTTTTTCTTCTTCTTTTTTTCTTCTCTTCTTCTTCTTCTTCTTCTTCTTCTTCTTCTTCTTCTTCTTCTTCTTCTTCTTCTTCTTCTTCTTCTTCTTCTTCTTCTTCTTCTTTCTTCTTCTTCTTCTTCTTCTTCTTCTTCTTCTTCTTCTTCTTCTTCTTCTTCTTCTTCTTCTTCGAATATTTCTTCGAATTCTTCTTCTTCGAATTCTTCTTCTTCGAATTCTTCTTCTTCGAATTTTCTTCTTCTCATTCTTCGAATTCTTGTTCTTGTTCTTGTTCTTTTCTTGTTCTTCTTTTGTTCTTCTTCTTTCTTCTTCTTTTCTTCTTCTTCTTCGATTTTCTTCTTCTTCTTCTTCTTTCTTCTTCTTCTTCTTCGATTCTTCTTCTTCTTCTTCTTCTTCAATTCTTCTTCTTCGAATTCTTCTTCTTCTTCTTCATTCTTCTTCTTCTTCTTCGATTCTTCTTCTTCTTCTTCTTTTCTTTTCTTCTTCTTTTCTCTTCTTCTTTTCTTGTTCTTCTTTTCTTTTCTTCTTCTTCTTCTTCTTCTTCTTCGTTCTTCTTCTTCTTCTTCTTCTTCTTCTTCTTCTTCTTCTTCTTCTTCTTCTTCTTCTTCTTCTTCTTCTTCTTCGTTCTCTTTTTCTTCTTCTTCCTTCTTCTTCTTCTTCTTCTTCGATTCTTCTTCTTCTCTTCTTCTTCGAATTTTCTTCTTCGAATTCTTCTTCGAATTCTTCTTCTTCTTCTTCTTCTTCTCATCATCATCACTGATTTAGCATTATCATCATTGCAATTATCATTTTCTTTTATTATTATTGTTGTTGTTGTTGTTGCTGTTAGTGTCATTGTTCTTAGCATTAATACATTATCATTGTTATCGCTATTAGAATTAGAAAGTTGAATTTGTGAAATGTGTGGTGAGTCCAATCATTTTGAAGAATAGTACTCAACAAGAAAGATTTATACTACTACTACTACTACTACTACTACTATTGCTACTACTACAACTGCTACTACTGCTGCTACTACTATTATTATTGTTTACTACTAACTACTACTACTACTATTACTACTATCAATACTACTATTACTACTACTACTGCTACTTCTTCTGCTACTACTTTTTCTACTACTACTACTCCTCTAGCAATAATAACATTAATACTAATAATTATGATGATAATAATGATAATAGTGATAAGATAATAATCGAAATAAGATATGTTTAACACAAGGGAGACTGAATAAAAACAAAACGAACAAACAAAGAAACAAAAAGTACAAACAAACAATAAACAAAAAGAACACAAGTTGGGCGTCTCAGTTCGTTTTATCTCTCAGAAGGAAAATAGATATCTGCTCTCAATAAGACAGACTTAAAGAGCAAGGGAAACCTGATCTTAAATGCCTTGCAATCTTTCTAATCTGCCGGAAGCATCAAGCCATGCAACTGATAAGTTATTCGTGTCCTTCTTGGAGATTTTATTTTAGGGTCACAATGACCAAGTCTTTCTTGCTTCTTTATCTGTCGTTTCGTCTGTACATCGTGTGTGGTCGTTTTATTTTTGTTGTTTCGCGTGTCTCATCTGACTGCCACTTAACCTGATCATCACATACATTGTCCTAAAGTCATCCCAAAACACGGCCGTTTCTCTGTCTGTTTGCCTGTGTGTCTGTCTGTCTGTTGGTCAGTCGGTCGGTCGGTCGGTCGGTCGGTCGGTCGGTCGGTCGGTCGGTCTCTCTCTCTCTCTCTCTCTTTGGCTCTCACACTCTGTCGCTCTCTCTGTTTCTTTCTATTTCTCTCTCCTCTGTGTCTCTCTGTCTCTGTCTCTCTGTCTGTCTGTCTGTCTCTATGCCTCTCTGTCTCTCTCTCTGTCTCTGTCTCTGTCTATCTGTCTATCTGTCTCTGTCTATCTGTCTATCTGTCTGTGTCTGTCTCTCACTCTCTCTCTCTCCTTTTTTCTCTCTCTCGCTCTTACACTTTCTCTGTCTGTCGCTCTCTATTTTTCTCTCTATTTCTCTCTCCTCTGTCTCTTGTGTCTCTATCTTAGCCTGTCTATCTCTATGCCCCTCTGTCTCTCTGTGTGTCTCTCTGTTTCTCTGTCTGTGCATGTCTCTGTATCTGTCTATCTGTCTGTCTGTGTCTGTCTGTCTGTCTATCTGTCTGTCTGTCTGTCTCTCTCTCTCTCTTTCTCTTTTTCCGAGGATCGTCACAGTGACCTGCCCTTTGATGTCTTTTTACCTGTCGTTTCATCTGTAAGCTGCACCTGATCTTTTATTTGTGCTGGTTCGTGTGTCTCCTCCACCTGCCGTTTGACATGATCATTACACACATTGCCCTGCACTCAACCCCAGGATCACTCGTTTCTTGGTCTGTCTGTCTGTCTGTTTGTCTGTCTGCATGTCTGTCTGGCTGTCTGTCTGCATGTCTGTCCTGTCTGTCTGACGTACTTTCTCTTCCTGTCTGTCCCAGAATCTCTTTCTTCGTCCCTTCAGACTGTCTGTTTCTGTCTCGGTCTTCTGTTTGTTCGTCTGTCTGTCTGTCTTTCTGTCTGTCTCATTGTCTGTTTGTCTGTCTGTCTCTTTCTCTCTCTTTTCTCTCTCTTTCTCTCTCTCTATCTCTTTAGATATATATATATATATCTTTCTGTCTCTCACTCTCTCTTCTCTTTCACACACACAACATATACACACACGCACACACACACACACACGCACACGCACACACACACACACATACACACACACACACGCACACACACACACACACACACACACACACACATACAGAGTTACACATTACCATCACGCTTTTGGACTGATCTGAACATGTCGCCTTTCCTTTGTTATTTAACCCGAAAGGAACCTGAAAACGAGACCAACAAGGCATGCATCCTGAGTACCGACAACGTGGGGTCTGCAGAGAGATGATTAGTTTGCAGCAAGTGAGATAAGTGGTCCTGAGACAAAGACAATCATCATGGATCACTACAAAGTGTCGTTAGAGCCATTATCTTCACTCTTCACGAAAGTACAACCACAGACACACCCATCCTACCTCTGCCCAAATTATGATTACACCTCACCCCACTTCTTGTCAAAGTATATCAGTATTCTCTACTTCAATTCTTAACTACAGCCTTCCATCTCTCCCGAAATATAACCACAGTCCCCACAACACCTCATCCGAAAGTATAGTAACATTACGCACCTCATATTTTCCCAAAGTATGAATGCAACCCTGCCCTACTTTCCCCCAAAGTATAACTACAGCCTCCCACCTATCCCCATAGCATATCCACATGCCTACAACACCTCTCCGCCAAATGTCACTGCAATTGCCATCCAACCTCAGCCCTAAATATCACTAAATCCCCATACATCCCTTCCAAAAGCATGTCCACATCCCCACCCCATCAGTCCCCAAAGTATTACTACAATCCCCACATTACCACTCCCACAAAGTATTACTACAATCCTCACATATCTCCCCAAAATTCACTACAATCCCCACACTCTCCCAAAGTATCACTACAATCCCACACTCTCCCCAAGTATCACTACAATCCCCACACTCCTCCCCAAAGTATCATTACAATCCCCCACTCCCAATACACTCTCCGCCCAAAGTATCACTACAATCCCCACACTCTCCCAAAATATCACTACAATCCCCACATTGCTCCCCAAAGTATCACTACAATCCCCCACACTCCTCCCAAAGTATCACTACAATCCCCACACTGCTCCCCAAAGTATCACTACAATCCCCCACACTCCTCCCCAAAGTATCACTACAATCCCCACACCTCTCCCAAAGTATCACTACAATCCCCACACTCTCCCCAAAGTATCACTACAATCCCCCACACTCTCCCCAAAGTATCACTACAATCCCCCACATATCTCCCCACAAAATCACTACAATCCCCCACACCTCTCCCCAAAGTATCATTACAATCCCCCACACTCTCCCCAAAGTATCACTACAATCCCCCACATCTCTCCCAAAGTATCACTACAATCCCCCACACCTCTCCCCAAAGTATCATTACAATCCCCACACCTCTCCCCAAAGTATCACTACAATCCCCACTATCTCCCAAATATCACTACAATCCCCACACTCTCCCAAAGTATCACTACAATCCCCCACACCTCTCCCCAAAGTATCACTACAATCCCCCACACTCTCCCCAAGATCACTGACAATCCCCCACACTCCCAAAGTATCACTACAATCCCACAATCTCCAAATAACTACAATCCCCACACTCTCCCCAAAGTATCACTACAATCCCCCACACTCTCCCAAATATCACATCAATCCCCACACTCTCCCAAAGTATCACTACAATCACCCACACACTCTCCCTAAAATATCACTCAATCCCCCACACCTCTCCCAAAGTATCACTACAATCCCCACACTCTCCCAAATATCACGCAATCCCACATGCTCCCCAAAGTATCACTACAATCCCCCACACTTCCCAATATCCGCAATCCCACACCTCCCAGATATCACTACAATCCTCCCACACTCCTCCCCAAAGTATCACTGCAATCCCCCACACTCCTCCCCAAAGTATCTACGACAATCCATCCACCACACTCCTCCCCAAAGTATCACTGCAATCCCCCACACTCTCTCCAAAGTATCACGCAATCCCCACACATCTCCCAAAGTATCACTAATAATCTTCACAACCCACACTCTCCGAAAGTATCACTACAATCTTCCACACATCTCACGAAAGTATCACTACAATCCCCCACACATCTCCCCAAAGTATCACTACAATCCGCCAACATCTCCCAAAGTATCCCCACAATCCCCACAAATCTCCCGAAAGTATCAGTACAATCCCACCCCACCCGTCCCCAAAGTATAAGAAGAGTCCTATACCACCACCTCTTCCTCTTTTCTCTTCACGTATTCACCCTGTGTGCACCAACCTATTCATCCCTGACAGTCCAAGCGTCTCTGACCTCTCGATCCCTCCGGGCTGCTGCATCCAATCATGCGTTTTCTTTTATCTTCTTTTTAAGAAAGGGGTGACTAGTTCATATCAACTAAACGGGATAAGGTGTATGCCCGCCTACCTGTCTGTCTGTGCATGCTGTGTAGAAAATACGTCAGCACAAGATTATCGCGTCGGCGCATCTGGATGGACATTTATAAACTGCATTATACATTCA
>CM060314.1:38843804-38878804 GCA_030674185.1 Monoplex corrugatus | reverse complement strand
TGCGTTTATTTGTATATTGTTTTATTTATTTACTTACGTAGTTTGCTTGGATTTATTTATGTGTTTAATTGTTTATTGTTTCATTTATTTACTTATGTATTGATGTTTTGTCTTTGTTTTTTATTTTGAGAAAGTATGTCTTCCATTCAATAATGTGTGACTGCTATTCGTGTAAATGTGTGCAACAGGGGTAATATCTTTTGACAGTAGAATGTTCAAGACTCACATAACCAAAGAATGATCAGGACTCACATATGGAACTGGATTTGACAGTTCAAAATTCGAACAAAACTACAGACGTCCTTGCTCACCATAGAGTTAAACTTTCTGTGGAGGCAGACCGTTTCTCTGCCTCTAACATCCTTTTCCTCTCCCTAAGGCGACAAGCAAACGAAAAACATCGACTACTGGCCTTACTAGAGCTTGGAGTGCGTACAAGAAGCAAATTCTGGCATGCACGAGAGGAAGAGGGAAAGAATTGGACCTGTGCCTTAGGGTAGGCATTGGTCATCCTCATTTCCTTCTTCCCTTCTTTCTCAATTAGGAGGATGGAATCCGAGAAAGCATGCCTTTCAATGTCTTCTTTCTCTGGGAGACAAACCCTTTTCTGACTACTCTTTTCATGTGGGCTATACTTGAACAGTTGTGTACAGCATTGATTGCTGGTTTGAATAAAAGAAATAAGTAAAAACATGTGACACACCATGATGAGAATGATAACGAATATGACACATCATGATAAATTTTGTAAATGGATGTGACACATCATGATACACTTCATAAATAGATGTGAATCACCATGATACATTTTGTAAGAAGATATGACACACACCATGATGCATAAAACCAAACATATATAACACACTGGAGAAAGATATGATGAACAAAAAGGATTCTAGGGAAAGTGCACGCTTAGTTCAAACTATGTGTTCGCTGATAACTCAATATTAGTCCCATCTTGTGGCTGGGAGATAGTGAAGATACTTGCAGTCTCAATCTCAGCTAGAAAGAAGCCACCACACCAGAATATTTTGGGTTGAACAAAGACTGAAAGTATTTCAACCCCACCTTGAACCAAGCATTGTTATCTGTTTTGATGCAGAAACAGAATTAACAAACAGACAAACACATAGATAAGACGTATAAGGCAGTCAACAATTTAAATGACTAATCTTTGGTGGTGGTGGTGGTCGGGAGGGGGGGGGACACTCAAAGACACGCAAATGCTTTGAATGTGACAAACTAAATGAAATCAGATATCTCGCAGCTGGCTGGCAATATTGTGGTAGCACGAAAGGTGTAAGTTTATCTGGTCTAGGGAAAAATAACTCGTGTTTGTTGCAGTCATGTCACTGCAATAGCCTAAAGTTGATTTTGACTGAAGAGAGAGAGGAGAGAGAAGAGAGAGAGAGAGACAGCAGAAGACAGCAACAGAGACAGAGAGAGACAAACAAGACAGACAGACGAACATGCAGAGACAGATGGACAGAGATAGATATACATAGAGAGATGAGGTGTATAAGGTAAAAACATACACATTACAAGCAATGCAGAATATCCAGCAAGTAGGAAGAAAACAAGAGCGGATGAGCAAGCAAATGTCTATTTTGCAAGGAAGGAGACACTAACACTTCAGTCATTTCTTGAAAGACAAAATGACAGTAAGAAAGTCTGAACATCTGCCTATCTTTTATTCACACTGATCAAAAGCCAGGCCCCTTATCAATGTGTGATGACCACAACCCACAGTTCTGTTCGATGGCTTCAGACCTCAACTTGAAGGGAGGTAGCCTCATCCATATTACTCATTTCCCTGTCAATTGATCGTGAAAGACATAATCCCAGTCCATCTGACTAGCCATAGGCCAACCCAACATCTTAGATCTCTGGCCTCTGGGCATCACTTCTGAAAGCCCAGTGTTTCTCCCACCACCATCACCACCCTTATGTCCAATTAGCTATTAAATGACCCACCCTACCAGTGTCCAGTTTTCTGTATAAATGACTGTTTGTGGGACAAACAGACCAGTTCTCTGTTCATCCCTACTCCTCAATACATGTTTTTTCCCCTGTCACCATGGGATCTTAGTGGTGTCAATTTCTTTGCTTGAAAACTGCTTCAGGTGATTTATACAACACGATCAATAGAGATTCTTTTCATACGTTGAATTGGACGCCACGCTGATAGCGCGAGCAAGCATCCTCTGGAATAGGAAAGAGGCATTTGCGCGTTCAGTTGAGAGTAAAGGCCAAAACGATCTCTTCCTTGAAGCAAAGGTTTCAATCTAAAGGACTATTCATTCACTGGCTGAAGATGGGGCTCTGTTTAGTGCAGACAAACACAAGAGGAGTGAGACAGGGCTCACAGTGTTTGTGTCAGTTTCAATTAGCGCTGACCAAAAAGTTAATTCACTCTATGAGAATGGAAGATAGCGAGTGAACAGCTGCAGGCAGTAGAAAAGCATTATAAGATGGAAGTTTAACGTCACGGAGGTGGATGTTTTAGTTTCAGTGTCAATTTTTCGAGATGACGTCTTCGCGCTTGGAATGAATTTCATATGCACTAATGTCACATGTGCCATGAGGTGGAGAAGATTCAAAATGATCATGATCACTGCACAAGCCTTAAGCCTGAACATAAGCCCATGTACTGGCCAGGTCCTGAGGTCCTACCTAAATAGTTCCATAACCCTGTGGTCTTAAGAGAGTGAGGTGACAGAGACTTCAACTTTTCCCGGGCCAGCAACACGAGGGCGGCGCCCACCCTCTCCCTCGATTCAAATTCATATTCAGATTCACATTTTTTTAAACCAAGACTTCAGGAAGGCAATAAGGCTAATTGGTCTTCAAGGGGCGGGACCTGGGAAATCAACCTATCAACCAATATTTTATAACCAAGGCAGTCGGACTATGCCCTGCTCTTCACAATTTTCAACTGCCGTGGGATCTTTAGTGTGTGCAACCAGAAGGCACACTGGTCCTACTCGTTTTTCGTCCCCTTTTGAAGGACTAGATGTTCAGTTCGATTTTCCTGTCAAACTGAGGAGAAAAGTCGATGCCTCTACGTGGAACGAATCCTGAAACTTTAGATTAGTTATTGGCAGGCGAACGTCCGAACCATTCTGCCACCTTCTCCCGAGGCTGTCTCTGTGGGTTTTTTTCCATTTTGTTTCTACAGACCATGTTTACCTCCCAAAGAAAAGACATTCATACAGAAATTGCTCCACTTGCTGAGGGCTAATGGAGACACAGATGTACAGCATCAACGTCTATCTCTATGTCTTTCATGACACCACTCTTGTAGCAGTTTGGATTTATTCCCTTTATAACTTCAAAAAGAAAAAAAGGAAAAAAAAAAACGTTTTCAGACAGATTAGGAAAAATGAAAAGGCAGAAAGAGAGAGTGAGAGAGAGAGAGAGACAGACTGACAGACAGACAGACAGAGACAGACAGAGACAGAGACAGAGGGAGATAGTGAAAGAGAGAGAGAGAGAGACAGAGTGAGACAGAGAGAGACAGAGAGAGAGAGACAGAAAGAGAGAGACAGACAGACAGAGAGAAAGACAGAGAGAGAAGAGAGAGCTACAGTAGAGAGAGAGAGAGAGGTGTCTTGTAGGTTAAGGGGGTGAGGCAGACAGTTGATAAGCGTGTGTATGTCTTTAAAAACAAATGCAGAGAAAGACGTTTTTTTCTGCATTTGTTTGTCTACTCTGTTTCTGGTTGTGTTTTGCTTTTGTTTTTGTGCGTGTCTGACTGTAATTGCTGCATGTCTATTGGTAATGCAATGGATGTTGGTTTGACCTCTGGACATGCTACGGGTTGAGGGAGAGAGAGAGAGAGAGAGAGAGAGAGAGAGAGAGAGAGAGAGCGTGTGTATGTGTGCGTGTGTGCGTGTGTGTGTGTGTGTGTGCACGTGTGTGCGTGTGTGTGTGTGTGTGTGTGCTGTTGTCTGTCTGTCTGTCTGTGTGTCTGTGCCTGTGTCCATGTGTGTGTTTGTAGTGCGTGAGAGCAAGTGCCTGCATGCATGTTTGTTCGTTTTTGTGAGCGTGAGTCTGTATATAAGTTTAGTTGTCCATTTGCCAGAAATAGATTTTTTACATTTAAATTGGTAAATTAAATTCACACACACACACACACACACACACAACACACACACACACACACACACACACACACACACACACACTCACACGCACACACACTCACATGAATATATTGTATTATATATATACATATATATGCATATATATGTATATATAAATATATATTATATGTATATATATATAGAGAGAGAGAGACAGAGAGAGACATCTGATCATTAGACCATTTGATCATTAGTGAGAGAGAAAGAAAGAGAGAGACAGACAGAAAGGCAAACAAACGGAGAGAAAGAGTGAGTGAGAGAGAGAGAGAGAGAGAGAGAGAGAGAGAGAGGAGAGAGAAGAGAGAGAGTTACAAAATCAGATCATCATCAAACAAAATAAAGTTGGCTGTTAAGTTGCTGGAATATCCATTCTTCTAGGCTATGTCAACATATCTAGAGAAGAACCAAAAGATCATTACTGACATTTGAAATAATGCACAGTAAATCAGACATGTGTAGTTCGACTGTGTGTAGTGAATTGGTGTTTAAATTAGGTGCAGAGCTTACTTGTGACAGGAGAAGTGACAGAAAATATTAGATGATCAGTGAATTGTCTGTTTGTCTGTCTCCTTTTTAATGCATTCTCTCTGTCTCTGTCTGTCCACTGTTTCTGTCTCTGTTTCTGTCTCTGTCTGTCTCTCTTTCTTTTTCTCTGTCTCTAGATCTTCTCTCCTCTCTCTCTTTCTCTCTCTCCCTCTCGCTCTCTCTCTCACACACACACGCTAATCATATAATGTTCAGCTGTCCCATTTCAGTTCCTCACTTGTAACATAAAAAACTGATCTCTTTGCTACCCATGTTCATTTCCTGGTTATTCTGACGTAGCAGCTTAGTGTTCTATTTGTTCCACCCCCTACACATTTCAATACCTTGACAGGACGTGAGGTTTTTTGCATATACTGTGGATTCAATATCTATGGTCAGATTGAGTGAAGAATGTATGAATTGTCTGCGTGCAATGAATCCCCCCTCCCCTCACTTCTGAATGAACTCAATGCTCCAAACTACTTGAACACTCCCCTTCTACTTTACGCACATGAGCACATAGATAAACGCACGCCTGCAAACACAATAATAAGAATACCTCTTACAATAAAACCACACAAGAATGTTCGATTAAGTGCAAAACAAATGAGAATTTTTCAAATGAGCAGTGTTCAGGAAAAGGCAAACACAATAAGCAGCTGTAGATAGGATGATTAAAGCAGATGCATGCATTTTCTTTCCTCCTTGTTGTCTTCTTTTTATGCTTGCATTAATTTATTTATGTGTCCATCTATTTATGTGTTCATTTGTTTTCATATTGAATATTTTTCTTTAGTTGTGTTTTGACAAAGTCTGTCTTCCTTGCTGTATGTATTCATTTAAATGTATGCAACAGGGGAAATATCTTTTGACAGTAGAATGTTCAAGACTCATGTATGGAACTGGATTCCACTGTTTAAAATTTCTATAAAACTAAAGACGTTTCCTGCTCACTACAGGGTTACAATGACTGTAAAGACAGGCAGTCTCTCTGCCTCTAACAGGCTTCCCCCTCTCCTCTAAGGCGACAAAGAAATGAAACAGCATCGAATATTGGCCTTGCAAGAATTTGGAGTGCGTTGAAGACGCACATTCTGGCATGCACGAGAGGAGGGGGGAAAGTAATGGACCTGTGCCTTAGGCTAGGCATTGGTCATCCTCATTTCTTTCTCAATTTGGAGGATAAACACCAAGATGTTAGGGCTTTCAATGTCTCCCTCCTGTGGGTAACAAATTCAGTCCTGTCCATTCTTTCCATGTGGGCTATACCCGAACAGTTTCGTATAGCATGGATTGTTGTTTTGAATAAAGAAAACAAGCAAAATGATATGACACACCATAGTGACCAAAAATGACATGATATATCATGATAAATAAGAGTAATGAGATGTGACACTCCATGATAAATTTAAATACAGAGACATGGCTAAACAAAACTAAACAGATATGACACGCTATGATTTATAACAGAACAAGGTATGATATACCCAAAGAATTGTAGGAAAAGTGCACGCTCAGTTTAAACTATTAGTTCACTGATACCTCAATTAACCTAGTTAACTTTCTAGTCTTTGGCAAAATATTAATGAGACTCAACCTCCTGGAATGAGACAAATTAAATAAAGTCAGTTGTCTCACAAATTGACCAACAACATGTGGCAGCCACAATAGGTGTAGGTTTATCAGGTCTTGGAAAAAAAAGCAGAAAGAACCTCATGTTTCTTGCAATTATGTCATTGAAATAGCCTCGAGTTTGATTTTGAATTGGGGAGAGAGAGAGAGAGAGAGAGAGAGAGAGAGAGAGAGAGAGAGAGAAGAGGAGAGACAGAGACAGAGACAGAGACAGAGACAGAGACATAGAGAGAGAGGCAGAGACAGAGAGCCAGAGAGAAGCAGTGACAGAGATAGACAGAGAGATGCAGACACAGACAGACACACAGATAGACTGACAGAGAGACAGACAGGCAGACAGAGGCAGATAGATAGAGATAGCTATACATAGAGACAAGGTGTGTAGCGTGCAAACACTTATACTGCAAGCAATACAGAGTACGCAGAAAGGAGGAAGAAAACTAAAGTGGGTGAGCAAGCAAACGTCTATTTTGCATGGAAGAAGACGCTAACACTTGAGTCATTTCCTGAACAGCAAAACGACATTAAGAAAGTTCTTATATGATGAGTTCTATCCTTTGCCCACATTGACCCAAAACCAGACCTGCCCATCAGTGTGTGGTGACCTCAATTCATAGTTCTGTCCAATGCTTTAGACGTCAGCTTGATGGGAGGTAACCTCATCCGATTACTCATTTCCTTGCCAATTGATTGTACTAGACATAATCCCAGTTCATCTGACTAGCCATGGGTCAGCTCAGCATTCTTAGATATCTGGCCACTGGGCATCAGTTCTGAAAGTCCAATGTTTCCCCAAACACCATCACCATCCCTATGTCGAATTAGCTTTCCCCACCAATGTCCAATTTTCTGACCAAATGACTGTTTGTGGGACAAACAGCCCAGTTCTCTGATCGTCCATACTCCACAATACATCTTTTTGTCCCCTCTTACCACGGGATCTTAGCAGTGGAAATTCATTTGCCCGAAAACTGCTTCAGGTGATTTAGACAACTCGATCAATAGAGATTCTTTTAAAACATTGAATTGGAGACCACACTGATAGCGTGAGCAAGTATCTTCCAGAACCGGAAAGACGTATTTCAGAAACGGATGAGCGTTCAGTTGAGAATAAAGGCCAAAACGTATCTTGCTTGAAGCGAAGGTTTCACCCTAAAGGACTAGTCATCCACCGAGTTGAAGATGGGACTGTGTTTAGTGCGGACAAACAGAAGAGGATGAAACAGGGCTCATAGTGTTTGTGTCAGTTTCGATTGGCGCTGATCAAACCGTTTGTCAACATGTGGGAATGGAAGATAGCAAGTGGACAGCTGCGGGCTGGGGAAAAGCATTATAACATGGAGGCTTAACGCCATGGAGGTGGCTGATATAACTTCAGTCATCAACTGTAAGTGTGTTTTTTTCGTTTTTTTTCCAGTGTGTTTCTACAAGCCGTGTTTACCTCCCAAAGACAAGACATCCCCACATAAATCGTCGCACTTGCTGAGGGCTAATGGAGACGTAGACACAAATATAGAGAGTCAATGTCTGCTTCTGTGTCTGTCACAACCCCACTCTTTTAGCGGTTTTTGGACCTATTCTCTTGAATTTCAAAGGTGCAAAACAAAAAAGGAAAAATGTCCACGCAGAAAGAGTAACACAGAGAGAGACAGATGGATAGCTGTTTTTGTTTTTGTTTTGTTTTAACAAATTCTGCCTTCCATTGAATAATGTGTGACCGATATTCATGTAAATGTGTCCGACAGGGGTAATGTGTCTTGCCAGTAAAATGTTCAAGACTCACGTATGAAACTCAATTTGACATTTCTGCAGAAACCACTTCACGTGCTAAAGGCTCATAGAGACACAAATGCAGAGGTCACGTCTGCCTTTGTGCCTTTCATGTCACCACTCTTACAGCAGTTTGGATTTATTCTCTTGTATACTTCAAAAGTTAGAAAACAAACAATCTTTTCATGCAGAGTCGGGGAGAGGAATGGAAAAGAGAGAAGAGAAGAGTGTGTGTGTGTGTGTGTGTGTGTGTGGGGGGGGGGGGTTTCTTGTAGGTTAAGGGTGAGGCAGACTGTTAATAACTGTGTGATGTTTTTGAAAACAAATGCAGAGACAGATTTTTTTGTCTGCATTTATCCGTTTCTCTGTTTCTGATTGTGTTTTATTTTTGTCTTTGTGCGTGTCTTACTGTGATTGCTGCACGTCTTACTGATAACGTGATCGTGTCGGTGCTATCCCCAGGCACCCTATAGGTTTGAGAGTGTGTGTAAGTGTGTGTATATGTGTGTATGCGTGTGTGTGCATGTGTGTGTGTGTGTGAGTGTGTTGTGTGTGTTTATGTGCGTTGTGTGTGTGTGTGTTGTGTGTGTGTGTGTATGCATGTTGTGTTGTGTTGTGTTGTGTTGTGTTTTGTGTGTGTGTGTGTGTGTGTGTGTGTGTGTGTGTGTGTGTGTGTGTGTGTGTGTGTGTGTGTGTGTATGTGTGAGTTTGGAGGAAGAAGGTTATGTGAATAATTGGGAGAGTTTGTGTGTGTGTGCGCACGTGCATGTAGATAAACATTGACAGTTGCGAATGCTTTGGCAAGGACAGCGTTCTGCAGTGTTTGCATCTGATGCATAACAGTGAATTTCAAATTTAGTGAATAATTCTCCTTTTAACAACCGATGTATTTTAGCATATCGTAGTTGGTGAATATAGTCCCTCATTAGGAAGGCTGGTGTGCCAAGAAATAATTGTGAAATACTGACTTCGTTTTGTGTCGTTACTGTGCACATGATCTCTCTCTCTCTCTCTCTCTCTCTCTCTCTCTCTCTCTCTCTCTCTCTCTCTCTCTCTCTCTCTCTCTCTCTCTCTCTTTCTGTTGTCTTCTGTTTTATTGTCTGTCTGTCTGTCTGTCTCTAAAAAACAACAACAACAACAACAAAAAACAACCCGAAATTCAAAAATGTAAGCTTGTAATACTATACACACGATAAACTAAAGTAATTTCCTAGGCTGCTGTATGTACAGTGTGTTTATTTCCTAAGCAGATTGCTAATGAATATAAGCTCTTCATTTCCTGCAGAAACTACGGATAAAACTACTGTTACCAGCTGAAACTAAAACGTGTTGTGTTGAATTATGGTACAGTTTTTGGCAACATAAGAGTAGGTCAGAGTACGTGACTAGTCCACTACTACTTTCTTTAAGTCTACGCAGACGCTTCAAACTTCATCATGATATTGCATTTCCTTTCAGTTTCAAATCTAATCAATAAAGATAACACTCTACACTTGGAATGGTTTCCATATGCACTGAAGCCACTGATGCTATGGGATGGGGAAGATCCAAAAGATTGCGGCGTTAAGTCTTAAGCTTTTATACAAGCACTGTGTGTTTGCAAGGTGTAGAAGTCTTGCTTAGTGTGTGGGCCATATATCTTGCATTTCCATCAGTATGTCATTGGTATAATCTTGGGTACTTCGTAATGGGTGTACCAGTATTTGTTTGTTGAAAATATGAATATCAATAACAAACAATGGAAACGTATTAATTTTCAATCAGTCATTGATATGAACTTTATCTCAACAAATGTTTCAGAAATCACCTCCAATCGATACAAGGCATAGCCTCAACGCTCACCAATGTGACTGACATAACGCTTCCATTATCTCAGCTCCTCTAGCTCATCCCAACTACCGCAAAGAAATCAAATAGACTAACTTCACTAAACTACACCACTCGCAACTCAGCACAGATACAAATACACACAAGCGCACCCGCATACAGCCCCCCCCCCACACACACACACACGTACACACACACATACACATACACACACATGTCGCACGCTCGCGCGTTCACGCACACGCACACATACACACACACACACGCGCACACACACACACACACACACACACACACACACACACACACACACACACACACACACACACACACACACACGCGCGCGCGCGCCGCGCGCGCGCGAACAAACAAGTAAACTAAACCAAACTGAACCAACCAAACAAAAATTTGAAAACGTGAAACGAAGGAAAACAAACCAAATCAAACAAATGAAGAAAAAGTACGACAAAAGAAAGCACGATCACACCCTCACACACACACACACACACACACACACACACACACACACACACACACACACACACACACACACACACACACGCACAGACACACATAAGACACACACACACACACACACACACGCACAGACACACGCACACACACACCACCACACACACACACACACCCCACGCACGCACACACATACACACGCACTCGCACACACACACACACACAGACACACACAGACACACACACACACACACACACACACACACACCACACACACACACACACACACACACACATACATGTACACGTACGCGACCATCTGAAAACACACATGTGAATAGTCGTAAACAGAAAAAAAATAACACAGAGAGAGAGAGAGAGAGAGAGAGAGAGAGAGAGAGAGAGAGAGAGAGAGAGAGAGAGAAGCAAACAAAGAAAGAAACAAACAAAGAACAAACACACACAAATATCCTTCCTTCCTTCCTGTCCCTTAACCCTATCCAGGATCGTGGGGGCTCCACATGGATGAACGTCGCACCGTCTGTCTCCACCTCTGTCTGTCATGAGCAAGGGTCTGGGTCGTGGCAAAGCTTTTTCCTGTCCATTCGTCAATATTGTCCATCCACCTTTTTCTCTGTCTGCCTCTTTTTCTTCCTCCCTGAACTGTTCCTTGGAGTATTGTTTTTGATAGTCCGTTATTTCTTGTCACGTGACCACACAAATATACAAAGAAAGAAACAAACAAACATCATGACGGCCTTCACTGTTCGTCTTTTCCATTTCATTACCTTTCGTTTATCTCTGAATCAGGAAAACAGTTTCCATTTCATCCTGTAAGAGTCTGCGCAGTATTACGTCTGAGATTAACTTAGTTTCAATCTCCTAGTCGCACATGTCCTCTACCCACCACACCCACATCCCTGCCCTCAGAGTGTGTCCTGTCATACTGACGTTGATGCCTATGTTGAACCTGGCCACCAAGAAAAAGATAAAACAAAACAAAAAACAAACAAAAAAGCAAAAACAAAAACAAAATAAACACAAAAAAGTGGTAGTTTACGTCATTCTCGTTTTTTTGTACAACTTATTACGACTCAACTCATCAATCATTATGGCAATATCATAATTGTTGATGCTGTACTATTGAAAACGTAATTGTCCATATTGTTTATTGATGTACTCATACAAGATGCAACCTTGTGATATCCCACGCACTGTGTCTTTGCATATTGTTCTTAGGTGGCTGTGTACACATTTTGTTGAGGTGATTGTGGTTTGCTTTACTTATAAACAGTTTCCTTTTTCTGTAGATAATATACATCCATTGACCTAATGAGTACAAACAATACCACCACATCTACTGCTGCTTCAGTTACTACTGCAAGCGAATTTGATATTCTGTTATTAGTAAAGATAATTTTCCGTTTTCACTAGTGGACACAAAGATCTTTTCAGTCTCACTACAAAGTTCCTCCATACAAACATTGTATACTGTGAAAGTGAAATCTTCTGATCAATACATCGTTGTTTTTTCTTTTCTTTGCTTTGCTTTTCTTTTCCTTTCTTTGCTTTTCCTTTTCTCCAGCCTTCGTGTACATTTTTGTCCTGCAGGGATTTTGAAATGAATCCAGGTTTTCCTCATCAAAGAAAGGTTTGGTTTATCCAGGGAACTGAATCATTAATTGAAGCAATTACATGATTCTGAAGGAAACGCTCATTGATTGAAAGAGTTAATGAAGCACACGTTTTGTTTTTATTCTGGCTTTTTTGTCTGTAACGTTCTTAGATAAACCAGATTTACATTTCTTTTTTGTATTACTAATTGTTTTGTTTTTTACTTTTATGCTTGTTTGTTATTGTTGGTGGATGTTGCTCTTTTTGGATTTTGTGTGTGTGTATTTTTTGTCGTGATTTTCTTGTATACAGTGTTTTTGTGCGGAACGTTATATATAATGGTCTCCTCTGTTTTCGGGTTCTTCTCTTTGTGGGTATTTTTTCTTTCCTTTTGGTTTTCTTCTTTTTCTCCATCTTCCCCGTCTTTTGTTTTCTTTCAGTCTTTCTTTGTGCTATTTCTATTCAGTCATTTTTGTTTGTTTGTTGTATTAAAAAAAACAGAAACACATAACAGAAACACAGAACGCTACACAACGAACATGAGCGAAATTAAACCAGGCATCCTTTCTTTCCTTCTTTGTTTGCTTGCTTACCGCAATGAACGAATGTAAAAAAAAGTTCATGAAAGAAAAAAATAATAAATAACTCTAGCTCAGGAAGCAATGGGCTATGAACGGAAACAGTCCTGTGATAGGCCTAGTACCCTTATAACGTTAAGACAGTTCTGGCAATTCTATCAACAAATGGAAGGAAAGCACACACAAAAAACCACGACCACTAATATTGTGAATCGGATGAAAACATAATAAGAATGAATAAAGAGAAAGGTCAAGTCCTACTACACAGTCTTATACAACAGAGTCATCATCATCATCAGGTGCCCTGCCGCATGGCGTTGGCGATCATGGACTTCCATCTGCCTCTATCTCTCGTTGCCCCTAGCATCTCCCCCACCCTCTCGTCCCCAGCCACTCTGCAAGTCCGTCCAGCATTTTCTCCTTGGGTCTACCCGGTGCTCTCTTACCGGGCTCCTGCTTTCCCGTTGTGACCAGGTGCTCCAAATCCCCCTTCCTCATAAAATGGCCTATAAATGTTGCCTGTCTTTTCCTAATCTTCCTTATGAGTGATCTACTTGTGTCTGCCTCCATCAAGACTGTCTCGTTTGTTTTCTTTGCTGTCCATGGAACTCTCAACATTCTTCTTAGAAACCACATCTCGGCTGCCTCAATCTTGTTCTGGCTTTGTTTGTTGACTGTCCACGCCTCGCATCCGTACAACAGTATTGGTTCTATATAACATTCAACTAATACAACAGAGTGACCAAAAAATTCTGAAGAAAAAAAGGAAAATTCATCGCTGGCTTTAAAAAAAAGAGACACGAGGTGGACTAGATGATGAAGTCATTAAACACTAAATGCATGAAGGACTTGCAAGGTGCACAAAAGACACAGTCCCTGATCAAGACATGATTTGATATTTGGACATGAAAACGCTGAACATAAAAAAATAACAACTGAATCATATACCATCTATTCAGACTATTTGGAAAAAAGTCAGGTTCCTGAGGACTGGACACACAGCTTCTTAAACGTCTTACCCAAACCAGGAAAAGATCACAGCATACTAGATGTCTATAGAATCCTAACTCTGCAAATAGTATCAGTAAATAATAATAATAATAATAATGATAATAATAATAATAATTTAACAATCAATAATATGATAATAAAATAATAATGTAATAACAATAACAGTAATAATAGCAATAATATCAATAACAATGATAGTAATAATCATAACAATAATAATAATAATAATAATAATGACATTTATAAGGCGCCAAATCATGATACAAGAATGAAACCAAAGTCTGCACTCTCATGATCTCATCAACTGACCTGCCCATATATGAATTATGCTGACTATGGACTCCTCTACAAGACAGGTATAGATGCGCTTGTACAAACGAACATACAAGCAAACAAATAAAACTTCCAAAAACAAAAACAAAAAATAAATAAAGCAGTCCAAGAACTAATAAACAATGTAGATCAGTAGTGTCAAGAAACCTGACTGGCAATCACCACCACCAAAGCAAAATACTGCTCTGCGCCCATTATAGTGAAGTAGCGAGTAAAACATTCTATCGGTTACATTCAAAGGAACCAATATCAAAACGAACCGACAACCAATACTGATTTGGTACCAATTTTGACATGATAGAATGCTAACCTTCAGAAAACATATGGAAAACACTACATTCAAAAGTGAAAAGTTTTTTTTAATCCCAAAAGCAAAAGCAATTGGACTTAAGAAATTGAATAACCTCATTTCTTCCAGCTATAGCAAACTATCATTCTGGGTGTACTTGACGATGGATTTGGCCTCACAGTATTGTCATGGACCAATGTTTTGAAACTACACAAAATACAGACTGAAACAATCAGAGTGATCCTTGGAACCACTAGACACTTCCATGGGGACTATACAATACTTGCTTGACCTTCCTTCAATAATCAAGACATGAAACAAAACAAGTGAAGGGATATTTTAAGGCACTGGAAAAACCTGGTAACCAAAATCACTACATGGTCAGAACAGCAAAAGGCAATAGACTCTAACATAGAAAACCATAGTTGGGACAGGAAGAGGAACCCGTTTAGCACATAGTCAATTGACAGAACACAAAGGGACAAAACTATGAGGGAATTATCCAAACCCTTTCAAAAACCTCTACAAAATCATCATATCAAAGAATAAAAACAGATAGACACTGTTGTGATTGGCCAGATGGTAAAGCTGATGCAAAAATAAGTGTTCATCTAGCAACTAAGCTACAAAGATGTAATTATATACACGGATGGCTCAGCCACTAGTAACGAATCTGGATGGGGCTTCTTTGTCAAACAGAATGGAAACACCATACATGAAGAACATGTTGCATGTGATATATCCTCCAGTCTAACAATGGGAATTGAACAGTCCGCATGCGCTAAAATGCTTAACTTCAATGTGTAATTGAATGAAAGAAAGTTAAACCTTCACCAGGACAAACTTGATTAAACTTTTTTCAAAAAAATCAAAAAGGGGCAGGAACTCCAGATTTGGACAAAACAAAGAACAGTACCGACCTAGAAAATCTTAGGTGGAATTATTGGCCCAGACACGCTGGTGTGATGTTAAGGGGAATGAACGTGCCTACAAACTTGGATGCAACGACATGACTATAAAAAATGTTATATCTTGGAAGCTCTAAACTCCTCAGACTATTAAAATCGTATCTTCGTGAACAAAACGTGAATCACCATATAACTGACTGTCTTATTCAAAAAGGAAAACTTAGAGGAAGCGGTTAAAAATCTATTATGAGTGGGAGAGCTATCATAGGTCAGAAAAAATCAACATTGATATCATCTCGAAAGTATGAAAGTGTTTGGGCTTTTCCTGAACAGATATAAAGAAAATGTAAAGAACTGAAAAGACAGCAGGAGTGTGTGTGTGTTGTGTGTGTATGTAGTGTGTGTGTGTGTGTGTGTGTGGGGTGTGTGTGTGTGTGCGTGCGTGTGTGTGTGTGTGTGTGCGTGGTGCGTGTGTGTGTGTCTGTTTTAGCGCTTAGATTTGATTTTATCAAGATTTTGCGCTATATAAATAAAATATTGTGTTGTTGTTGTTGTTGTTGTTGTTGTTGTTGTGTGTGTGTGTGTGTGTATTAATGACATAAAGTGTTGGCAAGCTTTTCTCAGCTGTTTATACAGAAACATTTTTTCCTTCTTTTCTTTTCAAGCACCATAAAAACTTCAATCCGAAGAGCCATTCGTTGGCATTGGCTACGATCTTTTATAAAATCATTTAGCAACACAATTTTTATGTCCCCAGAAAATGCTACATTCTGCAAACGCATCACAAAACTCATAACGCAAAATTCGCCCCAAATTTGCTCATGATAACACGAGGAAGACAAATCAATCTACCTTTTACCTGTTTAACAATTTAAGACTGCTACAGAAGAACTCCTGGGTAATTCAGTCCTTAAATTGTATGTTTGTTGTCTGGTTACGCTTGTTTTCGCTTATCTCTGCGTGTGATTACGTTCCACGTTTCCACTCTTTGTGATGCTGTTAATAGGTTGATTATAATACACATTTTTTTCACAAGGCACAGAATCATTTACAATATAACATAAAACACATTTCGATCCCAGGCAAGAATTAGTATCTGCAAAACAAGGGGCAAAGAGACACAAAATAAAACACACGAAGGAGCAAAACACAGAGCAACTGGTCAGCTTCATTTCCAAAATCAACAACATACTAGGCCCAAGTTGTCAGAGTGAGGCATACAGTACAAGAAGAAACTTTGCATCGTCATTGCCACCAGCAGATCGAACATAACATGCAATGAAAAGTTATAGTTGATTAATTTTCAGTGGAGACATATTATACTGCATGCTTTGATGGCAATGTTTGTGGGTGGTTTATTGTACTGCATTATTATGAGAACTCTTTGCTGCATCACTCACTCTTTGACTTGTAAAAATAAAATAAATGAAATCAAAGGCTCTGAATTTAATAAACGACAAAAGACAGATAAACTGAAGAAAAGTAGAGACAGAAATTTTTTTAAAAAAATTAGGACAAACATGTTCTACAATGAGTTCAGAATGTCATATTGTGTAGATTGTATCAAGTTTAAGCGACGAGAACTTTTGTCAGTGCCAGTGTAGGGATTGTCTGCACTCCATGGACACACTGATCTGGTCTTTATTCTCGCTGTCTACTTGCCGTTTCATTCATTCAACACATTGTATGTTGTGTTTCATTGCTATCTTCGCAATAATCCTTATTCATTTCCCTTTCCTTATTGTTCTTAAGCAAAGAACAACAGCAGTTGCCTTGTCTTATCGTCCTTAAAATAGTAATATTAAAAAAATCCTCCAAATTATGAACACCATGGTTGAGCTCTTCCTTTTAATTACAGACTGCAAAATGATAACATTTTTATCCAAGGAGAATTCAGAAGACACATATGTACATTGTCGCCAAAACATGAAGAGAAGAAGAAAAAAAGGAGGAGATGATGATGAAAAAGAAGAAGAAGTAGAAGAAGATGAAGAAGAAGAAGAAGAAAAGCCCAAAAAAAGCAGAAGAAGAAGTTGAAAGAGAAGAAGAAGAAAAGAAGAAAAGGAAGAAGAAAGAGAAGGAGGAGGAGGAGGAGGAGAGAAGAAGAAGAAGAAGAAGAAGAAGAAGAAGAAGAAGAAGAAGAAGAAGAAGAAGAAGAAGAAGAAGAAGAAGAAGAAGAAGAAGAAGAAGAAGAAGAAGAAGAAGAAGAAGAAGAAGAAGAAGAAGAAGAAGAAGAAGAAGAAGAAGAAAAGAAGAAGAAAAAGAAAAAGAAGAAAAGAAGAACCCCCCCCCAAAAAAAAAAAATACAGAAGAAGAAGAAAAGGAAGCGAAGAAAGACAAGGAGGGGGAAACGAACAAGAAAAAGAAGAAGAAGAACAAGAAGAACAAGAAGACCGAAAAATAAAGCAGAAGAATTAGAAGAAGAAGAAGAAAAGAAGAAAAGGAAGAAGAAAGAGAAAGAGGAGGAAAAGAAGAAGAAGAAGAACAAGAGGACGAAGAAGAAAAAGAAGAAGATGAGAAGAAGAAGAAGAAGAAAAAGAAGAAGAGAAGAAGACAAAAAAAGCAGAAGTAGAGAAGAGAGAAATTACCTGTGTATATTTGCTCAATCAGAATTTTAGAAGCAAATGTACAAAAACGGACATTGTCTAGTTTGACAATACCATTTCCTCTGATTTTGAAAACACACAAACGAACAAAGAAACAACACAAATAATAACAACAACGATGACGACGATGATGACACAAATGAAGATGGCGATGAAAACATCAACAACAACAGCAAACCCAATCCATGCATCATCATGTTCAAACGATTTCTTCAAATAAAGTCTCCATTGTATCTTGATTAACTTAATCAAGTGTATCTATTTTGTAAATGCTTTTCACTTTACATTGGTGAATCTGGACGCTGCCTTTAACATATGCTTCAAAGATTACACGACTTCGCATTCGAGAGAAAACAATCTGAAATCATTTCAGCCAGCCAGACCACTAAATCACTGACATTAGTGTGAAAGGTTCGAGGATCTTCCACAGTGAAGCATTAAGAAAAAAAATGCTATGATCCCATCTCTTAGAAACAACAACAAACAACAACAACAAAAACACACAACTAAAAAAAAATAAAACAAGAACAAGAAAAACAAAGAACGAAACACTAATGCAATGTGGTCTTAGTGACAAACCATAACAGTATACTGTGCAATTACTGTGTGTGTTTCCATGTTGTTGTTTTTTCCTGTATGCACCACCATATTTACATTTCTTTACACACACATGAATGCTTTACGTGCACATAGATGTGTGTATATATGTGTGGATGTGTGGGCATGTGTGTGTGCATGTACTTTCATGATTTTACAGTTTCAAAGAATGTATTCATACAATATCTTTAGTTGTGTGGTCATACTTACGTACACGTGCACATATGAATATGGGGAGGGGGGTGTAATCAGAAAAAAAAGCCTCTAAACTGGAGGGATGGTGAGAGAAACCATCAGTGCAAGAGTGGGGATAAGAACCGGCGGTAACCATCTCCCACAAAAGACTGTTCTCTGCTTGATTGACTGTTCTCGCGTCAGACACGTCACGTGACACATCCACGAGAGCTCTCGAGACTGACAACAAATGGAAAGGGGCAGAGGGGAGAAAGAGGCGCAAAGGGTCGTGAAAGACAGGGAATATGGGGGTGGGGGTGGAGGGGGCTGAAGCTCATCTAATGAGGTCAGCGCTTTTGGCAATAAAATAAAGGGAACTCTTTTGATTTCGCAATGGGGGCAGTGTTCTCACCCTTGCCCGTCCATATCTTCACCCTCTGTGGCTGCCTGAGTGTTCAGCCACTGTAACTTAAAACCAAACCGAGTTCCGCATTTGCTTGATGAATTAACTTTCGCAGGCAAAGAACGCTGCAATGAAGAACAGTTAGCTCCCAAAAATTGGCTGTTACGCTTTGTTGCTAATCTTTCATTCCACCTCATGCGGGACTTGACTTTCTGTGACTGAGGTCAGATGATGCAAGCTGAGGATTACCCAGCATGATATTCAGCAGGGTCTGTCCTCCAGTAGATTACTCATCAAGATATGATGGCTACGTTACAGATGACATGCTTCACTGGTTGTAAGTACGCTATTGAACTGACAATGTAGAACATCGGTAATGAACATGGTAAAGTTTCATTGACTCTGATTTTGTTGTGAGAACTTGCGTCATCTCTCTTAGCTGTGAAAGTTGTTGACCAAATCTTGTCAACTGTTGTTATATGCCTAAATTCGTTAGACCCATGAAACTGAAAGGAAGAATGTTAAGAAAGGAGATGGGAATGGAAGATGGAGGCCATAGCTAAATGTCAACTAAAAACTTGCTGTGTTCTTCTTGTCATCATATTACTCTTATTGCATCTGTGTGGTCTCTTTTTTGCCTCTAGTTCTTGAATTTTCTTTTTGTTATTTTTTCTTGATATACTATGTTTTACGTTTTTTGTGTCTAAAAAGTATACACTTGTGTGAAAGGAAAGCACTTTTTTTGTTTTCAAAAATGTCCCTTAACAACAGTAAATTGCATTGTTTTGCCAATAATTTTGTTATCACCTCATTCTGTCTCTGTCTCTGTCTGTCTGTCTGTCTTCTCTCTCTCTCCCCTCTCTCTCTCACTCTCTAACATATAAACACGCACACGCTCACTCATACGCACGCACGCATGCACCCACATGCACACACACACACACTGTCTCTCTCTTTAATTCTTTAAAGCAAAACAAGAAACAGAAGCTGTTCAAGATTCATATGGTCATCATTTTGTAGATCTGTGGCTAGGTTATTACGAAGCAACGTTTGAAATCATCATAATACCCCCCCCCCCCCCACACACACACACATACACACACACAATATATATATATATATAATATATATATATATATATATATGTGTGTGTGTGTGTGTGTGTGTGTGTGTGTGTGTGTGTGTTGATGATGATGATGAATGATGATGATAATGAATGTGATCATGACAGACAGCAGTTTTGGATTGAAAATATTAATCCCTACTGCAAAAACATTTAAACAAAAGTTGACATCCATTACGTACAGCATTGTCCTGCCCCAAGAGATGTTACAGACTGATCGATTGTGCCATGTTTCCTGGACAACCTTCCTTATGTTACTACATTGCACATCAATAACAGCCATGCATTTGTGCAGTGCTCTCCAGAGCTGGTGTGGAAGCCATAGGTGGTTATCGGTTTATATATTACCTCACCTTGTTTATAATCATGTAATTCACAGCAAAGCTGTCAGGTGTTCTCGTGAAAACAATATCTCATTAAAAATGTATGATCGTAGTCTACATGTATAAAAGCTATTATTGAATGCAGAAGCCACATCAGTATCTCTCTCTCTCTTTCTCTCCACCTCTCTGTCTGTCTCACTTATCTCTCTGTTTCTCTGTTGCTTTCTGTCTCTATCTGTCTCCATCTCTATGTCTCTGTTTTTGTCTCTGTCTATGTCTCTGCCTCTGTCTCTATCTGTCTCTGTCTGTATGTCTGTCTGTCTGTCTGTCTGTCTCTCTGTCTCTCTCTCTCTCTCTCTTTCCTAATCAAGTAAAATATCTCTTAACTGATGAAAGAGTGGCACAAGGCACTGTTTCCAGATTGCTGGAGATAACCTGCCTGCTCCCAGCGCTCTCCCATAAAAGACTGCTCTCCCCTGCTCCATCCCCTTGCTTTAGAAGTCTTGCATCATTTGGCACAAGATCGCTGAGGACAGACAAGAGATCTGGGCCAGAAGAGGAGCGTGGTGGCCAGGGTGACGTTGATTAAACAAGGTTAGCGCCACTGACAGTACAAATCAGATAGGCAGCACACTCTTCATTCTGCTATGGGGACCGTATTCTCTCGCTTGCCCTCCTATATTCTGCATGCACTCTGGCTGCTTTTATGTTCAAGGACTGCGACTGTGATTAAATCGAGCGTCCCTGTCACTTGATTAATTAGCTTTTGCAGGGGGAAAAGTGCACTACAATGAGAACCAATTAGCCTGAGAAAAGGCTGTTACGCTTTGTCACCAATCTGGTGTTTCATCTTGAATATGACTTGACTCTTTGACTGAGTTCAACCTCTGCAGGCCGAGGATAAACCATCATGGAACATCAAGAGTTAACCACGATGGAATATCAAGGGTCAACAACCATGGCATATAAAGAGTTAACCACTAAGGAACATCCAGGGTTACGCACCATCGAATATTAGATATCAACCATCATGGGACGTTGTATTAAAATACCGACTTTTGCATATACCAGTACAGTCAAGCTCTTTACAAAACCATGATAGACAAGAGGAGGCACATGTGAAGCAAATGCATGTCAACCCTAAACATTACTAAAGAAACAGTAAACACAACACAGGAAAAGAACAAGTAAAGATTAAGAAGAAGCAAGGAGTGAGGAGGAGGGATGGGGGGTGGTGATGGTTGGACATGTCAACAAATCCAATGATGAAATTAGATGAATTAGAATACGAATAACTTCAGAGAAGTTATAAAGATAATCTGATAAAATATCAAATTCCATAATGTAAATTGAAGCAGAAGAACAGAGTAGGAGGAAGAGCACAGTGGTGGTGATGCATCATATGTTTCCAGTTCGCTGATTGGTTCTGACTAGGGTTTATCATTTTTAACGTGAAGAGTGTGGAAGAAACACACTAAAACAAAAACTGTAAACAAAAACCCCAAAGAGGCAACATACGCGATAAACGAGAAAAAATAACAATCTTGACACACGATAAACAGACATCACATAGAGAATATCATGTCTTTTGTAAAAGGAACACACACAGAGACACACACAGAGCCACAGACACAGACGCACACACAGACACACAGACACACACACACATATACATGTATATATATATATAATATAATATATATATATATAAATAGATAGATAGATAGATAGATAGATATAAAACACAAGCACACCCACTCACACACACACATGCAAACACGCACACACACACAGACACACACACACACACAGACACACACACAGACACACACACACACAAACACACACACAAACACACAGTTCCCTAAGGCGACAAGCAAATGGAGTCACATCGACCACTAACCTTGCCAGAGCAGGATTAAATTAAGAATGCATCCAACAGGCCAATTCTACCAGGCAGGAGATAGTGGGAGGAGAAGAACAGAAACCTTGCCTTTGGGTAAGCATTGGTCACTCTAATTTGTATCTCAAATTGGAAGACAGACATTTAGTCTGAACGTGTCTTCATTTTTCTGGGAATAAAAAGAAATATATAGCGATTGCCCATTTAAAATCTATTATGCCCGGTCTGCCTCATAATATATATATATATATATATATATATATATATATATATATATATATATATATATATATATACTTGTCATTCTTAAATTAACTGTCTGCTAATTATATTTTACATCGTCCAGTCACATCAGTTTGGACTAATCGAATACTATACAATTATAAACTTGAGATATCTTGCATCATTTGCAACACAGCAAGCACACAATCAGTATGGAGACACGTTTTTCTTAAGAGTTTAGATACAACTAAGAACTTCTATGTCATGCCAGTCTAGGACATGGGCATTCACGTTTGATAAATATCTAAGCAGCTTTCTTGTTCATCTCGTTCATGGCGGTTTCAGAAATAATTCAGATAAACATGTTGGAAAGGTGTTTCGGTTCAGTATCTGAAACGATACAACATAACTGGACATGAAACGAAATGATACGGTATAATTCAATTTGATATATGATGTGACATGGTATGTTGTGAGATGAAGTGATCAAACACATCATATTTTATTTTAACTTCCAAGAAGATTAAAGCTGTTGAAAATACAGAGCGAGTTCAGTTCAAAGTCTTGGATCACCAATATTCCAAGCTGCAGTGAGATGTCACCTGAAAGTTGGGGGATGAGTAAAGTCAGTGTTAACTCTGATATCTCATGATGTCACAGTATGCAGTACACGGCTTGGACAATACAGTGAACAGGTGTAGATGGCTTGATATACAGGAGACGGTGCTTATCTTCAAGGCCACTCAGTCTTTGGAGGGCTGATCAAGTTGTTGTGGCAAGACCATTCCATCAGACTGCCACAAAAAGTCGCTGTGCGCAGTAGTCCTGGGTGGAATGTACTGCTTGTGAGACCTGGACTATCTACAGACAACACATTCAATGGTCGGAAGAGTCCCACTAAGTATATATGTATATATAGATATACACGTGTAACCTGCAACATCACATGACAAGACTTAATACCTAAATTTCAAGACATTAAGAAGTGTGGGTTTTCCAAGTATAGGTCATCAGATCCCAGCAGCATTGGACAGGACTCGTTTTTTTATGTAAGACCACCTTAGATGCTTTTGTACGGAGAACCAAAACAAGTCACCATGACCAGGGTATTCTTCTAAAATGAAACTACAATATTCTGAAGACCACTCTTATCAGCTGTGGCATCAACACCATCGACTGGGAAGACATTGCCTGCAACAGCAGTGCACACAATGCACACACACACACACACACATACACACACACATACACACACACACACACACACACACACACACACACACACACACACACACACACACACACACACACCACACACACACACTGTGTAGATATATTTAAAAGACATGAACAATATGCAGTTCACACGTCGTACAACAGGAAGGAATGGAGAAGTGGTATTGGGTTCCAGATAAATCACATGGCCAAGGGAAGTTTACAAATGGGGAGGAGCTTGTTATTGCCTTTAATACGCTGTGAGCACTTTTAACATTTTCATTCATCATCTGTTTTACGCATGTGTGTTCTGAACAAAAATACTTCCAAATGTTTCTGTTGTTCTTTCTAACACACACACACACACACACACACACACACACACACACACACACACACACACACACACACACACCACACACACCAACACACACACATACACACACTTGCCAGTACACACACCACACAACACACACACTACACACACATACACACAGGACACACACCACACACACACGCACACAACACACACACACACACACACACACACACCACACACACACACACACACACACACACACCACACACACACACACACACAAGTTTCTAGCAAGGAAAAAAAAACAGTTCAATATATTTCAACTTTGCAGTTGTAGGCCCTTTAACTAAGAAAAACGGTAACGGCATATTATTTACAACATCATGACTGATATATCCTGTGATCATGCAAAAAAAATCCTAGCCCAAGGAAGATACACACTGGGGCCCAATCAATTGTTTGGACAGATCACTAAAGTGATCAATACTGCTCGGGGGAAAAAGCATACCACCAGAAGTTACAATGTTAGAAGGTGGCGATCCGTAGCCCCAAAAGCTGTGATATCCAGATGGAAGCAGAGTCTGCCAAAAGAAGTGGATGATTTGGAGCTGGAAGTGCATAGTAGGCTATGTCTTCTACAATGAAAACAAAAACATGAGCATGAGACCAGATACATTTTCCTACTCATTAATCAAAACAAGTAGTTGTGTTCAAACTCACTGTGCCGTACGAAATCAGAATGGTTGAAGGCCATATCTATATATCAACCTAACCAGCATCTTCAGAAAATCTGGCTTTCGAGTCAGAGTCCTTGCCAAAGAGGTTGGAGAAGCAAGAATGTTGATAGGTACATCAGTCTTGGTCCTCATGGAACAGCTCTCAGTCTCTTGGAAAGATGATACCAAAGCCCTGGAGGCAATGGCAAAAGTGGCTTAACAAAAAGGCTCAGTTAGATTGTGTTGAGGAGCAATGAAAGGGCTTCATAAGGCTTAAAGCTACCCTACATGTTGCTAGTGTCGAATACAAAAGTGGTTAAGACATCCATCGCTTGGCCCGGAATCACTTGACAACTTTGGATGTGTGGATTTTAACACAGAGCGAAGCCTAATTTCTAAACAAAAATGTGGCAACAACACAGAGGCATAATTTTTCCTCTTATGCTGTAAGGAGTTAAAGGCCATAACACTTGTTTGATGGTGTTACATTTAAAAGAAAAAGAGATTCATTGTGAAAGTGCGAATGCGACAAGAGAAGTGTGACGTCAAAGTGTGTCTGTCGATTCAGCTACTGTCCGATGATCGTTCTTGAAGATTGTTTTGTGATTCGCTCGATAATGAATCGAGAATATTAATTTTGTTTTGGTTTATGCTAACACTGAAAATATATGTTTAAGTTTGATTTCGTTGTATGGAAATGTGTAGAATGCTTCGGAACAATCTAGAAATGACAAGAAAAACGTAGAATACCTTAGATCTTTCGAGAAGGCTCCGGAAATTGTAAACAAATTTAATCTGTAAGGTGATTGTTTAGAACTACAGAATATTCTAGAATGGAAGGTTCGAGAATGTGACTATGATTGGCTGAAAATTTAGGGAAAAGCCGAGAATATTCGGGAACGTTCCATGATGTTATAAGTAAAGTGTGACTGTGGGCAGAGAGAGAGAGAGAGAGAGAGAGAGAGAGAGAGAGAGAGAGAGAGAGAGAGAGAGAGAGAGAGAGAGAGAGAGAGAGAGAAGAGCGATCGAAAGAGTTGAAGTGTAAGCCTGCTGTCAGAGATCGAGAAGTTGCTATAGACTCGTGGAGTTGCTGTGTGTAGTAGATTTGAGGACTGAAGAAGAATAATTCTGCAAACTAGGAGTGGTGCATTGGATGTGTGAAGTTTATACCCAGTTCCTGTTGTGTTTCATTCGTTCTTCAAATAAAGGATCATTTTCGTTTAACCTGGACTGATGTATCTTGTCTCTGAGAAGAACGATCGACTGCTAGATCTTCACGAACCTGCATAAACTGCAAGACACTGCCAGTCACTTACATCTTTACATTGTGACAGATGGCAGCTTCCCCTCTGAGGATCTTCTGCTGCCTGACTCTTCACTAGATTATCTTGCCACATAATAATACTAAAGAAAATAATGATAAAACAGTAATAATGCTTATAAAAACAGAAACACAAATAATTGTAATAGTAAGATAATAATTTCAATACTAAAGATAACACTAGTAATACAAATGATAATACTGATGCTTGTAATAATAATGATAATAAGAACAACAATAATAACATTAATGATAACAATGTAATGATAATAATGATAATGATAATAACAACAATAATAATAATAATAATGATAATAATATCATTATAATAATAACAATGATAATAATGATAATAATAATAATAATAATATAAAATAATAATAATAGCAATAATAATAATGATAATAATAATAACATGGTAACAGATATAACATATGTTGCCTTTGAAGAAGAAAAAAGCTCATCTCCTATGTTTAATTTCAGATGCACGGAGCTGTTCAGTAAGGAGGCGATGACTCTGATGAATTCGAAATACGCTGACAATCATAATCCGCCATGAAACATATCTAAGATGAACCTGTCTCAAGAGAATCTATGTTTGAGTTGTGGTAATTAATTGGTCTTTAATTATGATCAAGTGAGAGAGAGAGAGATAGAGAGAGACAGAGACACAGAGAGAGAGAGAGATAGAGAGAGAGAGAGAGAGAGAGACAGAGAGAGACAGAGAGAGAATGTGTGTGCGCGCGCGCGCGCGCGTGTGTGTGTGTGCGTGTGTAAGTGAGTGAGTGTGTGTGTATGTGCGTGTGTGTGTGTGTGTGTGTGTGTGTGTGTGAGTGTGTGTGTATGTGTGTGCGTGTGTAAGTGAGTGAGTGTGTGTGTATGTGCGTGTGTGTGTGTGTGTGTGAGTGTGTGTGTGTGTGTGTGTGTGTGTGTGTGTGTGTTGTGTGTGGAGGTGTTTAATTGACGTAGAACTGCAAGATTGTACAGCAAGCAGACAGAAATATCAAATACAATCCTAGAGATGTGAGGTGTAATCACAAAGCTTTCAACTGTACTACTTCAAAGTCGATGAGAAGACATGTAATGATAACACTTCAGTCTGAATATGCAGGTAAAGGATTAGCACGGAAAACATTGGAGTGAAGGAGGTAAGGGGTTTTTGTACCAGCTGGATACTGGCCACAACAGAAAGGAAGCTCTTGATCGTTTTTACATCTGCCTCTTACAGAATGAGTGGGAGAGAGAGAGAGATCAAGATCGAGAGAGAGAGAGAAAAGAGAGAGAGAAGACAGACAGACAGACAGACAGAAGAGAGAGAGAGAGATAAAGGACTGGGACGGAATACGTTAGAGTGATATTTTTCTCCTCTTACTCAGACAGACAGAGACAAAGAGAGAGAGACAGAGACAGACAGAGAGACAGAGACAGACAGAGAGAGAAACAAAGAGAGACAGAGAGTGAGAAGAGATAGGTAAAGGAATTGGACGGAATACATTGGAATGATCTTTTTCTCCTCTGCCTCAGACAGAGACAAACAGAGAGAGAGAGAGAGAGAGAGAGAGAGAGAGAGAGAGAGAGAGAGAGAGAGAGAGAGAGAGAGAGAGAGAAAGACAGAGACAGACACAGACACAGACACAGACACAGACACAGACAAGACAGACAGGCAGGCAGGCAGGCAGGCAGGCAGGCAGGTTGAACAGAGAGAATGAAAGAGAGGCAAAGAGAGACAGAGGGAGAGAGAGATACAGAGACAGACAGACAGAGAGACAGAGACAGAGAGAGACAGAGACAGAGAGAGTCAGAAGAGAGACAGAGAGACAGAAAGAAACAGAGAGAGACATAGCGAGATGCTGGCAGACAAGGGCCATGAAGACAAACAATTAAACTTGTGCATGCCTATGAAGACAAACACACAGACAGCTTTTTTGTTTGTTCTTTTTTCTGTTTGCTTTCTTGTTCTCTGATCGTGTCTTTTCCTTTGTGCTTGTCTGACTGCGATTACTGAAAATATAGAATTGGGTTTGTTGGTTTCTTGGTTTGGTCGGTTCTTCTTTGCTAGTTATTTTGTATTCTTTATTGTATTGTTTATGTTCTGACTTCGTTTGTGCTTCCTTGTAACGACTTGGTCGAAGTTGTACAAAGATAGATATACGTCGTTGTTTCGTTGTGTTTAATTTTGCTGGTTAGATACATTTGTGTTTTGAATCGTTTATTTTTTTGTTTCGTAATATAAGTATATATGTTTTCATTCATCAATTCTTGTTCCCCTGAAAGCCTGACTGTTGTTATCTGATGACATCTAATAAAAACATTGTGGTTTGGAGCTTCAGTGTCCTTGATTGATACGGTGCCATTTGTTTATGACGATTTTCTTTCCAACTGACAAACGCATTTGTCATGTTATTTTTACTACAGCTGCTTATTCCTATGATCATTGCTATACTGAGCTGAGCTTGATATGGGGTTGTGTTGCAACCTAGACCACACTATACAGTTCCATCAACTTCACTGATTCGTCTCTGAGAGTTTTGTTGAAATTTCGTGACCAGTATAATACCAAATAGACTAGTAAATCTCAGGCCTGGTTGACTTTGTGATATATCATCAAAATATGACCAGAGAACAGTCCTGTTACCCAGCCTCAAAACAAAGATGAAACTCCAATTCAATACCACTGTGATCATAGTTTCTCGCCACATAATGTTGTAACAACCTGTCCAATATTATACAGCCCATCATGCCTTGTTGTCCAAGGTGCTTCACTTCTGACAGGTTTCGAGATGTGTTGGAAAACCGACATGACTGGCGTGGGAGAGTGACATAGAAGCTATGTAGAAGATGGGGCAGAATGAAAACAAAATAGACACTCCAAATGGTCCTTTAAGCTAGAACTGCTCTCTTCTTAAGCAGATAATCTGCAGAATTGATGTGTTCTTGAACATTTGTTAGCCTGCTTTGCTGTGTGTTATTGATGTGAATGTGACAACATATCAATTTGATCTTCCCCAGTCTGGACCCAGCATGCAGATGGAAGAATGCACTTTGATTATGTAGTTTTGTGTCTGTCTCCCTGTTGTGGTACTGTCATGATGTATGATCTGACTATCAGTAGGAAAGATACAAAATACAATTTCTGATTATGTTTTCTTTATTACTGCTAGTTGTTTTCCTGTTGAAATATGAGTTATTTGCTTTTGATGTTAAACACAAAATGTGATACTTTCAAACTTTGCTTGTAAAAACGTTGCCACAGATCAGTATTTTATAATATTCTTTGGATTTTTCTTTAATAACATTTGTTTTTAACGCATTGTTCTTACTTGTTCTGTTGTTGAAATGTAAGTGTTTTGTTTTTTATGTTAAATACGGATTGTGATACTTTCAATCCTTGCATGTAAAAGCTTTGCCTCAGTGTTATATTTAAATTCAATAACATATACCTTTAACGCATTTTTCCAGTCATTAAAAACAACACCAACAAACGAAAAACTAATGCCGACGCTTTGTTTATATGCACCACATTAAATACATCACACATATCACTCAATTACTTACATCTCTTAGAGCCTTTCTACGGGCTCAGAGATGCAATGCATGGTCTCTTACTCAACAAATTCCTAACGTTTCACTATATTTTATTTTGTTGTTCAACAAACACTCACCAATAAGCGAACGTTTGCACGTGAGTCACCCATACATTTTTGCACAATTTTTAAGTATGGCAATTTCATACTCTCTCAGTTCGGGCTTTGACTAGAAACCAATCTACTTTTCACATGTTGTGCTTTTATACCGCATTGTTTGATTTCCCTTAGTCAAGTCGTCCTACAGAAGACTGACTGGACTCTGAATAACTGGTCATCAGAAAGTTCGACTGAGAAAGAACTAGGGGAATCTGTCTAGACAGAATAAATCCACACACAGCTTGTTTATGACATTAACAGAAAGAAATGGGTAGTAAACAGACCTGTTTTTGTCTGATATTAAATTCAAGACATGAGACCTTGAATCCACTAACAGCTCTGTCAACAAAGCCAGACAATCCATGTCAGAGATTAGAAAAAAGGCAGTGATATTATGTAGCATCATAGGTATAAAGACTTTTTGTGTCTACTTTCCGTCAGTCATCTTTAGTCACTAAGCATTTCTGAGCTGCTGATACAAGGAACTGACAGCCCAGGGTTGAAGGATTTTAAGAGCAAGATCACTTCAAGTCTTGGGAAAGTCAGAGACAGTATACTGGTATCTTTCTGATCCTTGTCACTGTAAACATTGGTATTGATAGTAGTTCCTTGGGTCAGAATATGGCATCCTGCGCGAGCGCGCGCGCGCCAACACACACATACACACACACACACCACACACACACACACACACACACACACACATACACCACGCACCACGCACGCACGCACACACCGTCTAATATCACTTACTGTGAAAAGACGTTAAATCAAAGAACACACACACACCACACACACACACACACACACACACACACACACACACACAAACAAACAAACAAACAGACACGCACACACGCATACACACACACACACACACACACACCACAATATATGCACAAAACAATGTTTACAGTATCATTGTGCCATGTATGCGTGTGTGTGTATATGTGTGATTGTGTTATGTTTGGTGTGTGTTTGTGTGCGTAACTAGGATTGTGTGCTTGCCCCCCCCCCCCCCCCCCCATGTCATTACAGACATAATAACAATTTGTTTTGCTGGTGTGTTTGTTTGTGGCGGGGCTAGTGTAGGGTTTTGCTCATAGTGTAAGGTGTGAACTTGTGTTTCTGTGTGCGCCTCGCGTGTATGTGTGTGTGTGTGTGTGTGTGTGTGTGTGTGTGTGTGTGTGTGTGTGTGTGTGTGTGTGTGTGTGTGTCTGTGTGTGTGTGTGTGTGTGTGTGTGTGAGTGTTTATGTGTGAGTGAGTGAGTGTGTGTATGTGTTCGCTCGTATACGTATGCTTCGCCACATACGAAATCAAATGTTGTGATTGATAAGAAACACAAAGATCAATATTGTATTTTGCTATTTTCGCTCAGACAGTTCTTCTATTCCTCAACGCAATCATCTGTTGTCCTGAAATCAAGCAAGTGTCAGATCTCTAACGTCATTTTTGTGGAGAAAGTGCTGATGTACAATGTTAACACAAACACTTTTGATATCATGTTTAAATTATTTGAACTACTGAGTCCAAGTAGTTGAGTCAGCAACATGCTTACATGTAGATACACTGTGGAATGTGCAGAAAAAAAAATACTCCACAGACAGATTTATGGACGTGCCAACATTCAAGTAAATCAAAAGCATACGCGTGCTGAGAACAAAAGAATTTGCATTAATTCTACCGACTGGTTTTTGTCCTGAACGTGTACACCTCTGACTGCCTCTCATACAGCTAAACTGACGTCTGTTATACACACAGTATGGCCAAGCTTTAAGAACAAAATATGCACAGAGTTGCTTGGGTATTGTATGTTGTTACTGGTGGGATATTTATGTTAATGTTTACCAAACTATACTTCTTGGGACCCCATTGAGATATTCTTTCTAACAACTACAGTTAACTAATTCAATTGTCCATGTAATTCTTAGACCTTCTGTAAGCGGATTTTTATGAATTGTTATCTGATATATTCCCCCTTCTTAACTTTTCCAGTCTGTCTATTGTATCTTTTTTCTTCTTCTAAACTTACAGTTGAGTACACTTGTCAGATAAAATATTCTTTTCTTCTTTTCCATGAAATAGGAAATATACGTATATTTTCGCGTTTTTGTCCGTTTGTTCGTTCTAAAAGCAGTAACTACAGAGTGAGTTGAACTGTTATTTGTTTATGTCATGAAGACCCTGGAAAAAACTAGTTTTTCACATCACCATGCGAATCTTCCCTGAGTCTACTGCTGGCAGATTTGATCAGTTGCATGTGCATGCCCACACTCAGAAGAGACCTTCATAGGGCATGTGCAGTTGCCCAATGGCAATTAACCTTCTTAAAATAACTCTTAACTCTAGCTGCTTTAGGTTTAGAATAGTTGACCGTGTAGATGTTTTTTAATGTTTTCAGCACTGAGCACAGCAGCTGTGTTTGCAGAGGGAGAATTATTGGCGTCTGTGACAGGCGAATCATGGCTGTGCCCTATCTGTTTACTTAGCGGCTAAACGACTGGTGGTTAGCAATGAGTTAAACGACATGTCACCCCTCTATCGAATTAGCCATTCCATGGCCAAAGTCGGGTTTTATGTCAAAAATGCGAGAAAATTGCATGCTGGTTTATGGGAGGTTGAGCCAGCTTGACAATTATTTCAGTTTTTATTCCTCTCTCCCTCCTCTCCAATCAGCTCAGCGCATTGGCTGCTTGGCCCAAGGTTAGCACGATGTAATGTCTGGCTATTTTTGGCGCTAGCACTAGCTGTGTTGTTGAGCAGCCATAGTCATGACAGTTTGCTGACTGGGATCTCCACCACCTCCATATCTCTGTCTGTCTGTGTCTTCTGTCTATTTATGCGCCCGTCTCTTGATTCTCTTTCTCTCTCTCTCTCTCTCTCTCTCTCTCTCTCTCTCTCTCTCTCTCATCTCGATCTCGGTCTTGATTTCAATCCGACAATTAATGTAAATGCATACGCTGTCTTTTCTCGTTTTTCTTCTTTTTATGGCTGATTTGATTTGTTTATGTGTTCATCTATTTATTTGTGTTCATTTGTTTACTCATTTTGTTTTCTTTTTGTTTTGTTTTTTGTTTTGACAATGTCTGTATTCCATTCTGTTATGTGTGACCAATATTCATGTAACTGTGTGCAATAGGGGAAATGTCTTTTGACAGCAGAATGTTCCAGAGTCATGTATGGAACTGGATTCCACTGTTTAAAATCCCTATAAAGCTGCAGGCAACCTTTGCGCACTACAGGGTTACAAAGACTGTGGAGACAGGCAGTCGCTCTGCCTCTAACAGGATTCCCCTCTCCCTAAGGCGACAAACAAACGAAACAGCGTCAACTGTTGGCCTTGCAAGAATTTGGAGTGCGTTAAAGAAGAAAATTATGCCCTGAACGAGAGGAGGGGGGAAGAAATGAACATATCTTAGGGTAGGCAGCGGTCAGCATCATTTCCTTCCCAGTTTGGAGGAAAGAAACCAGGATGGCATGCCTTTCAATGTCGCCTTCCTCTGGAAAACAAATCCTGTTCTGACCACTATTTTCTAGTAGGTTATATCTGAACAGTTTTGTACAGTACTGGTTGTTGATTTGAATAAAGGAAATAAGCACAATGATATGACACATCATTTTGAATAAAAATGATGAGATATGCTATACTATGATAAATAAAAGTAAACTGATACGACTCACCATGATAAATTTAAATACATGCATTTGACACATCTTGGTGAATACAACCAAACAGATGGGATACACAGTAATTGATAACAGGAAAAAGGTATGATATTCCAAAATAATGAAAGGAAATGCATGCCCTTAGTTCACAAATACCTCAACATTAGTCCCTTCTTGTGGCTGGCATACATTGAAGATGCTTGTAGTCTCAGTTTCAACCAGAAATAAGCCACCCAGAATATTTTGTGGAAGAACAAAAGAAGGAACATATTTCAGCACTACTTTAAACTAAGCATTGTTTCCTGCTTTAATGTAAAAACTAAGTGTACCAAACAAACAAAAACAGACAAGTCTGTCTAAGTCTTTGATAAAAAAAGACCTTGAAGACAATCAACGGCATGGAATATAACAGATAGATGAAGTTGGACAGCATCCTGATTGACGAACACAATGGTGGCAGCTATGATATCTGTACATTTATCTAAAAAAAAAAGCATGCGTGTTCCAATTATGTCACTGCCACTGCAATGGACTTGACTTTCAATTTGATTCACAGAGAGAGGGAGAGAGGGAGAGAGGGAGAGAAAGAGAGAGAGAGAGAGAGAGAGAGAGAGAGAGAGAGAGGAAGAGAGAGAGAGAGATGAGGTGCGACCTCACATGCTACAAAGAATACAGAGTATGCAGAAAGCAAGAAGAAGTCAAAGATGTGTGAGCAAGCAATGATATATTTTACATGAGATAAGACGCTAACTCTTGAATCATTTCTCGAACAACAAAAGGACAGCACAGGTAAGATAGTACTGACTTCAATACTATCCTAAGCCCATAATTATCAAAGCCAAACCTGCATATCAACAACTCATGTGTGATGACCAAAATCCACAGTTCTATCCAATGCGTTTAGACGTCAGCCTGAAGTGTTTTAACCTCATGCATATTCTTCATTTCCTTGCGAACTGATCGTGCTAGACATAACCCATATCTATCTTATCAGCCTTGGGCCATCCCAGCATTCTTAGGTATCTGGCTACTGTAGATCAGGTCTGAACGTCCGGTACTTTTCCCCACCACTCCCCCAATGTACAATTAGCTATTAGATGACCCACCCTACAAATGTCCAATTGTCTATCTAAATGACTGGTGGTGAGACTAACAGCCCAATTGTCTCTTTGATTCCTACTCGAAATACATTTTTCCCCTCCCACTTTGGGATATCAGTAGTGTAAATTCCTTTGATTGAAAACTGCTTTGGATGATTTATACAACACGATCAATCGAGATTCTTTTCATACGTTGAATTGGACGCCAAACTGATAGCGTGAGCAAGCATCTTCCATAACCAGAAAGAGGCATTTCACAAACGGATGCCCGTTCAGTTAGAATAAAAGCCAAAACTATATCTTGCTTGAAGCAAAGGTCTCACCCTTTAGTACTATTCATTCACTGGCTGACGATGGGACTGTGTTTAGCGCAGACAAACAGAACAGGGCTCACAGTGTTTGTGTCAGTTTCAAAAGGAGCTGATCAAAACGTTATTCACTCTGTGAGAATGGAAGATAGAGAGTGGACAGCTGCAGGCAGCAGAGAAGCATTATATGATGGACACCTCGGGGGTGGCTGATTGA
>CM060314.1:38836304-38838804 GCA_030674185.1 Monoplex corrugatus | reverse complement strand
GACTAGACACACAGCTTGTTAAAAGTCTTAATTACCCAACACAGGAAAAGACAATAGCTGACTAAACGGATACTGAGTCCTAACTCTGCAAATACTAATACTAATACTAATGATCATAATCAAAACAACAACGACAACAATACTACTACTACTACTACTACTGCTACTACTACTACTACTACTACTACTACTACTACTACTACTACTACTACTAATAGTAATAATAATAATGAACAACTTCTAAACACTAAAAATATGACTATAAAAATGGAAATGGAACAGCGCACACAATAAAATGAGTCCTTTATATTTCTGTTTTTCTCTTTAATTTAAGATAGAACACGACATACAAGAGAAAATAAAATAGAATATGATTTGATCTAGCTTGTTCTGTCTCAGAACAGTAAACAGAGTTAAAAGAGAGACACAAAATTAAAAAGAAGGCTTATGACAAACATGATCAGAATGCCATATTGTGTAGATTGTATCAAGTTTAGTGACCAGGACTTTTGTTAATGTCAGTGTACATAGGGACTGTCTGCTTTCCATGAATACGCTGATCTGGTATTTATTGTCACTATATATGAGTCATCTCATTTATTCGTTACATTCTATGTCGTATTTCTTACCTGTCTTCGCAGTAAGCCTTATTTAATTTCCTTTCCATTATTGTTCTTACACGAAGAACACCGGATGTTGCCTTGTCTTGTATTCCACACACACACACACACACACACACACACACACACACACACACACACACACACACACCACACACATACACACACACACACGCATGCACGCACACACACACACACACACACACACACACACGCACACAAACAAGTTTTTTTTGTAACCTTATCGTCTTTTCATTTACTTTCCACTCGCTTGTCATGATTTTATACTGGTCAGTCCAGCTCATTGAAAGCGCTGTGAATGGCAGAGTCATTCCCTTCAATCGCAGCCTGTAATACAATGGTTGATTTTATCAAAGGATTCAGGAGACATATGTTTACATTGTTGTCAAGCATGTCAAGCATAAAAAGAAGAAGAAGGATATGATGATGATGACGATAAAGAAGAAGAAAGTTGAAATACCATATCACAGAAAAACAAATGGATCACAAAAGCCATGTGGTCTCAGTGACAAACCATAACACAATGTTGTATACTTACTTTGTGTTCATGTTTTTCCCCTGCCTGCACCACCATATTCACATTTCTTTAGACACACATGAATGCTTCACGTGCACGTGCACGTATGTCTGAATGTGTGTGTACATGTATGGGCATGTGTACGTATGTGCTTTCATGGTTTTGCAGTTTTGGAAAATTTATTCACGCGCTTTTGTGTGTGTATGTGTGTGTGTGTGTGTGTGTGTGTGTGTGTGTGTGTGTGTGTGTATGTGCGTGCGTGCGTGCGTGCGTATGTGTGTGCGTGTGCGTGTGTGTGTGTGTGTGGTGTGTGTGTGTGTGTGTGTGTGTGTGAGTGTGTGTGTGTGTGTGTGTGTGTGTGAAAGAAAGCATCACTTCCAGAGTGGGGATAACCGCCAGCTGTTAACCATCTCCCACAAAGACTATTCTCTGCTTGATCGACCGTTCTTGAGTCAGACACGTCACGTGACACAGCCAAGAGAGTTCTCGAAACTGACAAGAAATGGAGAGAGGCAGGGGAAGGGGTGCATAAGGGCGCGAAAGAGAGCAAACATGGCGAGCGAGCTGAAGCTGATCTAATGAGGTCAGCGTTTTTGGCAATAAAGAAATGGAACCCTTTTGATTTCGCAATGGGGGTGAGGCGGGGAAGTGTTCTCACCCTTGCCCGTCCATATCTACACCCTCTGTGGTTGCCTGAGTGTTCAGCCACTGTAACTTAAAACCAAACTGAGTTCCGCTCTAGCTTGATGAATTAGCTTTTGCTATCATAGAAGCTGCAATGAAGAGCAATTAGCATCCCCAGAATTAGCTGTTACGCTTTGTTGCCGATCTTGCATTCCTTCTCATGCAGCACTTGGCTTTCTGTGACTCGGGTCAGATGATGCCAGCTGAGGATTACCCACCACAGAAGTCAGCATGGTCTGTCCTGCAGTACTCATCAAGATATGATGCCTCACTGGACACAAGTACGTCACTGAACTGACAGTGTGGAACATAGGCAATGAATCTGGTGTGATTTTATTGATTGTAATTTTGTTATGGGGATGTGGGCCATCTCTCATTCCTGTTAAAATTGGTTGACTAAATCTAATCAACTGCTTTCTGTCTGAATCCTATAAAGCTGTAGAACTGGAAGGGAGAGTGTTAAGACAGGAGATGGAAGTAGAAGATGGAGCCCATAACCAAATTTTGTTTCCGTTGTTTCTCTTGAAATACAATTGTTTTATTTGTTTCATTTATTTTACATTTGTTATGTTCGCTGTGAATTTTTTTGTTTGTGTGTGTTTAAAGAAGTATAAAAATGTGTGAAAGGAAAACATCTTTTGTTTTCAAACATTTCTGC
>CM060314.1:38831304-38833804 GCA_030674185.1 Monoplex corrugatus | reverse complement strand
CGCTGAGGACGGATAAGAGATCTGGGCCAGAAGAGGAGCGTGGTGGCCATGGTGACGCTGATTAAACAAGGTTAGCGCCACTGACAGTACTAATCAGATAGGCAGCACATTCTTCATTCTGCTATGGGGACCAGATTCTCTCGCTTGCCCTCCTATATTCTGCACACACTCTGGCTGCTTTTATGTTCAAGGACTGCGACTGTGATTAAATCGAGCGTCCCTGTCACTTGATTAATTAGTGTTTGCAGGGGGAAAAGTGCACTACAATGAGAACCAATTAGCTTGAAAAAAGGCTGTTATGCTCTGTCACCAATCTGGTATTTCATCTTTGAGTTCACCCTCTGCAGGCTGAGGATTAACCACCATTGAGCATCAAGACATAACCACACAACCCCTTCGAGAGGGCACGTCTCCATGCCATACGTCAGCGGCGTCACTGAGACTCTCAGCACGAAGATCAGGAAGTTGGGAGTCGGTGTCCACGCCAAGCCCACCAACACCATCAGAAGCCAGTTAGTCCACCCCAAAGACAAAACAGACAAATTGGACACATCAGGGGTGATATACAAGATAGACTGCCAGGACTGTGACCATAGTTATATTGGCGAAACTGAGCACAACTTGCACAAAAGATTAAAAAGAACACAAACGTGAGTCCTCTCCAGTGGGAGAACATCTGACCCACACCCAACACCACTTTGAAAAGGACAGTGTGCAAGTTCTCGACAAAGAAGCAAGATGGTTCCAGAGGGGAGTAAAGGAGGCAGTTTACATCGCCGCAAGGAACCCCACCCTCAACCGTGACCGGGGCCGACACAACGTGCCATCGGTGTACTCCTCACTTATTCAGTCGCACTGTCGTGAGTTCGCTCACGGCGGTGCGCACTGAAGCCAGTTCTCAACCCAGCAGTTGCGCTGAAGAAGTCGGCTGGATCGCCGATGAAAGCTACGCAGTAAGTAGCTTTTTTGTCACTGAGAGACAGGTTCAGCCAGGTAGATATCAGGAATATAAGGAGTCAACAACGATGGCATATCAAGAGTTAACCACTATGGAACATCAAGAGTTTACCACCATGGAGCATCAAAGACCAACCATCAATACACTTCATATTACAATATTATCTTTAACATAGGCCAGTATATTCAAGCTCTTTACAATAGCGTGACAGACAAAAGCTGACATGTATAAGGCAAATACATGTCAACTCCTAAACAGTAACTTCGAAAACAACATAATACAGGAAATGAACAAGCACAGATTAAGAAAAAACAATGAGTAAGGTGGAGACGGAAGGTAGACATGTTGACGAATGCAATGATGAAATTAGATGCATTACACGTATAACGTCACAAAGGTTAAACAGAGAAATCTAATGAAATTTAATATCACTGAAACTGAAACTGATAAAATACAAACCTCTATAATATGAATTGAGGCAGGAGAATGGAGAAGTAGTAAGAGCACAGTTGTGATGATGCATAACGTGTTTCCAGTTTGTTTATTGGCTTTGAACAAAGTTTACATTTTTTTAAAGTAAAGAATGTGGGAAAGACATTAAAACAAGAACGATAAACAAAACCCTACAAGGGCAATACATACTTCCAAAGGTATGTGATTAACCAGAAATAAGATGTTGGCACACAATATACAGGTATTGGCAAACAATATCGTTGTAGTCAATCGCAATGATAATAGCATGCTTGATATAAAAGAACAAAATAAGATAACAGAAGCACACCACGTACTCGCACACACACATAGACAAAACACACGCCCGCACGCGCTCACGCACCACACACACCACACACACACACACACACACACACACACACACACACACACACACAACACACACACACACACACACGCATACAAACTGTGTAGCACTCCCCCTGTATTGTGACAAACATCTGTTCAACCGCTATATGAGTGTTGTGAAATGCACAGAGACAGACGCTGACGCTCTACATTTGTTTCTCCGTTAGCCTTCAGCAAGTGGAGCGATTTCTCTGGGGATCTTTTCTTTGCAAGGTAAACATAGTCTGTAGAAACAATGAAAAAAGTAAAAAACAGAAAAACACAATTACGCTTGGTCTGATTGAAGTTATATCAGACACCTCCATGGCGTAAAGCTTCCATTATATAATGCTTTTCAGCTGCACGCAGCTGTCCGTTCGCTATCTTCCATTTTCACAGAGTGAATTAACTTTTTGATCAGCGTTGATTGAAACTGACACAAACACTGTGAGCCCTGTCTCACACCTCTTGTGTTTGTCTGCACTAAACACAGACCCATCATCATCCAGTGAATGACTCGTCCTTTAGTGTGAAACCTTTGCTTCAAGCAATGGATCGTTTTGGCCTTTACTCTAAATTGAATGCACGTCCGTTTGCGAAATGCCTCTTTCTATTCTGGAAGATGCTTGCTAACGCTATCAGCGTGGCGTCCAATTCAACGTATGAAAAGAATCTCTATTGATCGTGTTGTCTAAATCACTA
>CM060314.1:38803804-38823804 GCA_030674185.1 Monoplex corrugatus | reverse complement strand
TGCTGTAACAGGTACAATAGTCCATAAGAAAATGTGCACACTGCTGTAACAGGTACAATAGTCCATAAGAAAATGTGCACACTGCTGTAACAGGTACAATAGTCCATAAGAAAATGTGCACACTGCTGTACCAGGTACAACAGTCCATAAGAAAATGTGCACACTGCTGTAACAGGTACAACAGTCCATAAGAAAATATGCACACTGCTGTAACAGGTACAATAGTCCATAAGAAAATATGCACACTGCTGTAACAGGTACAAAGTCCATAAGAAAATGTGCACACTGCTGTACCAGGTACAATAGTCCATAAGAAAATATGCACACTGCTGAAACAGGTACAATAGTCCATAAGAAAATGTGCACACTGCTGTAACAGGTACAATAGTCCATAAGAAAATGTGCACACTGCTGTACCAGGTACAATAGTCCATAAGAAAATATGCACACTGCTGTAACAGGTACAACAGTCCATAAGAAAATGTGCACACTGCTGTACCAGGTACAATAGTCCATAAGAAAATGTGCACACTGCTGTAACAGGTACAATAGTCCATAAGAAAATGTGCACACTGCTGTAACAGGTACAATAGTCCATAAGAAAATGTGCACACTGCTGTAACAGGTACAATAGTCCATAAGAAAATGTGCACACTGCTGTAACAGGTACAATAGTCCATAAGAAAATATGCACACTGCTGTAACAGGTACAATAGTCCATAAGAAAATGTGCACACTGCTGTAACAGGTACAATAGTCCATAAGAAAATGTGCACACTGCTGTAACAGGTACAATAGTCCATAAGAAAATGTGCACACTGCTGTACAGGTACAATAGTCCATAAGAAAATGTGCACACTGCTGTAACAGGTACAATAGTCCATAAGAAAATGTGCACACTGCTGTAACAGGTACAATAGTCCATAAGAAAATGTGCACACTGCTGTAACAGGTACAATAGTCCATAAGAAAATGTGCACACTGCTGTAACAGGTACAACAGTCCATAAGAAAATGTGCACACTGCTGTAACAGGTACAACAGTCCATAAGAAAATTGCACACTGCTGTACCAGGTACAATAGTCCATAAGAAAATATGCACACTGCTGTAACAGGTACAACAGTCCATAAGAAAATGTGCACACTGCTGTACCAGGTACAATAGTCCATAAGAAATATGCACATGCTGTACAGGACAACAGTCATAAGAATGTGCACATGCTGTAACAGGTACAATAGTCCATAAGAAAATGTGCACACTGCTGTACAGGTACAATAGTCCATAAGAAAATATGCACACTGCTGTACAGGTACAATAGTCCATAAGAAAATGTGCACACTGCTGTACCAGGTACAATAGTCCATAAGAAAATGTGCACACTGCTGTACCAGGTACAATAGTCCATAAGAAATATGCACATGCTGTAACAGGTACAATAGTCCATAAGAAAATGTGCACACTGCTGTACCAGGTACAATAGTCCATAAGAAAATATGCACACTGCTGTAACAGGTACAACAGTCCATAAGAAAATGTGCACACTGCTGTAACAGGTACAACAGTCCATAAGAAAATGTGCACACTGCTGTAACAGGTACAACAGTCCATAAGAAAATGTGCCGTCGATACTTTGATCTTTATGCTCACATGTCTGTGATCACTGTAATCTACCCGAACAAATGTCTTCAAATAATCTTGTCCAGAGACAAATATGTTTTTAAGCGCACCGGTCTAGATTGTTTTTGTGGTTTCTGTCCTTAAGAATGCATTTTTATGTTGTTTTGTAAATTTATCTTTTGTTTTACAACAAACTGACATCAAGCATACTTGTGGAAACGAAAATTGATATCAGATCGTATTCGCATGAAAACATTGTTGACATATGAACATCACACGACATACAAAATAAGCATACTGACATTTCATACACGGAAGGTTTAAAAATGAACATCAAGATCTAAGCACATATCCATATTTTGTTATCATTTTTTTTCAAACGTTTATCGTTTTGTTGTATAATAATCAAACATCAACGAGCAATGTGGCTACAGAAACAATATAATTGTATACATACAAGATCGTATTGTTTACATATGAACAATATATAACATACAACACACATATGACAATATTCTAAACAATGAAGATTTTTTATTGTGTACATCAGGATTTAAGAAATGTAATAAATAGAATTGTTTTTCTTCGAGGAGGAAATCGAAATATAGTTTTTCCACTCAGTGTTAAAAATGGACAAGTGAAAGTTTATTTAGGCATTATTCTGTTCAATTTTGAATTTCAAATTTAACATTCATTGCAAAATTTTACATTCAGAACACAATTAAGAATGTCATTCACTTTGTATTATACAGAGCCAACCTATCATTCGACCAGCCCTCGTCAGACAGATGAGACCAGACTGTTGTTTTATGACATTGTCAAACAGCAGGTGGTGACACCAAGAATCGTCACATTTGGGTCTAGACTGAAATGTACACCACAAGACAGTCCTCACAAGCAGACTACACGTGTTTGTGAGACGTGGTCTGTCCAATATGTGGTCCAAGTCTGTAGAGTGTATAGGTGCCAGGGATCAATAGAACCCCATTAGCCACCGTCGCTGTCTTTGCAATGGATACAATTCAATTAAGCGTCAGACTTCACTGTCACTTCAGTACTGGCCAGATTTGGTGACTCCCTCCTTCTTCTGGGTCAGGTCACAGCCAGTTTTTCACACTTATCTTAATTAATATCCAGTAAGAGTTTATTGTGATTTAGATCCCAAGCTAGTGCAACTGCCCGCATTCAAGCAAACATGAATCAGAAAAACACGAAAATAGAATATTAACACGTATTTAATACAATCAGACAAGATGGCGCAAATTTTCGGTCAACTGGCCTTTGTCAAGCCTGAATATAAGATCACAAACAAACTCCAAGTACAAAAAATAGGAGAAAAAGAGTGATACTTCCTGCTGCTTCGCCTTTTTCTTCTAATTATTTTTACTTGGGTTTGTTTGTTTGTTTGTTTGTTGTGTTTGTTTGTGATCGTACATTCACACTTGACATACGCTAGTTGCCCGAAAATTTGCGCCTGTCTTGTCTGGTTGTATTGAATACGCGTTTTGATTCTATTTTCGTGTTTTTCTGGTTCATGTGATTTAGATCATTATGATTTTGTTTGTTTGTTGATGTGTTTCTTAGCTGCTTGATAGATTAGTTTTTGGCAGGAAACGCCCAAGAGTGCTGGATGTGACCCTGAGCACCAAAACCTCATCACTAACCGGTCACTCAACGTCTTCCTCCTGACACCACACGCCAGCCATTTTGCCAAGGGAAGTGGGGCTGTCCATGCACTGCATGACCCATTCAGACCCAATCGTCAGTCAGCTTGTTCACAAGCCAAATACTAAGTTGGGGGGGGGGGGGGGGGGTCGACAGACCCCAGGACATAGCCACACAATGAACACCAGCCACGTCCAACTCAGCTACCAGACCAAGACAGAATGGGGGAGTTCTCTTTGATACATCATTTAGTTAACTATTTACTGACTCATTGCTGTATCGCCCAATCTCTTTATAAATAAAGATGAGAGAGAGAGAGAGAGCGAGAGAGAGAGAGAACAGAGACAGAGAACAGAGACAGACAGACAGACAGACAGACAGAGAGGAGAGAGAACAGCAGCAGCAGCACCAACAACAACAACACAACAACAACAACAACAACAGCAAGGACAACAACAACAAAACAGACTATCTTACAGGCAGATGTCTCAATGGTGTGAGTCAGCCATCATTGTAAACGTCGTTCCCATCTGAACTGCTCCTCACCAGCTTTATTCTCTCCTAACCTTAAAGGGATAAGGTACACATATACAGCTGGGTGAGCCTGCTGCCACACTGGCTTTTTTCGTTTATGCTAAGATCAAATGGGATCTGTACAAACCGCGTGCAGTAGACTGGAAGGTGAGAGATTTAGGCCAATCATCCTCTTAATAGACATACTTAAAACTTCAGCCATTGTTCTCAGTTTTTCATCTAATTAATTCACTTTTATGTGTGTGTGTTTTTTTAATTTCTTTTATTTATTTACTCAGTGATTGATTGATGATGATTGATTGATTGATTGATGATTGATTATTTATTCATTTATTCATATATTCATGTATTCATTTATACATTTTTGTGTTTATTTATTTACTTTCTGTAAGCTTTCCGATGATTTTTGTATGCAGATAAGCATTATGCCCACAATCTTAGAATTACATCCGCTCTGGGGGTGCGTGGTGGGTTTTTCCATGTTTCTGTGAGCTAGCCACTGATATGGCTTAAAGGATCAGTCACGCACGTATTTGATATCCGACATTCGTCTACACATGAAAGGAGTTTATGTGCTAAAGGTCTGCAAACCTGTTGGTCCTGGAGATCGGGAAAAAAGCTCCACCAGACGTAGGTATGAAGGAGGATGGAACCCAGAACCTTTCGACTGGAAGTCTTACGTTTACCCCCTGATAGCTGGCCGCGTCGTGGTGTGTGGCTGGAAGCTTGAACTTCGCCACACGGGCAGGCACTACTGACCACAAAGGAGTTACATAACTTACCATTGGTAGGAACACCGTTCACACGTTTAACCCTTTGACTTCCACATTTGTCCGCCAGCATCCTGCGTTGCCAACCATGCCAGCAAAGGAAAAACTTAACCCCTTGACTCTCTCACCCTCTTCTGCAGGAAGCTGGTGGATATGATGAGGGAGTCATTGGATTGGGTCAAATTTTTGCAGTTGGTGGGTAGGGTGTGGGAGTCAGACAAACGGTTAACAGCACTTTGATGACCAGTCATCAGTCCAGCAGAGGGTGAGGATGTTGGTGTGTAGCTGTCTTAGCCAGTTGTTTCCCATGGCTGCGTTATGTCCTCTGTCGGTTCTTTGATACTAAATGTCTTTGACTCACACTCTTCTTTAATGTAAGTGGGTGGGCAGCTTTCCACATCCTTTATCTGATGGGGTCAGACTTCGGTTTGTGAGTCAGACTGGCTTAAGATGGGCTTTACAACACAGTGAAAACTCCTACAGACTGGCTTAAAATTGGCTTTACAACACAGTGATAATCCCCTTACAGACTGGCTTAAGATTGGCTTTATAACACAGTGATAATCCCTTTACAGACTGGCTTAAGATGGGCTTACAACACAGTGAAAACCCCTACAGACTGGCTTAAGATTGGCTTTACAACAAGTGATAATCCCATACAGACTGGCTTAATATCAACTTTACAACACAGTGAAAACCCCTACAGACTGGCTTAAGATCGGCTTTACAATACAGTGATAATCCTATACAGACTGGTTTAAGATCGGCTTTACAATACAGTTATAATCCCTACAGACTGGCTTAATATCAGTTTGCAACACAGTGATAATCCCCTACAGACTGGTTTAAGATTGGCTTTACAACACAGTGATAATCCCCTACAGACTGGCTTAAGATCTGCTTTACAACACAGTGATAATTCCCTTACAGACTGGCTTAATATCGTTTACAACACATGATAATCCCCTACAGACTGGTTTAAGATGGGCTTTACAACACAGTGATAATCCCCTACAGACTGGCTTAAGATCTGCTTTACAACACAGTGATAATCCCCTACAGACTGGCTTAAGATCTGCTTTACAATACAGTGATAATCCCCTACAGACTGGCTTAAGATCTGCTTTACAACACAGTGATAATCCCCTACAGACTGGCTTAAGATCGGCTTTACAATACAGTGGTAATCCCCTACAGACTGGTTTAAGATCGGCTTTACAATACAGTGATAATCCCCTACAGACTGGTTTAAGATCGGCTTTACAACACAGTGATAATCCCCTACAGACTGGTTTAAGATCGGCTTTACAACACAGTGATAATCCCTACAGACTGGTTTAAGATCGGCTTTACAACACAGTGATAATCCCTACAGACTGGCTTAAGATGGTTTTACGACACTGGCTTAAGATCGGCTTTACAACACAGTGATAATCCCATACAGACTGGCTTAAGATTGGCTTTACAACACAGTGATAGCCCCTACAGACTGGCTTAAAACTGGCTTTACAACACAGTCATAATCCCATACAGACTGGCTTAAGATCGGCTTTACAACACAGTGATAATCCCCTACAGACTGGCTTAAGATTGGCTTTACAACACAGTGATAGCCCTACAGACTGGCTTAAAATTGGCTTTACAACACGGCGATAATCCCATACATACTGGCTTAAGATCGGCTTTACAATACAATGATAACCCCTATATACTGGCTTAAGATCGGCTTTACAACACAGTGATAACCTCTATATACTGGCTTAAGATCGGCTTTACATACAGTGATAACCCCTATATATGGCTTAAGATCGGCTTTACAACACAGTGATAACCTCCTGCTTCTCCCATCTCTCAGTTAACTTACTCTTACCTGGTACGTGTTTATTCCTCGAATTGTATTGTTGTGGAGGAGCTGGTTTTATTTACTTTCTACAGTGTACACTACCAAGCCCTCTCATTGCATATGCTTTTTCAACGACAAAGAAACATTGTGAATACAATTCTATAAACTGGAATTGTTTTCATTTGTACTCTTATTTCTCAACAAGAAAGGAGAAACCATCACGCCTGTCATTTTAAAGAAACTCATATTCTTAACTGCGCGTTCGCTGGACAAAAAAATACGTTTATATGCCAACTGATGGGAATTGTTTCCACAGATGTATTCGAAATGTTCATATTAATATTTCTGCGAACGTAGTACAATAAACACAAAAGAGCAATTAGAATGAATCGGTTAAAACTTTAATGGTTACACACACACACACACACACACACATACACACACACACACACACACACACACACACACACACACACACACACACACACACACACACACACACATCACACGTACACATAAAAACATATAGCTGTGTCTATCTATCTATCTATCTATCTATCTATCTATCTATCTATCTATCTATTAGATCTAATAGACAGATAGATAGATATTAATAGATATAATAATGAGATAGATAGATAGATAGATAGATAGATAGATAGATAGTATGATAGATAGATAGATAGATAGATAGATAGATAGAGATAGATAGATAGATAGACAGATATTCATTTTATGTGTATATGTGTGTATATGTATACATACACAAACAGAAACACAAACACACACACACAAACACACACAAATATATATATATATATATATATATATATATATATATATGTTGTGTGTGTGTGTGTGTGTGTGTGTGTGTGTGTGTGTGTGTGTGTGTGTGTATAACCTGGAACGACCATTATTACAACCCCAACAATTATTATTACAACCAGGACAGCGATCATACGATCTGAAAAACCATTATACTTGTCTTTGTTTCAGTAGTGAGGTTTACAATCTCAACGGTCATCATTGAGTAATGTATCAACGTTGCTAAGTATCTTTCGCAACTAATTGCTGAATAGTTCATCTTGGGTTCGAATTCCACATCAGCCAAACATGGTTATTGTGGAATTTTTCAACTCCTGCCCAGTAAAGTTCGTCCTCCATGCTTCTTGGGAAGACTAGGACCATACAGTCCAGTCTCACTCACATTATGGAGAAGTAATCAAGGGTGCTTCTGAATTTATCAACACTTCAGGTGTAGTCTACCAAATATAATTTTTCAATGGGAATCTCTGCAACAGAATTTTTTGTTCTTCTCACAGGCTAGGAAAAAATAACCAAAAACAAGAAAAATACCCTAGGACACACGAAAGTTTGGTATATTGTCACAATTAACAAATTAGATTTACGAGCGTTGTGATTTGTATGTGATATCACCGCTCTGGCGTACCATACAATTCGCGGCCTGGGTGCCACTTGAAGTTGACGTGTAAACGGCTACATCCGCTACCGAGAAAAGCGTAACTCTCATCTTCACGTAACTTTTACCGCGATATACCGATACTATGGTAGAAGCGCGTTTCACGGACATGCAATGATCTACGAGCGGGTGCATTTTTCACGTTTGGAATAGTGTTTTGGCCGTTTAAATGCAAGTTTAGCAGCAAATATTTGCAGGTAAGCAAAGGCTTATTTTTTGTTTATTATGATTTTTTTAATTGGGATCAATACCGAAGTTCTCATTTATTGTTTCTTGAACTTGAATGACATGCGGCATTATAGGGATGATCCGTAGCACGGTGTGTGTGTGGTGTGTGTGTGTGTGTGTGTGTGTGTGTGTGTGTGTGTGTGTGTGTGTGTGTGTGTGTGTGTGTGTGTGTGTTGTAACTGATAATCAATTGCGCTGAATGATGTATGGTGACCTTCCATTGTCAAATTTGCTCTCCAATAGAAGCGTCCAACGCCTGAAAAACTATGGCAAAGCAAGCAAGTCAACATCCCAGGGCAGATCTCCCCCGTACAAGAAAACCGACAGGAGTTAAGAGTATTGTGTTTTCTTGAATATTTTTATTCTGTAACACAAAGGTTACGTGACCTAGCTCGCCATACAATACTTTTATGTAGTTATCTGTGTGCATCAATGATATAATAATGATAAAAATGTTAAGTACGCATGCTTTTTATGATTTTGACTAATTACTTTGTGTTGATCTTCTGTTTTGTTGTTTTTGTTGTTGGTTTTCTTTATCAATTTGAATTTGAAATCTGATGAAGCTATGTTTCTTGATCAGTTAATTAATAATGGTATCAATTCAATTTCCCAGCCTCTTTTTCCTTGTCAATTAAAAAAAAAACGGAAAAGAAAAAACTGATTATTATTCTGGATGATGACTTGTATAAACGTACATGTGTGTGTGTGCGTGTGTGTGTGTGCGTGTGTGTGTGTTTGTGTTGTGGTGTGGTATGGTGTGGTGGTGATGGTGGTGGTGGTGGTGGTGGTTGTGTGTGTGTGTGTGTGTGTGTGTGTGTGTGTGTGTGTGTGTGTGTGTGTGTGTGTGTGTGTGTGTGTGTGTGTGTGAAGTATAACATATTGTAAAGTCTGTATCACTTTATTTTAGTGAATTTAAAATGCACTCCATCTCCACGCCTCCCATTAAACTCCCTTTTTTGTTTATCAACAGGGCAATAAAGATTTCTGTATTCCTGTGATGTAACAGCTTTTGTTTATCAACAGGGTAATAAATATTCTGTATTCCGTGTGATGTAACAGCTTTTGTATATCAACAGGGCAATAAAATATTCTGTATTCCGTGTGATGTAACAGCTTTTGTATATCAACAGGGCAATAAAATATTCTGTATTCCGTGTGATGTAACAGCTTTTGTTTATCAACAGGGCAATAAAATATTCTGTATTCTGTGTGATGTGACAGTTCTTGTATTATTTGCAGCCGAATGTACAGCAAACTGCGTCATTTGAAAAGAATCCCTTGACAATGGTCAACCAACAGTGAAATTAGGTGAGACTGGATGTAAGATTGTCAATCGGTGCAGCACACAGCGTGATGTTAACATTGTGACTGTTGAAGGACAGAAATTACATAGAAAATGCCGGCTTGACTATACAAATACCAAAGCAATAAGGATGTAATATCTAGAGAAGAAACAAAGCGCCTGTAGAGATGACCCGAGGCCATCCAGACGATCCTTTCAGCCTGTCTATGATCCAAGGATTCACTGTTTTGTGGCACCACTGCTGATGTCAATACTCACAGAAAAGGACATGAAGCCTTCCCAGAGAAAACCAAACCACACGAGGGATTTCAGGCAGCTATCCTAGGTGTTTGCAAGGAATGAGATGACAGCTGGGCAAAAACAGTGTCTGACAGAATTCAGTCAACATGTTGGGAAGAGCTCATTGCATGGGATGCTGTGTACCATGATGCCTTCAATGTCAGCTTCAGAACACACAGAAACAGTTCTGATTGATTTACCGATGCAAAGAAAACAAAACAAACTACTTTCTATGAAGATCCTTAACAGGCTAGGCAGGAAGGTTTTCTAAAAGTCTGCCAATATTTGGACGAGAATGATGATGAACAAGCCACATTGTCTGATCTTGTATCAAAAGTGCAGGAGTTTTGCGGGGATGGAGTTGATGCATACACTACAAAACATATGAAAAACAAACTTATTGAACATTTTGGGTTAGATATATTGATATCAAGCAGAGGCAAAAAGATTTCTGTGGTAACTCTTAGAACAGACAGCACTTTGACGCCCCACAGACAGAAGATTCAGATGCAAAGAAGAAAACAAAAACAAAAAAACAAAACCAACAACAACAACAAAAACTGAACCTAATACGAAACTGCCACAGAATCGATTGAAAGTGATATAAAAGAGTTTTGCTATCAAGGATGTGTAGCCAGGATCGGATACGATCAAGTCTGTCTCAGGAACTTAAATTTTGTCTCTGACTCACTCCAGTTGTTCCTGAAAACAATCTTCTGTGGAATTGAGAACGATCTGAAAATAGCCGCCATAGGCCAAGCCATCATACAAGCTGCAAGACCCCGAATGCTCCTGGCTCCTTTGCAAGTTGGCCTAGCTGTTCAAATGTACCACCAGTTTGCATCTCAGTTTTAACTAACATCCTGTTCCAGCTTGGATTCTGTATATCGCATTCTATAGTAAAGAAGTTTAAAGTATCTGCAGCACTGACCCAGGGAACAGACATTCCCGGCATAACAAAAAGTCACATTATACAATATGTTGCTGATAATGTTGATCACAATGTGTGCACTCTTGATGGGTTTAGTACATTCCATGGTATGGGTACAATTGCTATCATTACCCCAGGTACTAGAAGGCAACAAGCAATTCGAAGAATATCTGGAACACTTGAAGATGTCACAGCAGTTAGGAAGATCAACATCCATTTTTACAACCTTGCTAGACAGGATTTTGATTGTTTCAGATACTCTCAGTTGCATGATTTCTATTGTGAGATCCCCAGTCAACACAGGGCCTTCTGTGGAAGTTATCCTGGCCTTTGCGTTCACCAAGACCAGGGTGATCAGGTTTCATAAAGTCGTTGAGCCGAGGAGAACATCCTGGGTGGTCATCTATGTTCTGCCTTCTGATGATTGATCTCAATCCAAGTAGTATGAGGTGCATTTACTGTACTTTGCAGTTTGTGTATGCTGAAGCCAGATGTCTTGGAATCAAGCCTGTGCTGACGTTTGACCAACCATTTTGGTAGAAGTCCCAGCTGATCGTCCAGAAAGAGCCTGAAATCAATTGTTCTCCATCTGGGAGGCTTTCACACTCAAATGAATTTCCATGGCTGTATAGGCAGAATCAAGTGGAGTTCTGGACTTCAGCAAGTGCTTAAGGTTGTGTATGCCCCCAATACTGTTGGACATATGCTGACTGGAAAATCAGTGGCAAGGGCTTTCAGAGGTCACATTCTGGTTGATGCTGTTTTGAATGCTATGATTACAGCTATATCATTTGTTGTGTATCTTCCAGTGTCACCAGTTGTCATTACAGACGAACATTTATCAGAAAGGGACGCCATGGCTCAAACAGACGCTCAGCAGTACGAATCTGACGAGTTACACACAACACAGTGTGAATGTTATCAACTTGATTCAAGGTGAGACGCTATCAGTTACCAGAGAAGTATTGGACAGATAGGAACAGGAGGCGTTGTTGGAATTACAGTCAATTTCAATGCTGACATGGTTTTATCATCAGAAAAGGGATAATTCCCGACAAACCATGCGAACAAGCAAGATATGTATCATTGTGCTTAGTGATATGCTTCTGGCAAATGGCCGTCCAACACTTCACAGCCAAAATGATGCAGATTTCCTGATTGTTGAGACTTCCATCAGACGTGCAACTGATCATCCTCTTGTGGTCATTGGAGAAGACACCGATCTCCTGATTTTGCTCTGCCACCATATTAGCCCAGATCTGAGGACTATCATCTTCAGATCAGATTCAAAGTCTAAGAGAAAAAAAAAAAACAAAATAAAAACAACCCCCCCCCCCACCAGCGAGTATGGGATATTTAGTGACTACAGCAGGCCCTTGGAGAGGAGATTTGCCAGACATTACTTTTTGTGCATGTCATCACAGGATGTGATACAACCTCCTGGCACAACTTCACTGGCTCCCTGTATCAAAGCGCATACAGTACAAACTAGATACCATGTGCTACAAAAGCCTCAATAACGCAGCCCCCAATTACCTGTCAAGCCTACTTGAGATCTATGTTCCCTCACGTACCCTCCGCTCTGCCTCCGATCCTCTGACTTTTCGCTTTCCACGCACTAAGCTCAATACCTATGGTCCACGAGCCTTCTCTGTTTCTGGTCCGCTGTCCTGGAACAAACTTCCTCTCTCAGTCCGTCAGCAACCTACTTTTGTCTCCTTCAAGTCCACTCTCAAAACTCACCTTTTCTCCTCTGCATAAAATCCTGACCTCACTCAATCCCCTCTGCAGCCTGTCTCCACTCGGAGGGGAATCACATTGTAATATATAATTGTATATAATATGCTCTCTATAATTTTCCATTGCTTTTATTCTTTCTCCCCATTTATAGCCGTGTGCGTGTGTGTGTGTGTGTGTGTGTGCGCGCGCGCGGCGCGTGTGTGTGTTGTGTGTGTGCGTGCGTGCGTGCGTGTGTGTGCATGCGTGAGTGTGTGTGTCTGTTTCAGCGCTTAGATTTGATTTTATCAAGATTTTACGCTATATAAATATTGTAATTATTATTATTATTATTATTGTTTGGTGTGGGAAAAGGCACAGCCACACAATGGAAGCTGAAGGCAGATAACGTCTTTCATGAAGATGCCGGCGTGTTTTCCAAATGCACAGCCACAGTGGAAGAGGTGGTGTCTGTAGGTGAGAAAGTCATCATCTCCATGTATAACGGAAACCGCATCGATGCACTGGATGAACTACATTATTAGAAGTTTACAGAGAAAGTGGCTTTAAGCACCAGCTTTGTACAAGTCCATTATCTACCACCAACCAGTGATGCCTGCAAATATCATAGTATGCAGGCACACCTTCAAGTCTAGCAATGGATGCACCGGGACCTCAACCTGAATCCAGAGGACTGGGGATGGCGTGTAAATGACGACCCTTGTGCCTTGCATGGCTGACCTGCCTCCTGCTCCAGACTCATTTCTTCAGATCATCAGATGCAGCTGTAGGACACACTGTGATTCAGGGAGATGTAGCTGTAAGAAACATTGACAGGCCTGATCCACTGTTTATGGTAACTGCCGTGGTGTTACTTGTACAAATTCTTTTGTGACATTGCTGGAGGAGGCGACCGAGGAATACTAGGACAAACAGACCTTACGCATGCTGATTCATGACTGGCACACAAAAACAAGCCGTTCTCTGTTGTAATATTTGCTATACATCTGTTTTGATGACAGATTTGAACGTAATATTTCAAGACCTTTCCAACGAGGTGCAATTTCTATATATTTCCATAAATATTTCTAAAGTCGGTGATTTGTACAAGGTATTGCGTAATGTGACCCAATTTTCAGGTAGTAGGATAGTGACCTATGTGTCCTAGGGTTGATTTTAAGATTCTACAAATCATGTAGACTAACATTCAGCAAAAAGAAATTATGTTGCAGCGATTTCCATATTTTCAATATATTTAATTATTTTCGGTAGCCTAGTGTCTGTAGTTCAGGAGCCAGATTAACACCACCAGGATATGTTACGCAAGTCAAGCGTAAAGTACAGTCTTTGTCACGCAGTTCTCAATCCAAGAATTGAACTCCTAAACGTCATCATTATTGTCCCTATTTTCATCATCATGGCACGTTTGAAAATGTGTCAGATTTTTTGTTTACCTTTTATGTCCTGTTCTCGTTGCGTACGTTTTTGTTTTCCTTTTGTTTTTGTTTGTTTTGTTTTTGTCAAGAGTTGTTTTGGGAATCCTAAATAGCCGAGGTGACAGTACTGACAGAAAAGCGGTGGATGAAATGTTCGCTTCGCCAGTAAGGCTTATAACCTGAACAGCTCTCGCTAATCAATACGTCTTTCCAACTTTATTTTACCAGCAGTGCTTACACACGGTAGGTCACCACCTCCTTCACCTAACAGCAAACGTGAGCCAGCATTGATTTTGATAACGAATGGGGACGAGAGACACGGATTAACGGGTATAAAACTGGAGGAGGGGAGTGGGTGGAACTACTTAGAGAACGAGCATGCCATGGAGTTCGTCTGAACTACCGGCTGCTGCAAAACACGGCCAAAACCGACTAGAGGTATCCCAGGGGACTTCACTCTTTCCATGTACGTGTTTGTCGATAGCAAAACAAATTGATACTTGTTTCCCCTCGCTGCTGTGGGCTTTGAGTTAATGGAGGCAGTTAGCTGTGGGCAGGACGGCGTAATGGTCTCTTCAAGCAGACGAGCGACCCAGGAGCACGTGGATCCGTGAAAGGAAAAACTACCATCATTTCAATAACGAGCTTATTACTATTCAGGGGATGGGGGACGGAGGTAGGGGTCGAAGTCCTACAGCCTTTTGTCAGTATGATTTTATTGATTTGTATCTATTGTTAATAATAGTTTATGTTTCTGTGATTATTTGCAGTTTTTTATGATTTATAGCGGACCGTGACTCTTTACAAATTTGTTTTCAAATTCTAAAATATTCGGCAAGAAGGATCTTCTCTCTCTCTCTCCCTCTCTGTCTCTGTCTGTCTGTCTGTCTGTCTGTCTGTGGCTCTCTGTCTCTGTCTGTTTCTCTCCTCTCTCTGTGCATTGATTGTCTATCTGTGTGTGTGTGTGCGTGCGTGTGTGTGTGTGTGTTTGTGTGTGTGTGTGTGTGTGTGTGTGTGTGTGTGTGTCTTTTTCTTTGTCTGCCTCTGTCTCTCTCTCTCTCTCTCTCTCTCTCTCTCTCTTTCTCTCCTCTCTCTGTCTCTGTCTCTCTCTCTTTTTTCACTTTGCTAGGAAGGTTTTTGTGTTTCCAAAGACATATTACAAATGGAAACTCAGGAGCTTGATTAATGTGGACATGAGGAGAGAAGAAAATCAATAATCTAAAAGAAAACACAAGATAGAGAAAAAGAAAGAAAAACTGAACGTCCGTTTTGTTTGTCGTTTTTTTTGTTTGTTTTGTTTTGTTTTTTCTGAATGCCTGTAGATAGCAAAGGACAGAGCCCAGACATGTCGGAACAAGCACGCGAAGTTAAAAGGCACACACTCAGTGACCTTCTCACACTGAGCACACGCGACTGATAACGACTGTATAACTTAGTTGTTTGGGTGGTTCAGGCCATACAGATGTGGATTCAAGACCTGGTGGACCCCAGGTTCAGTTCCAGCCTGAAAATGAGAAAGGTGGTCTTTTCACGTCCCGTCTGAACACACCAGTCATGCTGGGGTACCTGCTTAAAGACTGTGTATTGTTTGCTTATATTAAGTTATGTTTTCTCTTGCCGTGACAAGCCCTCTCCAGAGTAAGTTTCCCAAGATGAGCACATACACCCCATGAGCTGGCAAAGTCTTGAAGTCCTATCTAGTGTGTTGGGTTTGTGTCTTATATGTTTTATGTCTTGGCTACATTGCAATGATCTAAGTACCTGTATATATCCATCTATAAAAGCAAACAATACAATCAAACACATAACAAAATAAAAACAAAATCAAAAGAGAGAATTAAACAAAAAAACAACTGAAGACACAGACAGCCACTAAGTTTTCCAGGTAATCACATCAAAAGGAGCCCTTCTAATCGATAGAGTGCACACCCTCATTGTCTGTCAATACGCTTAAAATAACAGATCCCTCAGTGTGGTTCCTCCAGTGTACGTTCCAGCTCTGAGAAAAGAAAGACAGAACGAAAGACAGAAAAAAGACAGAAAGACGGAAAGCAAAAAAGAACAAAAAGAAAAAAAAGAAAAGATAGAAAGAAAGAAAGAAAGAAAGATAGTCAGAAAGTAGGAAAGAAAGATGGAAAGAAAGAAAGAAAGAAAGAAAGAAAGAAGGAAAGAAAGAAAGAACAAATGAAAAGTAACAGATAACAAGTATCACATACACACACACACACACACTTACACACACTCACACACACACACATACACACACACACACACATACACACACACGCACACACATACATACACACAAAACACACACACACACACACACACACACACACACACACACTCAGATCCACACACATACCCACGTGTCATTGCGTCAGAAAGCAATACAATCAATCAAACTGTTCATTTAAACAAAGCAAAACAGACTTAAATAAGAACGAACCAAAAAAGAAAACCAAGAAACACACACATACACCACACACATACCTACGAGCACCTGCACATACAAAACACACCAAAAACAAAAACAAAACACAACAAACAAACAAAAACAGAGAGAACTTTGACAAAGTTAAAAACGCATGAACAGACACATAGCAAAGAAACCGCAAACAGACACTGTGACATCCTTCACCATTCCCCAACAGTCATTTTGGTTTCTTCACATTTCCTTCATCTCCAAATCTGGTGTCCCCGGCGGGATTTGATTCCGTGATCTTTGCATCAGAATTCCGTTAATACACATGTGACAGAACATATTGATTTTGCACGAAAATACATACGGAGAAGAGTGGCAGAATGGTTCAGACATTAGTCAACCAGTAACTAAACTGGAACTTCCAGGGTTCGCTTCCCGTTGAGGCCTTGATTTTTCTTATCAGTGTGACCGGAAAATCCAGCTGAACATCTTGTTCTTGGAAAGGGGACGAAAAACAAGGCGGACCCGTGTGCCTTCTTGCCTGCGCACGCTGAATATCCCACGGCAGTTGAAAATCGTGGAGACTGAGGCTTCCGACTGGTTGCCTTGGTATAATTATAACATTAGAGAAATACTTTGATTTCCCAGGCCTAGAAGGCCAATTAGCCTTCTTGCCTTTCTAAAGTCTTGGCAAAAAAATTGGGTGGCACTGCGTTGCGGCGACGTTAATTCAAAGGTGAGGCAACCCGAGTTTCACAGAGTAAATCCATTGTAACAGAACAATATGAATATGAATAATTATGAAGATGAATATGAATGTAAATATGAATATGAATGAGTAAAAAGACTGCCAGTGGACGGACTGGAGTAAAGCAGTGACGTTTCCTTGCTACTCTTTACCAGAATACGCCGGTCTTGCCAGCACCCTGAAGAAAGCAGGTCTGCGGGTCAAAATCTTCGCCATAGAGGTCGGGGCAAGAGGGTTTGTGGGCACCTCCGCTTATGATCTCATGAAACAACTCGCCATTTCTGGAAGAAGAGGACTAGAGCCCTTAAAGCGATGGCAGAGGCAGCAGAAAGGAGCTCAAGCTGGATCTGGGCAAGGAGGAACGAAAAAAAGTGAACTTCATAAGGATTAAATTCCCTACAGATGATGTGTGCCCCGTTAGCACATTGGTAAAACCGCGTACCGCAGTTCTGAAGCGCAGAATCGCCCAGGTTCGATCCCCGGCGTGGGAAAAAAAAAAAAAAAAAAAAAAAAATAGACAGCAGCAGAAGGGCATCCAGGAGTCATGACCTGGATGTGGCCCGGCCCCCCGAGAGTGTAAGGAATTCAGGGCCGAAACACTTGTCTAAAGGGGGTTACTTCTCTGAAGACCTTCTGTTGTCTAGCTCTCCCTAGAGTTTCTTTCTACCTGCACATGGTCAGTCCATTGACTTCCGGGAATAGTTCGGAGGACATTCGGAAAGACCGAAGGACACTGGGAAAGACTAGATCTGCGGGCTTTGTGGGTTGGCTTCCCACCTTGCCTTTGATAACATGCCACGAGTTTTTCAAATGAAAGATGCTCCCAGGATTCACCGAAAGGGGGAGAGAATGATGAATCCATCGGCACTGACTCCATCACGACTGGAAACGCACAACGGACCATGATTAATGACCAGTTGGAATTTCCGTGTGCGTGTGGAAGGAGATTCACCACCAAACGCGGCATGAAGATCCACAGGACAAAAATGGGCTGTTTGAAGACACATACGAACCAGCAGCAGCGCACTGCGATAGCAGGTGAGACGTTGGATGACCAAGGCCAGGAATTAAACCATAGTGCCAAGGACATCCACGCTGACGGTTCTGATGCGGATTTTGCGCAAGCTCTTAACGCCAAACGTGGAAAACTCAATTTGCCGCCTGCCGGTGCAAAAGAACAATGGAGAGAAATTAGATGAGGAACTTGTCCTTAAGCTGAATGCGCTAATAGGGAACAGTACGCTGGAACACAAACTTGACACATACGGAGACATCATATACTCTATCTGCAGGGACACTTATGGAGTGAAGCAGCCAAAGACAAAAACGCCTCCCCAGAAATCCAGAAGACAGCAACAGATGGAGAGCATCCGGAGGGAGAAAAGGAAGCTTAAAAAGCGAATGAAAACTGCCTCAGAATTCGAGAAGCAAGGGCTCCTAGAACTCTGGAAAGATCTGAAAGCCAAACACAATGCTCTCAGCAAAGTGGAATCAGCAAGGCGAAGAAAGAGCAAAAAGAAGAAGACTCAAGATCGTTTCTTCAAAGATCCCTTTGACTTTGCAAGAAAGCTGTTTGAACAACCCAAATCAGGGACTCTCACAGTGGGCAAGGAAACCCTAGAGCAGCATCTCAGGGAAACATATTCCGATTCTCAGCGCGAGGCACCACTTGAAATCCAAAATCTGGTTTGGCCTGCAGCGCCAGAAGGAAAATTCAATAACAAACCACCAACACTGGATGAAGTGAAGAACGTAGTAAAGAAAGCCAGAGCCAAGTCAGCACCTGGACCAAACGGAATACCATACCTGCTCTACAAGAAATGCCCAAAAGTGCTCGAGTGGCTCCACAAGATGATTCGATCAGCATGGAGGAACCAGAAGATCAGCGACCAATGGATGAGAGCTGAAGGAGTGTACATTCCGAAGGAGCAGAACTCCAGCAGCATCAATCAGTTCAGGCCAATATCACTTCTGAACGTCGAGGGAAAATCTTCTTCTCTGTTATGGCAGCAAGATTGACAAAATACCTGACTGAATACAAGTATCTGGATATGTCAGTCCAAAAGGGAGGCATACCAGGAATGCCTGGATGCTTGGAACATGCCACGTTGATTTGGGATGCCATCCAAAAAGCAAGAACAGAGAAGAGAGACATTGACGTAGTTTGGCTTGATCTGGCGAATGCATATGGATCAGTTCCACACGATATGATCCAGCTGGCTCTTGAAATGTATCACATCCCAGAAAACATCCGAACAATGCTGAGGAAGTATTTCCAAGGGTTCTCAATGCGGTTCTCTACCAAAGAATACACCACGGACTGGATAGACCTAGAGGTGGGCATTGCAATGGGCTGTGCAATCTCTCCCATACTGTTCGTGTTGGCAATGGAAGTCATCTTGAAAGCTGCAATGAAGAGTTCAGGTCCAGTGAATCTGGGAGATGGATACCAGATGCCTCCTCTGAAAGCTTTCATGGATGACACAACAGTCTTGTCCACGGATGAGGAAGAGACACACCGAATCTTAAAGCAGCTGGATGAGCTGGTGGCCTCTTCAAGAATGAGGTTCAAACCTAAGAAATCCCGAAGTCTCTCACTGCGAAAAGGAAAAGTGGCAGATTCAGTCAAATTCATGGTAGCCAACCAAGCCATCCCCACTGTCACAGAAGAGCCAGTAAAAAGTCTCGGAAGATGGTATGATGACTCCCTGAAAGACACACAAAGGGGATGTGAAACCAAGCAAACAGCAGAAGAAGGCCTGAAGAAAATAGATAACTGCGGACTGCCAGGCAAATACAAAGTCTGGTGTCTACAGTTCATGCTGATACCAAAGCTGCTGTGGCCACTGCTAATCTATGACATTTGCACCAGCACAGTCGAAGCAATGGAAGCCAAAATCAACAAATACACAAGAAAATGGCTCGGTGTCCCACCTGGTCTCACTGATGTTGCATTCTACTGTCGTCAAGCAATGCTGAAGCTACCTCTCAAATCCATAGTGGAGGAATACAAAGTTGGAA
>CM060314.1:38786304-38798804 GCA_030674185.1 Monoplex corrugatus | reverse complement strand
AAAAAATGAAATGATGTCTGTCTCGGTGTTTCCTTGAGCTGGGGACAATTACTCAAATATGTGACAAACATATCACAAGTCATAATGCTAAACATAGCACATATCGTAATGATAAACACGACACGTGTCATAATGCTAAACATGACACATGTCATAATGATAAACATGTGATAATGATAAACATAACACATGTCACAATGACAAACATAGCACATGTCATAATAATAAAGATAACACACATCATAATGATAAACATACCACATGTCATAATGACAAACATACCACATGTCACAATGGTAAACTTATTAACACATGGCCCAATGACAAACATACCACATGTCATAATGATAAACATACCACATGTCATAATGATAAACATAACACATGTCATAATGAAAAACATAGCATCTATCATAATAATAAACATAAAACATATCATAAAGCTATACATTACGCATGATAAAGATCACGCATGCCATAACTGTGAACATAACATTTTTCGCTGGACACCGCAGGTGTACTTGCATATTTGTTCTTCGTTTTTTTATCAGTCACTGTGTCCATACGTACAGGTTCGTGTGTGTGTGTGTGTGTGTGTGTGTGTGTGTGTGTGTGTGTGTGTGTGTGTGTGTGTATGTGTGTGTGTGTGTGCGTGTGTGTGTGTGTGTGTGTGTACGTGTGTGTACGTATGTGTGTATGTGTGTGTTTATGTGAGTTATGTGTGTGTCTGTGTGCGTGTGTGTGTGCGTGCGCGTGTGCACGCGCGTATGGGCGTGTGTGCATGTATGTGCGTGCCAGAGCACAAGCATACACATTACGAAGTGTGCATGTGCGTGTATATGTGCATTTAAGCGCGTGCTTGCGTGTATAGGATTTTGTGTGTGTGCGCGTGAGTGTGGTTAGGGTTGAAAGAAAAGAGAAAATTTTGGTATGTCTTGACTATTTCGATTGCAGTTATATTCAGTTGCGAGATGAAAAGACCTTATCTGACTGTTTTAGATCTGACCTTTCTGCTCTGTTTCTACGTGTGTACTTACGTACTTGCATGCGTCCGTGCTTGTTTGTTTGTTTGTGTGTGTGTGTGTGTGTGTGTGTGTGTGTGTGTGTGTGTGTGTGTGTGTGTCTCTGTGTGTGTGTGTGTGTGTCTGTGTGTGTGTGTGCGTGTGTCTGTGCGTGTGCATGTGTCTGTCTGTGTGTGCGTGCGTTTGCGTGTGTGTGTATGTGTGTGTGTGTGCGCGTGTGTATTTGAATGTTTGTGTGCGTGTGTGAATGTGTGTGTGTGTTTGTGTGTGTGTGTGTGTGTGTGTGTGTGTGTGTGTGCGCGTGTGTATTTGAATGTTTGTGTGCGTGTGTGAATGTGTGCATGTGTGTGTGTTTGTGTGTGTGTGTGTGTGTGTGTGCGTGGTAAATCTGGCTTTGAAAATTCAAATAATTTGTGGAGGTGTGTGACATGTTGTGTGCACTCGTATTACACACAGTCCTTTTTCCTTTTGAAGCAATCTAATGTATCACAGATAGATTTCATAGTAAGGAATGAATAATCAAAATGTCTGGCCAAGACGCACACCAGAATACGATCGATTGTGTTCAGTTCCAATTCAACACAGCAAAACATAACATTTTGCTCTGATTATTTTTGTTGTTGTTGTTGTTGTTGTTGTTGTTTTTGTAGTTGTTGTTATTGTTGCTGTTGTCGCCGTTCTTGTTGTTGTTTTTGTTTTTTAGCTTGGTTTTCTTTCGCCCATATTGCTGAAAGTGTTTATTTTACCGTGAATGTGAAAGCTTTCAAGGACTGGTTGCTGTATTGTGTTGGTGATATGTTTTTTTTTTGTGATGCATTATTATTTGGTTTTTTTTATAACAAACAAACAAAAATAAACAAAAATTGCCACAGCAAAGGGGCATCCAGGACCTGGATGGGCCCGGCCCCCTTAGACTGTCAGAGTAAAGGGCCGAGACATTTGCTTGACACGGGTTTCCCCTCTGAGGACCTTCTGCTCTCCGGTTCTCTCCCGAGTTTCTTACTATACTACATGTGCCTGTGTTTTGAGAGAATGGTGCACGTATGTTTCAGTTTAAGTTCATTTTTCTCAAGATGACGTCTTGGCGCTCGGAAAGAATTCCATATGCACTAACGTCGCAGGTGCCATGTGTACGGTGATCATGGCACAAACCTTAAGCCTGCACATGAACCAATGAGCTGATCAGGTCCTGAGGTTCTACCTATGCTATGTTTTACCTGGTCTACATGTTTTATATACTAGTAGTATTGTATCAGTCTATCATTGGGACAGTCGTAGTTACATGTTAACAACGTGTGTAAATGTGTATCTCATCTTCAAAGAAAAGTTACAGATACATAAAGTAAGTAAATGATTTTAAAGGTCTGAATCACAACACATCTAGCCACTCAGTATAAACTCGTCTCACATCACAAAAAGCGTTCTATCCATCAGCACTATCCTTTATTCCGATACTGGTCACGGTAACACCTACCACACACATCCTGACGAGAAACGATCTACACAGATCGTACAAGATCTGCCACTCGTAATCTGACCTAGGAAAACGTCAGTTGTGACGGTCAGAGCCACTCCATATGTTACGATGTGCGCTGAAAGAAGGGAGGATGGGAAAGTGAAAAGTTATATTCAGGAAATGAAAATCTTGGCATACAATAGTCTATGCAGGAAATGAAGATGTTGTCAAGGATATATTAAACGGCCAGCAGAGGGGGGTAGGCTATGTGCACAGCCGTCTGCACGGGAAATGATACAGATAACGGTAAAGGGGTCTGCACGGGATATACAAAGGCTACATATACAGTAGTCTTTACAGGAAATGAAATGTTTGTGCAGACTAGACTGCATTTATTTGACATTGTGAAATGTTTGTGGCAACACACACACACGCACGCACACATACACACGCAAAAAAGTCAGCCACTTGGTTGTATAAAAGGATCAATACCATATGCTTGAACGAGAGGAGCAGTTCTTTCTCGTGCAATTCTGCTCTACAGTCAACAAGCTGAGCAACTACATGGCGGCAGCAGCAAGACGTCTTTTTTGAAGGGGGGTGTGGGCACAACTACACAATAGGGCACATTCATCAGTCGTGACCAAAACGATCACAGGAAAACCATCTTTCCGAAAGGCACTTCGCAATGTGTCAGGCTGCATGGTATCCTGCAGAGTCTTTAATCTACAGATTTCATATGACACAGAACACAAATATTGTGACCAACAAACAATAAAAATAGAAACAAAATATATGTTTGAGAGAAAAACAAAACAAAGAAACATAAATCAGAAAGAAACTGAGAGAAAATGTTCACTTTACCCCACACAAAAAATGGGCATTATTAATGTGCCTGCTGCCAAGAAAAAGAAGACAAATACAAAAATAAAAAGTGAAATAAATATGGGAGTGGTTGTCAAGTGGGTAAACGTTAGAATTCTAGTCAAAATGTCCTGGGTTCTATCCAGTTCGACATCTCCAGCTGGTGGATAGATGATAGATATTTTTTTTCGGTCTTCCTTGTCAACAAATGTGCAGGGTGTGTATAGGGTGTTTTTTTTTTATTTTTAATTTTTTTTTAGAGCAAATGGATCCACGATCGATATGATCTTTTCCATCAGTCAACTGCGGGAAATAATGAAGGAACAGAGGACACCACTCTAAATAGCCTTTATTGATCTAACAAAGGCCTTTGACCTTATCAGCAAGGATGACCTCTTCAAGCTTTTTCCCGAGACCGGATGTCCACCTAAGCTCCTGAGTATCATCAGGTCATTTCATGAGGATATGAAGGGTATTGCTTTCTCCGATGGCTCAATATCAGATGCCTTTGACTTTCTTAGCGGACTGAAACAAGACTGTGTCTTCGCCCCCACCTATTTGGGATATCGTTTGCTCTGCTGTTGAAGCACACCTTTACATCTGAGTTGGAAAGTTCTTCAATATTTGCAAGTGAAAATCAAAGTCCAGAATTCATCAAAAACTTTTACGTCCAAAAAATTCGTCAACAACTATTATGCGATTTTCTCTTCTGAACCACTCAATCAGAACATGATATCCAACGACTTATAAGTCGTTTCAGTGACGCTTGCTGAGACTTTCGTCTCACCATCAGCCTCACATAAACCCAAGTCATGGGGTAAAATCAGTGTCTGCAAGTCAGATGTTGTCGACGACTTCGTTATTTAGGCCCACCCATCTCTCTCTCTCTCTCTCTCTCTCTCTCTCTCTCTCTCCTCTCTCTCTCTCTCTCTCTCTCTGTCTTTGTTTCTGTCTCTCTCTCTGTCTTTGTTTCTGTCTCTCTGTCTCTGTCTCTGTCTTTGTTTCTGTCTCTCTATCTCTGTCTCTGTCTCTCCCTCTCTTTGTCTATCTACACTTCTCTATCCCCCTCCCTCCCTCTCTCTGTCTCTCTCTGTTTCTCTGTCTGTCTCTGTATATATTCTCTCTCTCTTCGTCTCTCCCTTTCTCTGACTCTGTCTATTTGACTGTCTGTCTGTCTCTCCCTCCCTCCCCCTCTATCTCCCTCCCTCCCTTTCTGTCTGGCTGTCTCTCCCTCCCCCTCTCTCTTTGTCTGTCTCCCTGTCTCTCTTTCTCACTCTCTCTCTCTTTCTTTCTCCCCCCCCCCTTATTTCTATGCCTGTTTTTTTCACCAAAGATCATGAAGTAAAATACATGTAACAGTTACAGATAATCCAAACGTTTTGACAGGCCTGGGGATCTGTGGAGTTGAGGAAAGTGACATACCCTGTGATTTAGACTCCAAGTGCATTACTGAAATGACATCCATCTTAAAATACGTGTCTCGTGTCCTCCCCTCTTTCAATGCTGGTGTCCACAAAGAACGATGTGTATTACTATAGACCCTTGCTTGTGGATAACATCTTGAAGTGCGTGTGTGCGTGTGTGCGTGTGTGCGTGTGTGTGTGTTTGTGTGTGTGTGTGTGTGTGTGTGTGTGTATTTATGTGTGAGTATTTATGTGTGTGTGTATGTGTGTGTGTGCGTGCGCGCGCTCGCGCGTGTGTGTGTATGTGTGTGTGCGTGTGTGTGCGTGTGTGTGTGTGTGCGTGTGTGTGCGTGCGTGTGCGTCCGTGTGTGTGAGTGTGTGCGTTTGGTCGTGTGTGTGTGTGTGTGTGTGTGGTGTGTGTGTGTGTATGTGTGTGTGTCTGAGTGAGTGAGAGAGAGAGAGAGAATGTCTGTCTGTCTGTCTGCCTGCCTGTCTCTCTCTATCTGTCTCTCTCTTTCTCTCTCTCTTCTCTCCCTTTCTCTCTCTTCTTTCTCCCTTTCTCTCTTTCTCTCTCCCTTTCTCTCTCTCTCTCTCCCTCTCTCTCTCTCCCATCTCTCTCTCTCTCCTTTTCTCTCTCCTTCCCTCTCTCTGTCCCTTTCTCTCTCCCTCTCTCTCTTTCTCTCCCTACCTCTCCCCCCCCTCACTCTCTGTCTCTCTCTTTATGCTGAGCTAAAAAAGGGGCATAGGGAAGGCAGCCAGTACTATATTAGGGCTGAAAAAGAGTTATATAGCACAACAACAATCTGACTGAGACTGCCCACATACAGTTCTACAAAGCATGCGTCGTAACAGAGAAAAAGACCGAAACGAAGAAACGGAGAGACAGAGACAGACAGAGACAGAAAGACAGACAGACAAACAAACAGACAGATAGATATACAGGCAGACAGACAGGCAGACAGAGCATACAGAGACAGAAAGACAGACAGACAAACAGACAGATAGACATACAGGGAGACAGACAGACAGACAGACAGACAGAGCAAAGATTATATATAACACCTGTTTGCATTTTCTCGTGGATCGCATGCTTGACAAAGGCCAGTAAGCCGACAGGTTGCGACTGATTTTTCTGGTTGTATTACATACGCGGTCTCATTTTTTTTTTTTTCGTGTTTTTTCTTCTGGTTCGGGTTCTGGTTCCTACAGTTGACAAGTTAACAAGAAACACCACGAGCGAGCGGACAGACCCAGAGCACCAATGCCTCGCCACTCTCCGGACAATTACCTCCCAAGCTCCCGACGCCACCCGACAGTCATTTCATAAACAAAGAATATAAAAAAGAATGGGGAAGTGGGTGCTGTCCATGTGTTGCATGACCTATACGGATCCAGTCGTCAGTTACCTTGTTTACAAACCGAATGGTAAGGTAGGGGAAAGATAAAAAAAAAAAGAGAATAAAACAACCCCAGGACACAACCACACAAGCGCACCAACCAGGTACAGGCCAGCCACCGGAATAAGAGAAAATGGAAGACCCCTCTCTCGTCCCACTCTGGTCTTCATCTCTCTTTCAGGCAGCCTGTCTTGCCACCATCTCGCAGAGCTACCAGCTCCTTCCCCCTTACTGTCGTCTCGAAAGTTCGCAGTCGAAATAATCATCGCTTTACATATACTGTTGACAATGTCAACATAGGTTCGGCTGGATGAAGTAGAGCACACTCTGTTATGACTACCTGTCAAGTGGTCCAGTGGTCCAGTGGAACCTCAGTCGTCAGAGAGCCAAGCTCAAAACGTTGGAGTTGTGGGTTCAACCCTCAGGCGTGCCACATTTTTGGTGCGGGCTGGTTTTGGTTATTTCCATCAATCCATGACTTCAAGAACTGATATCTCGAGTTCAATCCCAGTCAACGATAGTTAAATCTGGTCTGTTCACTGTCCATTCTAGTGTTTCCATCATTCTGATAGTGTCAAATAAGTGTTTTATAAGTCCCCCCCCCCCCCTTCCCATTCCTCTCCATTCCAAGATTTTGCAAGCCAATGGGCTTTTGTGTAGGCTCAGTGGGTCAGCCAAAAAATTGCCAGCAAGTTTGAGAGGAGCGCATATGGAGTTGTCCATGTGCGGTGAATACTCGAACAAACTCCATACTGTCACATAATCTGCCAAGTGCGTGGATGCGAAGAATTAAACTGCTACATGTCTGAAGACAGAAAATGAAAAAAATAATCTACAAGAATGGTATTCTATTCAAGAAATACAGAGACCGTAGACACGGCAGGAAATGAAAAGGTTTTATTACAGTTAACTAGAAATTGTATTCCACTTTGTTGTGCACGAGGTATTCGAAGAATAAAAGGGAGGCAGAGAAAACGAAAGAGAATTGTAAAGAGCGAGACAAAGAGAACAAGCTCTCTCTCTCTCTCTGTTTCTGTCTGTCTGTCTGTCTGCCTGCCTGTCTGTCTGTCTGTCTGTCTGTCTCTTTCTCTCTCTCTCTCTCTCTCTCTCTCACACACACACACACACACATACACACATGCACACACATACATACATATACATACACACATACACATACACACACACACACACACACAGATACAAGCACACACACAAAACACACAAACATCACCACCATTACCACTACCACCACTGCCATTACCAATACCAACACCGACACTAACAACAAGAAACCGTCGTTACACCGCCATTACTGCATAAGGAAAATACCGCACAAAGAGAAATTACGAACGGATGATATAAATCCAGCATGCCGACTCAAGACAGCTAGACTTCAACCACACACAGCTAAACACATCTTTGTATGTTACATGTTTCCATCTATAGTGTTTGCACATTGAAAACATGCATATATTTAGCTGCACACAGATATGTGTGAGTCATTCTCCTGTGGAAGAAGACACAGAAAGAAAACACACACACACACACACACACACACACACACACACACACACACACACACACACACACACACACACACAGATATAAATTTATTATTATATATATATAATTATATACATATACATATATATGTGTGTGTGTATGTGTACATGTGTACCCGTGTATATATATATATATATATATATATATATATATATATGTGTGTGTATATATATATATATGTATATATATGTATGTATACACATATATACATATATATATGTATATACATATATATACATGTATATATATATATATATATATATACATAGAGATATATATATATATATATATACATAGAGATATATATATATATATATATATATATATATACATAGAAAAAGAGAGGAGAGAGAGTGAGAGAAAGAGAGAGAAAGAGAGACAGACAGACAGACAGACAGACAGACAGAGAGACAGAGTGAACGCAAAACAAAATCATTACCAGCAGAACCATTTTGTATGCCGACCTGGTGACATTTGGATACGTGACTACCGTAGATAGAATTGAATCCAGATCCTTCATGATACGTTTGTGACTTAAACAGCCTGCTGTATTGGGCCTAAGTGTTGTTATATTTGAGGAAAGCAATTGAAAGAGAAGAGAAAGTCATATTCTTATTGTGCACATTAGTTCGTCTGAGGAAAATTATCAAAAATGAAAGGGAAAAAGTCATATACTGTCATGCGCGATATTTTTTTCATTGGTTCTGTGTGCGTGTGTGCTTGTGTGCGTGCGTGCATCCTTGCCTATGTACATGTGCACGTGCGTGCATGTTTGTGTCCGTGTGCGTGTGTGTGAGTGTGTGTGTGTGTGTGTGTGTGTGTGTGTGTGTGTGTATGTATGTGTGTGTGTGTGTGTGTGTGTGTGTGTATGAATGATAATCATGCGTTTTAGAATAACCATTATGTACAAACATCAGGTCAGGTCGGATAGATGTATCCGCTACTGGTAACCTGGAACCCAGTACTACCTGTCACAGGGTCGAATTGCTGGCGACTAAACCAGCAACCCCACCAGTCCTCTCAGGAGGATGGTGAGGAGGGTGGCTAGAAACCCTGGTGGAAATAAATTAGATCCATCAAAGGGCGCCAGCTCTGGAGAGCTACCCGCGGCCATCTAGCTAAGGGAGTAAACCCTGACAGTAAATCCGGTGTGGGGCCCCTAAGGCGGTTGGATGGCAAACTTTGTCATTTTCCGGCAGCTCCTGCGGCCGCGTTGGCACCAAAACGTAACAGCCCTGCTGTTCCTTTGGATCTGTCAGCGAGGTGGAGAGGGGGGACAAGTTGCATGGGCAACAGCCTGTCTTCCATATTACACTGCCCAGGCTTACATCCGTCCATTCATCCACAAACACTCTGCACCTACGACCTGGAGAGGACACTCCAGCCTCGCTACTAACACTAGTGTCGGCACAACACGGGAAGCAACAGATACCGGTGATAAGTCATTGCTCAACTGGCGTAGAGCTGACTCCAGGGGTTGCTTTTGACGGTGAGAGAGACCTTCGTGTCTTACTGGACAGCTACCGCCCACCTAACTGGGTTTAGTCGCCAGCAATTCGACCCTGTGACAGGTAGTACTGGGTTCCAGGTTACCAGTAGCGGATACATCTATCCGTTTCTTGAATTTGAATTTTTCTTTTTGTTTGGTGCCGTCCCGCCACGACCTGCCTTCTTCATTGGGTGCATGAAGATTAGGAGAAAATCTGACAAGCAGGTCGTTAATTACCGCACCAAACAAAAAGAAAAATTCAAATTCAAGAAACGGATCAGGAAAAGGATCAGCAGTGAAACTGGGCTGTTGGAATGTCCGAACAATGATGCCTGGGCTCTCCCAAGATCTGCAAGACATCAGCGACGCCAGAAAAACCGCCGTCATAAACAGCGAACTAAAGAGGCTCAATGTGGACATTGCCACTCTGCAGGAAACACGGCTGGCTGACTCAGGAACACTAAAGGAAAGGGACTACACCTTCTTCTGGCAAGGAAAGAGTTCTGATGCCCCAAGAGAGCACGGAGTAGGCTTTGCAGTAAGGAACAGCCTGCTGAACATGATTGAACCAGGCAGCGGTGGTTCAGAACGACTCTTGACTCTCCGCCTCAACACCACCGAAGGCTATGTCACTCTCATCAGCGTTTATGCCCCAACTCTGTCCGCCTCTCCAGACACCAAGGATGAGTTCTACGAAAATCTTGCATCAACTATAAGGAAAATCCCCAGGACAGAACAACTTGTTCTCCTGGGCGACTTCAACGCCAGAGTGGGTGCAGACAATGACTCATGGCCCTTCTGCCTCGGTTCCTTTGGAGTGGGGAAAATGAATGAGAATGGACAGCGACTGCTTGAGTTTTGCGCCTGCCATGAACTGTGCATCGCCAACTCCTTCTTCAAGACGAAGCCTCAGAACAAAGTCTCCTGGAGGCATCCCCGCTCAAAACATTGGCACCAACTGGATTTGATCCTAGTAAGACGTGCCGCTATCAAAAACGTTCTCCACACTCGCTCTTATCACAGCGCAGACTGCGACACAGACCACTCTCTGGTATGTTGCAAGATCAGGCTACAACCAAAGAAGTTCCACTGCTCAAAGAAACAAGGGAACCCTCGCATTGACGTCAGCAAAATGTCTCAGCCAGATCTTGTAGAACAGTTCGCAGAGGCCTTTCAGAGAGAATACGATGCATTGCAGCCCAGAGACTCTGCCACTGAGAGATGCGAAACGCTACGAAACACCATGCACCGCATTGCTATGGCCACCTTTGGGAAGAAAACTGTAAAGTCCCACGACTGGTTTGAGGCCAAATCATCAGAGATGACTCCCACTGTTGAGGCCAAGCGTGCCGCACTCACCAAGTATAAGCGGTCACCCAGTGAGAAGAACCTGCAAATCCTCAGGGCTGCCAGAAGTAAGGTTCAGCTTAACGCCAGGCGCTGCGCAAACGAGTACTGGACAGAGCTCAGTGAAGAGATACAGAGTGCTGCTGAAAGAGGCAACATCCGAGGAATGTATGATGGCATCAAGAAGGCACTGGGCCCAACACAGAGCAAGATCACCCCCCTCAAATCCTCCACTGGGAAGTAATCAGCAATCCTAGCCAACAGATGGAAAGATGGGCGGAACACTACTCCGACCTCTACTCCACACAGAACATGGTGTCCCCCTTAGCCCTCGATGCCATCAAGTGCATGCCGGTAATGGAAGAACTTGACGCAGAGCCAACTGCGGACGAACTCAGCAAGGCCACTGATAGCCTGGCATCAGGGAAGGCACCTGGCAACGACGGAATTACCCCAGACCTCATCAAGCACTGCAAGACTTCTCTTCTGCACCCTTTGCACGCAGTTCTCTGTCAGTGTTGGAATGAGGGAGCTGTACCACAGGACATGAGGGACGTCAAGATTGTCACCCTGTACAAAAACAAGGGCGAAAGGAGCGACTGCAACAACTACAGAGGTATCTCGCTCCTCAGCATTGTTGGCAAAGTCTATGCTCGGGTCCTCCTAATCCGCCTGCAGAAACTGGCTGAACGCGTCTACCCGGAATCACAGTGTGGTTTTCGAGCAGAGAGATCTACGGTAGACATAGTCTTCTCCCTTCGCCAAATCCAGGAGAAGTGCAGAGAGCAGCGGATGCCCCTGTATGTGGCATTCATTGACCTCACCAAGGCCTTTGACCTAGTCAGCAGAGATGGCCTTTTCAGGGCTCTCCGAAAAAATCGGCTGCCCCCCCAAACTGCACAGCTTAATTGAGTCCTTCCACTCAAACATGAAAGGGATGGTGCAGTTCAACGGAAACCTCTCCAAGCCCTTCGACGTGCGCAGCGGTGTGAAACAAGGCTGCGTCCTGGCCCCAACCCTCTTTGGAATCTTCTTCGCTCTCCTCCTGAGGCATGCGTTCAGAACAGCGCAAGAAGGGATCCACCTGCGGACCAGATCAGATAGCAGGCTCTTCAACCTCGCCCGCCTCAGAGCAAGGACAAAGGTCCGTGAAGCCCTCATCAGAGACATGCTATTTGCCGACGACGCCGCAGTTGTGACCCATACTCAGCGGGACTTGCAGTCACTAATGGACCGCTTCTCCCAGGCCTGCAAAGATTTTGGTCTGACCATCAGTCTTAAGAAGACAAACGTCCTGGGCCAAGACACGCCATCTCCACCAGCCATCACCATTGATGACTACGAGCTTGAAGCCATCCATCAATTCACATATCTTGGGTCCACCATCACCGATAACCTCTCCCTTGACACAGAGGTCGACAAGAGGATCGGAAAGGCAGCCACAACACTGGCCTGCCTCACACAAAGGGTGTGGACAAATCCCAAGCTGACCACAAAGACAAAGATGGCTGTATACAACGCCTGTGTCCTCAGCACCTTGCTGTATGGCAGCGAGGCGTGGACCACGCATGCTCATCAGGAGAAAAGGCTCAATACCTTCCACCTGAGAAGCCTACGGCGCATACTTGGCATTTCCTGCAAGACAAGTGACCAACACCGAAGTCCTAACCTGCGCTGGCCTCCCAACCATGCATACCATGCTGAGACAGCGTCGGCTGCGCTGGTTGGGCCACGTTCGCCACATGGAAGATGGTCGCATCCCAAAAGACATCCTTTATGGTGAGCTTGCCACAGGGCAGAGAAACATTGGCCGCCCACAGCTGAGATACAAAGACGTTTGCAAGCGTGACATGAAGGCGCTTGAGATCAACATTGAGTCCTGGGAGGACCTCGCAGACGACCGCAACAGCTGGAGAACTACTCTTAAGAAACAGCTGCGGATTGGTGAGGACAAAC
>CM060314.1:38773804-38778804 GCA_030674185.1 Monoplex corrugatus | reverse complement strand
TATTTGTTTAAATTTGTACGTAGTTAATACTCACTTTTAATGATTGTGTGTGTGTATGTGTGTGTGTGTGTGTGCGTGTGTGTGTGTGCGTGTGTGAGTGATGTGAGAGAGAGAGTGGAGAGAGAGAGAGAGAGAGAGAGAGGAGTGTGTGTGTGTGTGTGTGTGTGTGTGATTTTTTCTTCTTCTTCTTCCTTGTCGTCGTCGTCTTGTTCTTCTTTTTCTTCTTCTTCATCTCTGTCTCTGTGTCTGTATCTCTCTGTCTATGTCTCTCTCTCTTTTCTCTCTCTCTCTCTGTCCTCCGTCCCCCCTTGGAAGCTTATCCATGAGAGTGCAAAACTGTCAAATTCTGAAGAAAACCGGCGTGTGTATGAATGTGGTGGTGGGGGGGGGGGTTGCCTCTCTAGCATTGACACGTGTTTGGATGCTTTCAGGAAGCACAGCAGTGAAAGAAACCTGTTGGTCAAAAAGACGGCTGAACCAAGAAGAAGAAATGGTTTCCAGGATATACAAAGCGTTTCAAAATTAAAGATCTATTAAACCACATGACAGCTGTGTATTTGGTTCAGAACACTGATGCGTGTCAAACTTGGCAATAAAGCATATCATCATCGCCACGATAGCTTAACGTGAGTGCCAAGGCCCGATCAAGGATTTCCAATTGTTTTCAGCTCTAGTTTTCAAGTGTCAACCAACGTCAAGCCTTCTCCACTAACCAAACGGTCAATAAATATGTTAATTGCTCCTCTCTTCTGAGGTAACTAAAGTGATGTATACTGATTTGTTCTTTTGATAGAGCCGTGGACTCGGGGTCTGATATCTTGAGTTCAGTCCCAGCACGCAACGTTAAGCACTGGCCTGTTCTCTGCCCGTCTTAATGCTTCTTTCATTGTGGTGGTGTCAGCTTAGTGTTTCCAAGGTCTCCCCACTCCTCCCCTTTCCGCTTCACAGTTCAGGACCTTGTCACCTTACGCGTAAGGTTTTGCGCTAACTCAGGGAGTCTGACAGGTAATTGCTGGCATGTATGAGTAGAGCACGTATGGAATTGTCTGAGCTCAATAAATCCCTCTTGAACAAACTCCAAACTTGAGTGACCATCTCACTGAATCTAACACTAAACATATCGAACACCTGTCTTACTCAACAGGAAATAATTTGACCACTTGACTAAACTTCACACTACGCTGCCGGCTTGTTGTTTCTGTTGAGAGAATCGTGGACTCAACAGTTAACGTCTTTCAATCCCAACATCATTACTCCTGGCCCATTCGCTGCTCGACTTAATATTTGAATAAGCCTTGTGGTGTCAGCTTTGTTGTTTTATAGGTCCCTTTGCTCCCATCCGCCCCCCTCCAAACCTTTCCATTTCAAGGTTTTTGCTTAGGCTTCAGACCACTGGCACATCGGGTAGAGTGCTTAAGGGACAGTTCGACTGCGATGAATCTTTGAACAAAGTCCAAACAAACGCCAAATTGAGGGTACAGACATTGGCAAGTTTACCAGCCTAGTAATACATAAGCTGACCATATCACACTACGATGGAAAACTAAATGAATTAAACGCCTCAGTGACCTGACGGGAACTACACCAACGTAGACTGCTTCAGTAACTTACAAGTACCTATACAAGTGTTAAACTGTTCTTAGGTCAAATTGGTTGTCGTTGTTAGTGATCCGACGGTAAACACACTGACCGATTCAATTACCTAACCGGTAAATGAGACACGCCATCTGGTACAAGTTGGGCGAGTGTTAAAGACCTCTTGGACACACATATATTGACACTGATCTTCTAGCAATGATGGATATTTGATTGGTATGATAACATCGGTATTTACGGCTGGTTTGGGTATGAGGTTTCTGTATTATTCTCCAGGTGAACGAAACTAACTCTTTTGCCCTTGTAAGGCTCGAGTTTTGCCCTCCGAATTCCAATTTGACCCCACTTGTTATTGTCATTATTATTATTATTGTTATTATTATTATTATCATTACTACTACTACTACTGCTGCTGCTGCTGCTACTTCCACCACCACTACTACTACTACCACTATCATTGTTATTAATTCTTGTTGTTGTTGTTGCCTTGTTCTTGTTGTTCTTATTCTTGATGCTGCTGCTAGTACTGTTATTGATGTTATCGTCGTCATCATCATTATTATTATGGTTATTATTTTAGGGTTCTGATTTTTTTTATCGGATGCGTATATATGCACAAAGGTTCATCTACATGTGGAGACATTATGCTGCTGCACAGTCTGCATACTCCGTCTTCGGTAAGCGTGTAGACTGGGAACGTTCAAGTTGCCATTAGCCAGCCACATACATGTCTAACACCACCTTTAACGTACATGTTTGTGACATTCTGAGACCATAAACACACGAAGCGAGTTCAGGCTTTGGTAGGTCTACAAACACGTTAACTTGGGAGACTAGAACATTCTCCATCCTTTTACTACCAGGGGTAGGTGTCTAGGCGGACGGAACCCAAGCACTCCTGACTGTTAAGTCCTGTGTTTACCCACTTGACAACCATGCTTGTCGTAAGGTTTCGGTTTTCGGTTTCAGTTTCTCAAAATGACGTGTCCGCGCTCGAAACGAATTCCATATCCGCTAGCGTCACAGGTGCCATGTGATGGAGAAGATCCAGAATAATCACAGCTACAACGCAAGCTTAAGCCTGTACATAAAGCTATGAGCTAGCCAGGTCCTGAGGTCCTACCTAGATAGTTCCATAACCCTGAGGGTCGTAGGGCAGTGACGTGGCAGAGACCTCAACTTTCCCCGTGGTCCAGCACCAAGAGGGCAGCGCCCATCCCTTCTTCCTCGCTTCAAGTTCATGTTCACATTCACATTTTTTTTTACCAAGACTTCAGAAAGGCAAGAAGTCCAGTTGGTCTTCAAGGGATAGTACCTGGGAAATCAACCTATCTCTCCAACGCTTTTTACCAAGGCAGCCGGGCAATTCCCTGCTCTTCATGATTTTCAACTGCCGTGGTATTTTTAGCGTGCGCAGCAAGAAAGCACACGGGTCCGACTCTTCGAAGGACTAGACGTTCAGTTCGATTTTCCGGTTAAACTCAGGAGAAAAGTCAAGACCTCTACGGGCAGCGAACCCTGGAACCAAGAGTTTACTGTATTGGCAGGCGAACGTCTGAACCATTCTGCCACTCTTCTCCCCTTTCTGTGACTTAAGCGTCGCTCTTTCTGTTTCAACCCTTTAACTTCCACACCCTGTCCACCAGCAACCTGCATTATCATTCATGCTAGCAAAGCAAAAACTGAACCCTTTGACTCCCTCATCCTATCCACCAGCTTCCTGCAGAAAGCTGTGGATATGGTGAGGGAGTCAAAGAGTTAACGTTTTTGCAGTTGGTGGATAGGGTGCAGATGTCAAAGGGTTAATGTAAGGAGGTGGTGAGAGTGCTCCATTTCTCCCACTCTGGTGGCGGTTAATGCCTAGAAGGGGTGATTTGATAGCACAATATTGACCCTCGTTCCTTCGGTGACGTGTCCGCTACTCGATGTCGGCTAGTCCCTAATAATCCTGGCCTGTACTACTCCACTGTTGGTGTTGGTCCGTTATACAGCGTTGATTGCCCACTCCCCGCCCCCTCCTTCATTCCTTTCCTTCCCCTTCCCGCCATCCCCCCTCCCTCCTCCCCACCCCCGACGCCAGGACGAAAACTGCAATCACTTTCCAAAACAAGTGTGACTGCCTGCGCGTAGTTCAAGCAAACAGGAACAATGAAAAAACACGAAAAAAACGAATAAGAACGCATATATAATGCAAAAGCGCCATTCTTGTCTTGTTGCATGAAATACACGTTCTTATTCTTTTTTTTGTGTGTGTTTTTTTTTTTTTTTTCTGGTTCCAGCAATCACTTTGCGAAGCGGGAAACTGCATGAGTTCCACCCCCCCCCCCCTCTCCACCCGCAACCTTCCGATCTACGTAATGTATTTCCTTGGGTGAATGGTACTTACGCTTTTTGTTGTTTTGTTGTTTGCTTGTCTTTTTTTTGTCTTTGTTTTTAGCATTGCACCCATGGAGGTTACCTTTGTGCTCATCTTTTTATTTTTTCGTCCCATTTTCTACGCTATCTTTATGGCCACAGAGCCTGGGATAGTTTTTACAATGCGATGATGTTGATGTCGATGAGGATGATAATCACGATGCTATGGAGTTCCATCTAGGATTGAGACTGCGTGACAGGGCTGTACTCTACGCTTACATTCATGATGTATCCTGGCGTCAACCAGGCCTGAGAGATACAGACACATGTGGTGCTGGTCAAAAGATTTGAGCAACGCCATCACTTCTGTGAAGTGGATGAAACTCGACTGTATATTCCAGTCTTCCCAATGAGCCCATAGCACGCCCAACTCTGGGTAGAAGCCGGTTAGAACCGATAATTCCCACAATTTTTGAAGGGACTGATGGGGATTCGAACCCACAGCCTTCCCGTCGGTAGTCCGTTGTGCTAACAGCTATACCACGAAATCCAAAACAAGTGTGACTGCCCGCGTTCAAGCAAACAGGAACCAGAAAAAAAACACGAAAGAAGAATATGAACGCGTATTTAATACAACAAAACAAGACAGGCGCAAATTTTCGGCCAACTGGCCTTTGTCAAGCGTAAGATTACAAACAAACAAACACTAGATACAAAAAAAATTGAGAAAAAGACTTCCCTACTGCTGTCTTCAACTATACCACGGCGACTGGTCGTACGTACATTATTTTGCTCAAGCTGCCCAGTTGGTACGTTGCTGTACAGTTTGCATAACACCATCTTCAGGATCTTCAACGGGCGTGTATGCCCGGGGGGGGGGGGGTATGCTTCTGTGTGCCACAAAACAATGGCATGACTTACAGGATCTTTAACGTGCGTACTTTGTATGTGCCTATTTCTTGAAGTTTTGGTCATTGCTGGGCGATTGCTATGGTGAATGGTGAGTGTGCACGCTGTGGTGCCTAACAAATATCATCATCATCATCATC
>CM060314.1:38718804-38771304 GCA_030674185.1 Monoplex corrugatus | reverse complement strand
AGAGCAGTGTCGGAGTCTGTCTAAGCAATTGTTTTTTTGTTTTTTGTTTGTTTGTTTGTTTGTTACTTTCTTTCTTTCTTTCTTTGTGAATTTGTTGTGTTGTGTTGCTGTTTCCTTGTGTAGTCATTGTCAATGCTTTATGAGTACAACGCACGTCAAAACTTGTAACCAAGGTCCCGTTATTGAACTGCTGCACTTTTGGATTCCCCAAAGCTCAAAGGGTCCGTCCTACCACTCCAAACGTCTGCCCTGCACGCTCTTGTCTAACTGAGCGGATATTGTCACGCTATTCGCTGTCTAGCACTTTTGCCGTTTGTGTTGTTTCCACATGCGATTTATCTGTTATTTTACTGTTATATTTGTTAAAGTCCAGCCGACTGCGCAGAGCCATATCAGGGCTACAACCGTTTCAAAACAGACGCAATACTTCAACAGGAAGAAAAGAGGAAAAGAAAATTAAGTGTACATAACAAAGTATTCGTGCACATAATGTGAAGACATGCCCCTGGCGTTGACCGCTTCGTCCAATTTATCGCACAGGGGATTTCAAAAACATACGTGAATATAGATTTTAACATAACCAAGGACATTAAAACATATAACAACGGGCCTAAATCACCTAAAATTGCTTCCACATATCTCATGGTACTGGCGTCAAAAATGCACGTAATGCATGTACCACAAATATCATTATCAGAGAAATACGCAAGACTTTATCCAACTGTACACACAAATATCAATCCTAGAGAAAGTACGCAAGACTTTATCCAACTGTACACACAAATATCAATCCTAAGAGAAAGTACACAAACCTTTATCCAACTGTACCAACACAAATATCAATCCTAAGAGAAAGTACGCAAGACTTTATCCAACTGTACACACAAATATCAATCCTAAGAGAAAGACGCAAGACTTTATCAAACGCATATAGGTGAATGGACCAGCAAGGCAGAAAACAATAGGAAGAAACGGCAGAAAGAAAAGGAGCAAGGCAGAAAAAAAGAGAGTGGCAGAAAAGAAGAAATTTCTAGTAGAAAATGTCCAAAGGTAGAGCTACTATTTTATACTGAACGAGTCCCGGGCATCCCCACGGAGGGATGTGCGCTTTAACTATGTGAAGATTGCAGTGTTGAGTTCTGCAGCACAGCATTTTCAAACATGGACGATGGTTCTCGTGGTCCATGCGTAAACGTCAGAACTCCTGTTTGAAGATCCCTGTGTTTGATCCGCTTAGACATCACGTCCTGATGGGTAAATGATCCACAGTTGTCCGACTTACCTATGTCGATATGTGTGAAGACATACCAGTGCCTTCATCTTTACCAAGTGTATAGGCATGTAGAATATCAAGTCTGCATGTTAAAGATCACGCAATTCGTCTCAGTGATTTTCTTATGGAAGAATGGAAAAACCAGGCACGACAGGTCCAGCAAAGATGAAAACTGTGCTACAACATAGTGGGGTGTGATTAACTTGGATTGTCCGTGCTCCATTCAATAGTCTGATTATGTGAAATTAACTGTGACTCCAAATGAGTTTGAAGAATAGCGCAAATAAGAACGATTTATGATGATGATAACGATAATGACGATACCAACAGTAACAGCAACAGCAGCAGCAGCAGCAGCAGCAACAGCACCACCACCACCACACACCACCACCACCAACAACAACAACAACAATATTACTACTACTACTACTACTACTAGTACTACTACAACCATCACCACAACTGCTGCTGCTGCCACTGCGACTACTAATGATGATGACAATAACAATGATGATAATGATAATAACACTAGTAATAATGATAATAATAATATAATAATAATAATAATAAATAATAATAATAATAATGATAATAGTAATAATAACAATAATAATAATAGTAATAATAATCATAATGATGATGACAATGATGATGATGATTATGCCGTCCTGAAATTTTATATCATTATTTTGAGCCAACGTATCTGATCTCCTTGCGCTGTATTTAAGGTAAAAAAAAGCATGCACTTTCGTATCGCATACTGTCTTCATTAAAGTCCTCCAGTTCTGCGAGACATTCTATAACAAAGATAAAAAAAAACATAAATAAAACAAAAAGTTTACACCTCATCTTCCTTGATAATTTAGGAGCTCAGCTTTTCTTCAAAACCACCTGTTCCCACGCAACACACATTGGTGTTTCCTTTATACAAAGTTTTCTGACTAGACGCTTTTTGCAGCTAACACCCTCTTCTTTTAGTTAGATAGCTAAAAATGTCACTTCAAGGAGGATGAGAGACATACCACGATACCCTTTCTAGCTGCAAGCTGCTTCCGCTTTGTAATGTAATAGTTTAGGCAGCCTTTGTGCAATAAAAGAAGCTGTCTTTTAAACATTGTTCACAGTAATGTCTTTGAGTAGTACACGTGCCAGAAACTTCAAAGACATGTTTTAAAACATAAAGTACTCCCCCCCCCCCCCCTGTCTCTCTGTCTCTCTGTCTCTCTGTCTGTCTCTCGCTCGCTCGCTCGCTCGCTCGCTCTCTGCCTCCCTCTCTTTCTCTCTGTCATTGTGTGTGTGTGTGTGTGTGTGTGTGTGTGTGTGTGTGTGTGTGTGTGTGTGTGTGGTGTGTGTTGTGTGTGTGTGTGTGTGTGTGTGTGTGTGTGTGTGTGTGTGTGTGTGTGTGGTGAACGTGCCTGTGTAGTTTTTAGTGACAAGTGGACGTGTACGGTTGAAAAATTGGACGTGTGTGTAATTAAATACACAAAACCAAACCTTCTATAAATCACAAAATAAGCTCAAAATGATGTATTGCGTATGAAATATAAATTACGTAATTTAAAAAAAAAAAGTATCCTTATTACCACATAATGCGTTTGTAGTAATTGAAGATGTCCCCTTTTTCACTACCTCCCACTAAACCTGTTCTCACACAGATTCAGTCACACAGATTCAGTCACACAATTTTTCAGTCTCAGTCAGTTTAAAAGCGTATTTGCTCGGCTTCTTCTCTTTCTGAGACTGATCTGAAGTTTTCTTTATGGTTTTCTGTCTATAGTTATCGCGGTATATGTCCTGATGGTGTTACTGTTGTTATTCCACCCTTTTCCTTTGATGAAAAGACTACTTTTGTTCTCCAGCACTGCCGTTAATAGATTCATTGTCTGAGTAATGCACATTGGCATTGATTAATTCTATGGTGTTTTGTTTTATTAATATAATACTTTTCTGTGTTATCATTTAAAAAAAAAAAAGTCTGTGCGTGTAGCTTAATGTCAATTGTTTTGATTTATTTGTTTGTTTGTTTGTTTGTTATTTATTTATCTATTTGTTTGGGTTTTTTGTTTGTTTGTTTATCTATTTTAAATATTTATTTATTATGTATCTGTTATTCATTTATTATTTGTTACTTTTTTCTTTTTTCTTTCTTCTTTCTTTGTTTTATCTACCTATTCATTTGTTTATTTATCTGAATTTATTATTCATCTATTCAAGGTAGAAACAAAAAGTGACAAAAAAGAGGAGATTGCTAACACAGTAATGGCTACCTGGTTGAAACTGGCTCTCAGTCACAAAAAAAGGCTACTTACTGCGTAGCTTTCATTGGCGATCCAGCCGACTTCTTCAGCGCAACTGCTGGGTTGAGAACTGGCTGGGGTTCCTTGCGGCGATGTAAACTGCCTCCTTTACTCCCCTCTGGAACCATCTTGCTTCTTTGTCGAGAACTTGCACATTGTCCTTTTCAAAGTGGTGTTGGGTGTGGGTCAGATGTTCTCCCACTGGAGAGGACTCACGTTTGCGTTCTTTTGATCTTTTGTGCAAGTTGCGCTCAGTTTCGCCAATACGAGTATAACTATGGTCACAGTCCTGGCAGTCTATCTTGTATATCACCCCTGATGTGTCCAATTTGTCTGTTTTGTCTTTGGGGTGGACTAACTGGCTTCTGATGGTGTTGGTGGGCTTGGCGTGGACACTGTCTCCCAACTTCCTGATCTTCCTGCTGAGAGCCTCAGTGACGCCGCTGACGTATGGCATGGAAACGTGTCCTCTCGAAGGGGTTGACCGTTCAGTGGAGGGGTGGGGTATGGTTTTCTTGCCCCCCAGAATGTCCCAGGCCCACTTCTGGTATCCTGACACACTGAGTACTTTTTTGATGTACTGCACCTCTTCTTCTCTAGCGGTGTCGATAGAGCAGATGGTCTTCGCTCGGTGGGTGAGGGTGCGGATTACTCCAAGCTTGTGTTCCAGTGGCTGGTGACTGTCAAATTGTAAGTACTGGTCCGTGTGGGTCGGCTTTCTATAGACGGAGAAGGCGAGGCCTGTCTCCATCCGGGTCATGCGGGTATCCAACATCGCGATGCTGCCGTTCTCTTCTACCCCATAGGTGAGCTTGATGGCAGGGTGTTGGTTGTTGAGATGGTTTGTGAAGTCTTCTACCACCGATCTTTTCAGTACAGTCAAAGTGTCGTCCATGTAGCGGCCCCAGTAGCGTGGAGGAGTGTGGACGTCGCCAAAGCTTTCTCCTCGAAATATTCCATGAAGAGGTTGGCGACGATGGGACTCACGGGGGACCCCATGGCTGCACCCTCGGTCTGTTGGTAGAAGTGTCCTTCAAAGGTGAAGTAGGTGGTGTTGAGGCAGCAGGATAGCAGTTCACAGATGTGTTCCACTGGCAGGTTGGTGCGTTGCCGAAGGCTGTTGTCGACCTGTAACCTCCCCCTGATGATGTCAATGCTGTCCTTCACAGGGACACTGGTGAACAGGGCTGTGATGTCATAGGACACCAGAATCTCATCAGGTTGAGGTACAAACTTCGACAGTTTCTTCACCAGATCTGCACTGTTTGCAATGGAATGTTCTGTCTTTCCTACCAAAGGCGAGAGGATGTCTGCAACGAAGCGGGCCGTCTCATACATCAGGGATCCTCTAGAGGCGACAATGGGACGGAGGGGTACATCTTTCTTGTGCACTTTAGGCAGTCCGTAGAACTTGGGCACATCAGTAGCTGAGGGGTACAATCTGCGGTACTGTTCTGAGGAGAGTTCTCCTGACTTCTGTAGGCCTTGCAGTAGTTTGGTCAGACGGGCAGTATACTAGCTGGTGGGATCTTTGCTCAGCTGTTGGTAGGTCTTTTTGTCATCTAGCAGATTGTAAGCCTTCTCATAGTACCGCCCCTTGAGTAAGATGACTGTGGCACGGCCTTTGTCGGCTGGGAGAATCATGATGGAATCCTTCTTCCTCAATCCCTGTAGTGCAAGTCTTTCATCCCTGGAAATGTTGGATTTGGGAGGTTTGCTCTGTTTGAGGATATTCACACACTCTGATCGTAAGTGTGTGGCCTCTTCAGTATTTCTAGAAGATGGGAACTCTATCTTGAAGAAGCCCCCTACATATCACGGAAGGGGATGCTACTGTACGATCACTTACCATAAAAGATACTGCAAGGTTGGATGGCAGGCCACGTCTGGTAGGTGGCCCAGGTAGCAGGTAGGAGAGTCTATCTGGGAAGCTCACGTGAAGCCCTGCAGAGTTCAATCGCTGACCATGCAGGGAATTTCTTAACCCCTTCCCCTGTCCCCCATCCCATCCTCTAGACATTAAATAGTTGTCTGAGTTCTAATCTTTTGGATGAGACGATAAAGCCCAGCAACAAAGAGTCGTTCTTGACAAACTTCCGCAAAAAAACAATGTATATACATATATATGAATAAATAAATAACTAGATAACTCATCCACATTCACATACACAAAAAGGAACAATCTGTGGCCCTGTCCAATGGTGATGTGCTTTCATTGGGGCGAAACAAGCTTCATTGCACTCAGTCAACTCCTCATATGCTCCACCGAGTCTGCCACCATTTCTGGTGGCACCATTTCTGGTGGCAGACTCCTTGAGCCTGCGCAAGGTCTTGAAATGGAAGAGAGAAGGCAGGAGAAGAGGGTTCAGGGAGAACTATGTCCTAGAAACATTAAGCTTTTTTTCTTTTTGTTTGAGATTATACCCCCCTCCCCCTCCCTTACTTGACAAAATGGCTGTCGAGTGGTGTTGGGAGCTTGGGAGGTGATTGTTTGGAGAATGGTGAAGTGTTGGTGTTCTGGATCCCATCCACACCCTCGGGGTGTTTTTTGTAACTTTTTGTTAACTCTTGTTATTTCTTGTTAACTTCATAACAGTGTATGTAGGTGTAGAACACCTGTTATTTTGCTCCTGTAGAATGAGAGGGGATTTTAGCTTTTTCTTTCACTGTAACGTAAATGGTGCATGCATTATCCTATTTCTTGTATTCTCTCACTCACTCGCTCTTTCCTTTCCTTTCTTTCTTTCTTTCTTTCTCTGTCTCTGTCTGTCTCTGTCTCTTTCTCCCTGTCCATCCGCAACTTGCATTGTCAACCATGCTATCAAAGCAAAGACTTAACCCATTGACTCCCTCACTCTATCGCACATGCTTCCTGCAGAAAGCTGGTGGGTAGGGTGAGGGATTCAAGTGGTTAAAAATTTTTTCAGTTGGTGAATAGGGTGCGGGAGTCGAAGGATTAAAATGGGTAGTGAACAAGTCAGTTGTGGTTTTTATGTTGCGGGCTGAGACTGTACTCGAGATACTTGATCTTGAGTCCATTGCTACATTGCAAATAACTCTCAAAACCGCTGCATTGGCGATACATGGAGGGATAAAGTAGAAAGCACTCGTTTGGTTTTGAAGGGGACAGGGTGAGGACGACATACAGTGCTGTGTAATGATATAGTTAGTTGGCCGGTTTGTTTGTTGACCGGAGATTTGCTAGTGGGTTTTATTTGGCTAACTGGTCGTGTGATTGATTGTATGCAAAACTCATGGTTTCACACACACATACACGCACATACGCGCGTGCACACACACACACACACACACACACACACACACACACACACACACACACACACACACACACACACTGTCTGTCTGTCTGTCTGTCTCTCTCTCAAGTTTGTTACAGCTGGATAATTTGCACAGGGATTAAACACATTCACACACACACATTCATACGCACACACACACACACACACACACACACACACACACACACACACACACACACACACACACACACACACACACACACACAAACAAACGCACACACATACACACACATACACATTCTCTGTCTTTCTCTCTCTCTCTCTCTCTCTCTCTCTCTTACACACACACACACACACACACACACACACACAACACACACACACACACACACACACACACACGTACAGAACACAGGTTCGTGAAAGCTGGATAATCTGCACGGGTAGCACTTTCTTGCCTGAGTTCAGGTCACGCTCGAGTCTAAATGTCTGTGCATTCGGACGTTCAGCTTAGTCACATTTGAACTTCGTCATTACTGTGGGGCAAGCAGGGAAAAGAAACCAGCAATTTCTTTCATTTATTTATTCATTTACTGCAAGTGTGTCTATCGGGTTGCTGAAAAAGGCCCAGTGTGAAAGCAAAGAACAGGAAGCACATCGGTTGCTGTGAATTTATGACAAGGTAAAACACCTTTCATTTTTTGCACGGCATTATAACTCTGATTACATGTAATTTCTTTAGTTTTGTAGTGGGCTGTTGCCATCTCTGTTGATAAAGTCGTGGACTCAAAGCCTGATATCTTGAGTTCACTCCCACCTGACAGCATAAATACTAACTTGTTCGCTGCTTACCTCTAATATTTCAATACGCGTTTATGGTGTGAGCTTAATGTTTTACAGGTACGTCCCCACTCCAACACTTTCCTATCGCATAGTTTTGTGCAAACGAAGAGTCTGATTAGAAATAATTCTTGGCAGATTTGTGTGGCGTGCATATACTGATATAGAATTTTCCTAATGTGATGACATTTTTGTGGACGATCTCCGATCTTCAAACTCTGTACCATTGAGTGGAGCGTATATGGAATTTTCTGAGTGGATGATTGACTCTCTCTCTCTCTTTCTCTTTCTCTCTTTAACAAACTTCGATCTTCATACTCTTATAACTCTTGTCTAAAAGCACTAGACGTGAATAGAGGTTAAAAGGAACACAGTGGAATGGGGGTAGGGTGTGTGGACTGTATGACACTGATCGTTTTGGATGTGAGAAACCCTGGATTCCATTTCGGGACGAAGTTGTCTACCCCTCCATCCCACCCACCCCCACCTTTACAGTATATCTTGATTGGTGGTCTGGGCGCTAGTCTTTCAGATAAGATGACAATCTGATGTCCATGTGCTCAGCATGCTGCTAGCACATACTGAAGAATCCACGGGGATAAAAGAATTCTTGGGCAAAATCCTGTAAAATATCATGTTCCCAGGAAAAAAAACCGCAACCAAAAAACCAAAACAAAAACAAACGAAAAAAAACGCTTTGTGGCGCTGCACTATTTAATACAGGTGTACAAAATAATGAATGGGATGGATAAGTTATCAGTCGAAACATGTTTTTTCCTTTCCACAGGCTAGTATAACAAGGAATGCAGAAGGTAAAATATTTGTTAAACAAAGAAATACTAACATAAGAGCGTTTTGTTTTCCTAACAGAGTTGTTAAATTGTGGAATACAATTCCTTTTGAAATTAAATTTACTAACAGCATTAACAGATTCAAAAATGTCCTGGACGATGACGCATATTTGCTCAAGTACGAATATTAAGGCATGCTTTTCATACCCCAAAGAAAAGCGTAAACAATGAAGGATAGGGCGTTAAAAGGCCGGAAGGCCTATGCTTTTACTACTACTACTACTAGTAGTCGGCTGGGCTATAAGCAATATGAACCTGAACCTGAAAGTAATTTATCTTCTTTCGTAGTACGTTATAACCCTGGCGTTTGATTTTTATACATGTTGTTGGCTCTGTTGATAGATCAGTGTACACAGTATGAGTACTAGTGTCTCGAGTTCAGTCCCCGTGGACAACTTAAAAACTGGCCTGTTCGTTACTCATCTTAATGTTTCAGTAACACTTACGGCACCACTTTAGTGTTTCCTCCCGTGGGGATGCCGAGGGCTCTTTCAGTATAAATAGTATCCCCATCTTCTGGAAATTCTGTGCCAGAAATTTCGTCTTTTCTATCACTCTTTGTTTCTTCCTTGTTCCTTTGCTTTGTCATTTCTACCTATCATTTTCTGCCTTAATGGTTCACTCACCCGTATATGTTCGATAAAGTCTTACGTACTGTTCTCTTAGGATTGATAATTGCGCACATGTATTAAGTGTAACTTGGCTCTACGAAGGTGAGATATGCACAGGCAAGTTTTATGGCAGAACGGTTCGCCTTTTCAATTCCTGGCACAACAAGCACAATAACAAAATATTGTGAACCATGATTATTACCGTTTTTATCCAGAACGGTGCGCCTTTTTAATCCCAGGCACAACAAGCACAAGACCAAACTATTGTGAACCATACTCATTTTGTTTTTTATCCAGAACGATGCGACTTTTAAATCCCAAGCGCTTCAAATGTATGACCAGAATATTGTGAATCATAATTATCATGTAATACATTCTAATAAAAGTTCCTATGTCCACAGAAAGATGACAGACTGTGATCTTCCTTCACTGTGCCTTCAGTGGACAAAAATGCCGACATATCCAGGACCCGTGTCAACACCGCAAGACACCACAAGGCGTCATTTACACCTTTCCCCACCGTCTGGTTCATTTCGTCCGATCTTCATGATGACCCAGTAAGTAACTAGACCAGAACAAAAACTGGGGGTGGGTGGGATGGGATGGATAGAGGGAGGGGTTGCAAGAGGGGTATTGAGGTGGTGAGGATCTCAAGTTTTGTAGGGACCGGCTGTTTGATGTCTGTGCTAATCTGTTCTCCATCTGATGACGGTCTGACTCGCAGCCCAATACATCATTGGCATCTTGAACACTGAAGACCCTCCCCTCCTCTGTTCTGAGTCGGCCTGTGTATGTATTTCATGGACTTGAGATCTCTTTGTTCTGTTCGTCCCATGATAATTATCCTTGGTCTTCCTCTTTCGCGTTTTCCCTCGTGGGGAAAAAACGTGGCAGAATGGTTAAGACGTTCGCCTGCCATATCTAAATTCGGGGCTCCAGGGTTCGTTTACCGTGAGAGGCGTCGTCTTTTCTCCTTAGTTTGACCGGAAAATCGAACTGGACTAGACGTCCTTCGGAAGGGGACGAAAAACGAATCGAACTCGTGTACCTTCTGGCCTGCGCACCCTAAAGAATCCATGGCAGTTGAAAGTTGTGAAGAGCAGGACATTCGCCTGGTTGACCTGGCAAAAAACTATCGGTCTTGGAGAAAAAGGTTCGCTTCTCACTTCCCTTTCCCCTTGAGACACAATTAGTCTTCTTGCCTTTCTGGGGTCTTGGTGGAAAAAAAGTGACAGAGAAGACAGCTTGGGTCAAGGTCATTTGTCGAACAGGCTTGGGTATACTCTAACATCGTGTGTGTGTGTGTGTGTGTGTGTGTGTGTGTGTGTGTGTGTGTGTGTGTGCGCGTACGCGTGCGCGTGCGCGTGTGCGTGTGTGTGTGTGTGTGCGTGCGTGTGCGTGTGTGTGAGTGAGTTCGCGTGCATGCGTGTGTGTGAATGCGTTCACGTGCGTGCGTGCATGCGTGCTTGTGTACGTGAGACAGAAGATGACGGCTTGGGTCAGGGGTCACACGCCCTACTCCTATGCTGTTCCCCACCCCACCCACCACCCCACTTCGCGTGCGTTTGTGCCCTGTAGGTTTGGTTGTTGTTGGTGCGATTGCTTTGGTAAAGGGTTGGAGTGTGTGCCTTGATTTGAATCTTGAATCAAGATTTGGCGCCTTGCTGTTATAATTGTTTTCATTATGTCCGGTAAAGAGCAGTCTGGATAATGTGATTCTGCTCTCTTCGACTAGTTACTGGTTGGAGATGGTGTTAGGCCAGATGATTCCTCTGATTCTTCAAAAAGTTTCTTGTGTGTAGGGTTGACAACTTGATAAGGTCGCTTTTTGTCATTCTGAAGCCTTAAAGTGGGTTGAAAAGGACACAACTCTGGCACAATTCCACTTTGTATTTGTATTGCATTTGGGGAAACTGGTGAGATGACTGTTCCCAGACATTCGAACCCTTCAACCTGTCCCATCATGCTGTGCCATCTGCTGTCACTCTGCATGAGGGGATTTATTGTTTTTCACCGACCACCATGTCCCCAGTCCTCCAGTCATCTCACCAGGTGGCGGATGCACTTTGGAGATGGCCAGCAGAGCCGGTCAGGCTGAGAAAGCATTCACCGTTCTTAACGACAAATCCCTGTCGATTGGCACCGGGGAGAGAGTTCTTCAGTGTTATACAGAACCGATCTTGTTGTACAGATGCGAAACGTGGACAGTCCACACGCAAAGTCAACAAGATTGAGGCAGCTGAAATGTAGTTTCGAAGAAGAATGTTAGTTATATGGAGAGCAAAGAAAACAAACGAGACAGTCTTTAAAGAGGTAAACACTAAAAGAACATTAATGAATAGGATTGAAGAAGGACGGACAACATTTATAAGACGTTTTATGAGGCAAGAGAAATTAAAGTACCTAGTCACAACATAAAAGGAAGAGGCAAAAAGGGCACAAAAGGGAGGAAATACTGGACAGACTTGCGGAGTGGATGAAGAAAGATGGTTGGAGATGTAGTTGCAGTGACAGAAGATAGATTCGTATGGAGGACCATGATCGCCGACGCCATGCGGCAGGGTACATGATGGTATGGGGGAACCTCCACACGTTGTTCAGCATTTTGAGCATGTTGATGGTCTTACTGAGACATGCTGGATGGTGTTGTCTGCTCATCCATCGTGTCTCCCTCAGATGAAGACACTGCATGTCTTCCTTCAACTTCATCTTTGGTAAGAGTCCTGCTTCACACTTCTGCAAATATACGTATACAACAAAATGCATTAATGTGTGCCTGTACAGACCTTGTACATATACAAAAGCATAACGGACAAAACATTCCTTTACATGAAATTTTCTCTATTCATGAATGTAAACATGAAATCAACGTTCGAGGAAACCATCATCGCAATCCACCAAACCCAATCACATCACCACCATTACCCACCACCACCAACCACTACCACCATCACCTACCACCAACTACCACCACCACCACCACCACACATGCAGACAATAGGAATACATTTGATGTCTTCTCCTTATTGACAGATGACGGAAGAAACTAAATGAACAACGTCTAAGCTGGACACTATTCCAGACATCCCCAGAACGGACGGTACTGATGAGTTCCAGGATGTTTCTGCTTTACAGCAAAGGACGAAAACTGATGTCTGCCTTTATCAACGTGGCTGACAAACCACATAGCCACACATCTAAAAGCCCTGAATGTTTTCGACGAAGGTAACTGAACGGAACGTGTGTGTGTGTGTTCGTTCCTTGATTTAACGTCTTTTCACCATAAGTGATATTAGACGGGTAAAAATGGCATGGAGGATGATTTTTTTTTTTGGGGGGGGGGGGGGGGAGGGGATAGAGGGGAACAGAGTAAGAGACGGAAAAAAAATTAAAAGGAATCGGCAAGGTCTTTAGAAAAAGGATATGGATGAACAGAGAAAATTAATGAAACTAGAACAACGCTAACATCAAATGTAAAAGAAAAATCGTCATAAAAAGCAAAACAAAACAAAATAAAATAATGATAATTAAAATAATAACCTTAAAGTAACGCATTAACAGGACTGTGAACCAATGATTCTGAAATTTTAACTAACAGAACTTGATCTGATATTACTTCTTTAAAATGCTTTTCAAGATAGTTTCCTTGTGTAAACATCTTTGGTAAAAAATAACGAAGCTTTCTGCAGTAAAACAAATAGTGATACAATGTGAATTGTTCACCGCAAATACATAAAACGTTTTTACAATATTTTGTTTTCAAAGCGTTCAGTTGAATACAAAAATATGTGGTAACAATTAATCTCAAATGATATAACGAAGAATACTGCATTTTTTTACAGATATTTTGAACTGAAAGTTTGATTCTTTTTTGAGACACAAATTTTTCATTTAAATGTTAATGAAATCGAATCCATTATGCTAATTCTAGAAGTTATAAGCTTCTTACGAGGTGTTAACATGTAATTCTATGGAATTTTCAGAACGGAGTGCACCGGATTTAGCTGCTCTGTCAACTACGTTGTTACGTGAAGACCAACGTGAGAAGGCACCCAGCATAAACTGATTTCCGAGCCATTTATCTTTAAACAGTGTATTAGATGATTTGCCTCAATTATTAAATCAGGTCTTGTGTCTGTATCAAAAGACTGTAAGGCATATAATACAGATTTTGAATCAACAAAGAGAACTACTTTGAAAGACACAGGCCGAAGGCTTATTAAATAATGCAACGCTTGACAACAGCGACCAATTCTGCTGTATATATAGATACATTTGCCCCAATGAAAAAAGACTTTTTACGTTAAATTTTGGAACATAAAACGCTGCTCCAGCGCTCTGATTTGCTAAGACTGACCCATCAGTAAAAATGTGGAGGTGGGTACGGTACTTTTCACCGATGTGTTCACAAGCTGTGGATAGCGTAATGTTGACATTATCATCTTTATCAAACGTGGCCTTTAGCATTTCCCATGTAGGGATAGGCGTTAACGTTGGTTTCTCGGCTATTTCATCCATAGTTATGCTGGATTGTTTGATCAGGTCAGATGTAAGTTGCGGTTGTAATTTGTGATGAAATGGTTTTTTGCTCGTTTTGGAAAGTCAATATCAGACCTGATTTTAATTTCTTTGCTCACAAAATTATTCGCTTGTGAAGTAGTTATAATTGCAAACTTTGCTGTAGCTAGCTCACGATGGTTGTTTATTGGTAGAATTCCAGCAACTTTGTACGTTTCCAGAGTAGAAGCATGAGTTGGTACACCTAGTGCAATTTTAAGACTTTTGCAGTCCAAATTCTGAATCTTTTTTAGTAAATATTTGGGTGCATTGAAAAAAAACTTCTTGCGCGTAGGATAATTTAGACCTGACCAGCGCTGTTGACAGATGAATCAGTATATTTGTATCCATTCCCCAGGGTAATTTGCTTATTATCTTTAGAAAATTTAAGGATTTTCGTGCTTTCGTTAAAATATAATCAAAATGGACATTCCAGCTTAATTTCGACGTGATGTAAACTCCCAGAAATTTTACGACCTGTTTGTAATTTAACACTTCACCAAGCAATTTGAAAGGTGTGTGTGTGTGTGTGTGTGTGTGTGTGTGTGTGTGTGTGTGTGTGTGTGTACACGTGTGTGTGTGTGCACGTGTGTGTGTGTGCACGTGTGTGTGTGTGCACGTGTGCGCGCGTGTGTGCGTGTGCGCGCGTGTTTGTATGCGTGCATGTGTATGTGTGTGAGTTGTGTGTTTGTGTGTTTGTGTACCTGTGCGTGTGCCTGTGCTTAAAAGCGCGCGTGCGTTAAGTTGCTGTCTATGTATGTGTGGAGCGACAAATTACCAAACGCCCAGGTCCTAGCAAGTGCTGGTCTCCCCACCACGCACACACTACTCAGACAACGCAGGCTGCACTGACTTGGCCATGTGCGGCGGAAGGATGGACGTATCCCAAAGGATAACCTTTACGGCGAACTAGCCTCCGACAAGAGATTAATTAGCCGCCCCCAAAAGACGTCTGCAAGCGCGATATGAAAGCTTTGAGTATCAACAGAGCTGGGAAGACACAGCAGCCGATCGCAATAGATGGCACAGTGTGCTCCAGAAGCAACTCGGATTGGGGGAAAAGAAAATCCAGACCTTAGCTGAGGTGAGAACCAGGTGGAAAGCAAGCTCTAGAGAAGGCAATCCCATGCCAGCATCCATACACGCATCCAAAGTCGCAGAGACTGCTTTTCCCGCATCGGCCTTATCAGCTACAGCGGATGCTGCTCCAGAGGCGTCAACTCGAATCGACACGACACTAGAGCGCACCATCCATAGTCGATGTCGACTGACGGAGGCCTACCACTGTTAAAACCGTTCTCATTGGCGAGATCTTGAGGTTTCTACCTAACTTATGAAAAAAACAAAAAACATCCGGCGGAGATTTGAACCCCAGTCCTCTTGCCTAACAGGCGGTGATATTGACAAGTAAACTACTGAGGATTACAGAAATGGTCATCTGTTGTGAACTTGACCACATAGTTTCAGACGCTGTGTTGATTCTTCTGGTTTCATGCGACAAACGCTACGAAAGCCACAATCCAAAATTCTGTATTTATATGGAGAGCAAAGAAAACAAAGAGGACACACCTAGAAATCCAAGTTATATTCCCATCGGACGGTGATTTTTCTCCTCCTTCCACTGCACCTCGAGCGGTGGTCTGAGTGCTAGTCTTTCAGATGGCACACTAAACCAAAATGCTGTACCCGAAAAGGGGTGTGGGGTGGGATGTGGATGCCGGAGGATCTTCAGTGCTAGAAATTTCCTCCTTCCTCTCATTCTCTGTTCCCTCCTTGTTCCTTTCCTTTCTATCATTTCTTCTATCATATTCTGCTATGCTGGTCTGTTGATCTGTTTGTGTTGATCGAGATGTGTACATTTTGCTATGGCTGTAGCGCAGGCAGCTGGGCTTTAAACAGTAATAGTGATTGAAATAAACGGAGATGCTTTAAGCAGCAATTATTTTTGGCATATTGAACGTCTGCGGCAGCAAAGTTTTCCTTGGCAAAAGGAAACACCCTTAGGCAAACAAAAATATATGCATTTAGATATAACAAAGGGAGGTGGCACCGTACGACGGCGATGTACTTTGTGTTGAAAAACCTGCTGCAACAAAAGTTTTTTTTGGCAAAAGAAAACACCCTTTGGTAAACAAAAATACATTCATATAGCTATAAAAAAGGGAGGTGGCGCCGTGGATGGCGATGTTCTTTTAACATGAAGGTCAATCCCCATTTCACGTGGTAAAACTGCGTTAGGTCCAAAAACAATGACCCCAATGCCATCCAATCCAATCCAGTCTAGTTTGTTCTATCAAAGCGACGAGAAAATTGTCCAACTGAGATTTTCTTTCCTGTTGTGAAATGTTAGTCATACAGCACAAAATGATACATCCTTCAAACCAAAAGGAGTTCAGTTTTAAACATAAACGGAAATAATCCCTAATTTGAGTGCAGTGACCTGAAATGCTCTAAGTTTCCAGAACACTTTATCTGCTAGTTCTTTTGAATCTGTTCCTGATTCGAGGGACTGTGCAGCCGTTCAGACTAATATGTTAAGTGCGTATGACTAATTAATTCTGTTTTGATTGTTTTTCCGGTGTGTGCATGTGTTTTTTGTTTTCCTATGAAAGCGAGTTTTCTACAGGATTTTGCCAAAGGCAGTTCTTTTGTTGTGGAATCTTGTACTTCCACCCATCTGTCCGCCCCTGTCTATCGGCATGTCTAAGCATGCATCCACTATCTACCTTGTATGTTTGTATCCATTTACGTTAAATCATTTGGACTTTTTAATTTTTTTATTTGTCTATTTACGTATTTTGTGCAAGTCTTTGCACATACAATTTTGGTCACACATTGTTGCAGTTTGCCCGTAATGACCTCACACCACGCCAGGATAGTAGCTTACGCTCTGCATCGTAAAAAGCAGCAGCAGCAGCAGCAGCAGGAAGAAGATCAAAACCAAGTAAGTCTTCCATTACATATATTATGGAAACCAGAGACAAACAAAAAACATGAAGAAAGAGAAACCAACAGTAATAGTGATTTCTAGGTGTGTCCTCTTTCCACTAGGCCATACTCTATTTTAAATACAGAATTTTGGATTGTGGCTTTCGTAGCGTTTGTCGCATGAAACCAGAAGAATCAACACAGCGTCTGAAACTATGTGGTCAAGTTCACAACAGATGACCATTTCTGTAATCCTCAGTGTATACTTGTCAATATCACCGCCTGTTAGGCAAGAGGACTGGGGTTCAAATCTCCGCCGGATGTTTTTTTTTTTTTTCATAAGTTAGGTAGAAACCTCAAGATCTCGCCAATGAGAACGGTTTAACAGTGGTAGGCCTTTTCTAAACCCTGCCTGATTCACAAGAAAAACAAATAAAACAAAACACGAAAAATAGTAAAATAAAAAGAATGAACAAAAAGATGAAGAAGAGGAAATGAAAAAGACAAGGGAACACGAACAAGAAAGGCAAGAACAAGGACAACATAAACAGAAGAAGAAGAAGGAAAAAATAACAGCAAAAACACAAGAACAACAACATATACAACATAAAACTGAGCAAGAAGAAAAGGAACAATCACAAAGTTTGCACTATAAAACAAAACAACACAAAACCAACAAGAACGGGAACAACGGGAACGACAACAATGAAAACGGGAACAACGGGAACGACAACAACAAATACGGGAACAATGGGAACAACGAGAACGGGAACAACTGGAACGACAACAACTAGAACGGGAACAACGGGCACGACAACAATGAGAACGGGAACGACGAGAACGGGAACAACGGAAACAACGAGGACGGGAACAACGGGAACGGCAACGAGAACCGGAACAACGGGAACGACGACAACGAGAACTGGAACAACGGAAACGACAACAACGAGAACGGCAACGACAACAACGAGAACGGGAACAACGGGAACGACAACAACGAGAACGGGAACAACGGGAACGAGCACAAGGAGAACGGGAACAACGGGAACGACCACAACGAGAACGGGAACAACGGGTACGACAACGAGAACGGGAACAACGGGCACGACAACAACGGGAACGACAACAACGGGAGCGACAACGTGAAGGACAACAACGAGAACGGGAACAACGGGCACGACAACAACGAGAACGGGAACAACGGGCACGACAACAATGAGAACGGGAACTACGGGAACGACAACAAATAGATTGGGAACTACGGGAACGACAACGAGAACGGGAACAACGGGCACGACAACAACGAGAACGGGAACAACTGGGACGACAACAATGAGAACGGGAACTACGGGAACGACAACAAATAGATCGGGAACTACGGGAACGACAGCGAGAACGGGAACAACGGGCACGACAACAACGAGAACGGGAACAACGGGCACGACAACAACGAGAACGGGAACATCGGGAACGGCAACAACGAGAACGGGAACATCGGGAACGACAACAACGAAATCGGGAACAACAGGAGCGAGACCTTCGAGAACGGGAACAACGGGCACGACAACAACGAGAACGGGAACATCGGGAACGGCAACAACGAGAACGGGAACATCGGGAACGACAACAGCGAAATCGGGAACAACAGGAGCGACACCAACGAGAACGGGAACAACTGGCACGACAACGAGAACGGGAACAACGGGAACGACAACAACGAGAACAGGAACAACGGGAACGACAACAAAGAGAACGGGAACATCGGGAACGGGAACAACGTGAACGACAACAACGAGATCGGGAACAACAATGAGAACGGGAACAACGGGCACAACAACAACAACGGGAACAACGGGCACGTCAACGAGAACGGGAACAACGGGAACGACAACGAGAACGGGAACAACGGGCATGAACAACGAGAATGGGAACAACGGGAAGGACAACAACGAGAACGGGAACAACGGGAACGACAACGGGAACAACGGGAACGACAACGGGAACAACGGGAACGACGACAACGAAAACGGGAACAACAACGGGAACAACGGGAACAACAACAACGGGAACAACAACGACAACGAGAACAACGAGAAGGACGACAACGAGGACAACGATAACGAAAACAATGACAACGAGAACAATGACAACGAGAAGATAGACACTGAGAAGAACGACACCGAGAAAAAACAACGACGACAACGGGAACAACAACAACGGGAGCAACAACCACGAGAACAACAACGAGAACAACAACGACGACAACGAGAAGAGCGACAATGACAACGAGAAGAACGACAACAACGAGAACAACAACGGGAACAACGAGAACATCAACGAGAACGACAACGAGAACAACGAGAAGAGCAACAACGTCGACATCGAGAAGAACGACGATGACAACGAGAAAACAACGACGGTGATAACGAGAAGAACGACAACGATGATAGCGAAAAGAACAACAAAGACAACGAAAAGAACAGCAACGAGAACAACACAAACGAGAACAACGAGAACAACACAAACGAGAACAACGAGAACAACACAAACGAGAACAACGAGAACAACACAGAACAACAATGATAACAACGAAAAGAACAACGAGAACAACCACAACAACGAGAACAACAACGAGAACAACGACGACAACGAGAACAACGACAACGAGAAAAACGAGAACAACGTCAACGAGAAGGAGGACAACAAGAACGACAAAGAGAAGAATGACAACGAGAACAGCCACGAGAACAACCATGAGAACGACAACAACGAGGACAACAAGAACAACAACGAGAAAAACGAGAATAACAACTGGAACAACAACAGCGGGAACAACAATGGGAACAACAACGGGAACAGCAACAACAACGGGAACAACGAGAACAACGAGAAGGACAACGATAACGAGAACAATGACAACGAGAACAATGACAACGAGAAGAATGACACCGAGAAGAACGACACTGAGAACAACGACGACAACGGGAACAACGACAACAACAGTGACGAAAACAACAATAACGAGAACAACAACGAGAGCAACAACCACGAGAACAACAACAACGACGACAACAACAACGAGAAGAACGACAATGACGACAACGATAAGAACGACGACAACAACGAGAACAACAACAGCAACGGGAACAACGAGAACATCGAAAAAGAACAGGCAGAACAACGAGAAGAAGAACGAGTACAAGGACAACGAGAAGAACGACGACAACGGGAACAACAACGACAACAACGAGAACTACAATGACGAGAACAACAATAACGAGAACAACAACGAGAACAACCACGAGAACGAGAACAACGACGACAACAACAACGAGAACGACAATGACGACAACGAGAAGAACGACGACAACGAGAACAACAGCAGCAACGGGAACAACAAGAACAAGAACAACGAGAACAACGAAAAGAACAAGCAGAACAAGAACAACAACAAAGAGGACGACAACGAGAACGACAATGGGAACAACGACAACGAGAAGAAACGACAACAGGAACAATGACTACAACGAGAACAACGGAACAACGAGAACAACAATAACGAGAACAACAACGAGAACAACAACGACAACAACAACGAGAAGAACGACAACGAGAGGAACGACAATGAGGAAAAACGACGACAACGAGAGGAACAACTACGACAACGAGAACAACTACGACAATGAGGAGAACAACGACGACAACGAGAACAACAACGAAACACCGACGACAATGAGAAGAACAACGACGACGACAACGAAAACGAGAACAACAACAACGAGAAGAACAACAATGACAACGAGAAGAACGACGAGAACGAGAACGAGAACGACAATGAGGACAACAACGAGAACGACAAAGAGAACAACGAGAACATCAATGAAAATATCGAGAACAACATCGAGAACAACAACGAGAACAAGAATAACAACGATAACAACAACAACGATAACAACAACGATAACGGCGACAACAACGATAACGGCGACAACAACAACATCGAGAACAACAACGAGATCAACAACGAGGACAACGACAACGAGAACAACAACAACGAGAACAACAACAGCGACAACAACGAGAAGAACGACAACGAGAAGAACGAGAACAACAACAACAACAACATTACTGTTATTATCGCACAATAATAACAGTATCAACATGAAAAAAAAAGGATAACGAAATCAAAACCAATAACGGCAAGAAAGTCGTGAGAAATAGAAAAGTGAAAAGGACAACAAGCTGAAAAACAAGAAGCAGAAAAAGAATGTCTTTGATATCAATAACGGCAAAGATATGAACAAGTCATCACTAAAATCACGAAAAAAAGTGGAAAGGAAAACATCGAGAACAAAAAGTAAATCGAAGACAAAATAGCAGCAAGACCAGGAATAAAAATAATAAAAAAAAATACTGAACAAACAAAACTAGTGGACGAAATCAAAAGCAATAACAGCAAGAACAACGAAAACCACCTGAAACGATTTGAAGAAAACGAGCAACAAAATAAAACAGAAGAAAAGAAACAACTACAACATCAACAAAAAACAATCAAAAGAAAAACAACCGGGACACGAAAGAATCAGAAAAAGAAGCGCATTCATGACAAGAACAACAGAAACAAGAGAAAATACACGAGCATGAACAAATACTGCAAGAAAACGACGAAACAATAGAACAACAAAGTCAACAGGAACAAGAGAAGGAACAAGTAAGGGAAGAACAAATAGAGAAGAGCAAAACACATCAGCAAGAATACGATCACAATATGAACTCATGAGCGAACCAGAACATCAAAGGCACCAAGGAACAGAAACAAACAAAATTATCTTCAGAGAGAAATAATACGAGACAGAAAAACACGAGAAAAAAAGAACAGAAGCAATAAGAACTACAAGAGCGGCAAAAAGACAAAAAAACACCTAAACAAAATTGTTCTAAAGAAAAAATACAGAAATTGGCAACAGCACGAACACAAGAATAATATCAACAAATAGTCAAATCACAACACCAAAGTCACTAACAATAACACGAGTTGCAAAGTGTAATAGACAAAGCAAAAACAAGATGACAAAAAAAAACAAAACAAAAACAAAAACCACTACTATAACAATACACGATAGAGAACACACACCCACGTACCCTCCCCCCCCCCCCCTATTCCAAAAGAAAATAAAACAGCACACAAACAAAAAAATCAGAAAAGAGAAAACAAAAATATTACTGGGTAAACAGCAAATTCGTAACAATTATTATTGCACTATCGACAACAACGGTACCAACATGGATAAACAGATATGAAAAGAATCAATAACAACAAGAAAACCAGGAGAAACGGAAGAGTGAAAGGGACAAGAGGCAAAACAAGATGACGAAAAAGTCTGATAACAATAAGAGCAAAACCATAACAAATCGCCAAGAAAAGTACGACGAAGAAGACTGGAACAGAAAAAAATCAACAAAAAGTAAACAAAAAAACGAATAGCAGCAGGACAAAGACAAGAATGAACAAAAAAAGACTAAATAACCAACCGAGGGACAAAATCAAGAGCAGAGGCAGAAGAAAAAAAAAAGAAACTGGCTGAAACAATATAAAGACAGCGAGCACACTCTAACAAAAAAAGGAAAACGAACAAAACAAAGAAAAACAACTGAAAAACAAAAGCGAAAGACAGCAGGGAAGTAGAAGGTGAAGCATAAATATCAAGAACGATGAAAACGATGGAAAAATACAAAAATAACCAAAGACACCAAGAAGAAACAAAAACCAAAAGCAAAGAAAAAAAGAAAAACACCAACAGCAAGAACGGAAAGAATAGAAAAGTAAACACAAAAAGAGAACAGATGATAAACCAAAATATACAAGTCAAAGAAACAAAATGAACAATAACAACAAAAGATAACGAAAACAAGAAAGAAATGGCACAGGAAAGATGACAACCCACAACAAAGAGTATAAGAATAACACCAAATGGCAGAACTACAACATCAGGAGCACAAGTAAAATAAACCAAAACAAAACAACAAAGAACAAACTCCCAGGGAAAAGACAATGAAACCATGTAGGCAAGAGCAATAGGGAAAAAATCAAGAACAGACAGAAAAACCACGACTCAAACCTTAGCACAGCTGTGTCAAAAGCAAAAAATATTTACGACAAATCAACAAAAATGGAAATAAAAAATCATGAATAGAAACAAAATTCAACTAGAAGTCAAACATACATCCAAACAATAGCAACAAAAAAGTCGAGGAGAACCAGAATGGAAACGAGGACAGCAAGAACAAGCTAGAGAGGAAAAACGACAAGAACATAGCACATATACCATAACCACCAAGAGCATCAACAAGCACACGGATACGAAACTACTGAGCAGAACAAAAACAATAAGGCAAAAACAAAGAAAACTCAAAACAGGAGATTGGAAAAAAAACTATTAAGACTACAACTCGAATCAGAAACCCGAAATAGAGCAAAGAAAACAACACAGAAGCAAAAAACCCCCCCCAAAAACCCCCAAAAAACAATACATGGCAAATCCATAACTTTTATTGTTGCACAATCATTAACGACAGCGTCACAAGGACAGACGGACACAGAAGCAAAAAAAAAAACAACAGTACGAAAAGAAGAACAAAAGAAAAAGCAAAAGAGACCAAAAGCAGAATGACAAAAAGCGGGAACAGAACGTATGTGGTAACATGAGCAACAAAAACACTACAAACAAATCACCAAGAAAAGCACAAAGAAGAAGAGAGAAAGAAGAAAAGTAAAGAAAAAGAAGTACCTCAAAACGAAGATAAATACCACAAAAAACAAGATCAAGAATGACAAAAATGAAGGAAACGAGCACAACTGGGGCAAAGTCAAAACCAACAGAAAAAAAATCATATTTAGAAAATAACAAAATAAAGCAGTATGGAAAACAAGAAAAATGCACACAAACACACAAAAGAATCGAAGCCCCTCAAAACCAAAACAAAAGGAAACAAAGAAAAAAAAAGGATCAATGACAAGAATAACAAAAGCAATGCGAAGAAAATAAAATCATAAACAAATGCCGTAAACTCTTAGAGAAACGAACAAAAGAACAAAGTCAAGAAGAGCAAGAAGAGGAACAAGCACATGACGGAACTAGAACACCAAAGGCACCAAGGAGCAGCAACAAACAAACCATAAAATTCAGAGCGGAACTAACAACACAACAAAATAAGACAAAAAAGAATAATAAGAGCAACTAGAACATCAAAAACAGCAAAAGAACAAGAAAAACAAAAATGAAAACATGAAATTTAGAACAGCACCAAAAACAGCAAGACGAAGAAAGGGAACTACTACAACAGACGGCACAACTACGAAAGTAACAAGACTATAAAAACATACAAACAGAACAACAACAAAAAACCCCACAGCAAATGCATAAGAACAATGTCAATACATGCTAGAACTACATCACAAAGAACACCAGTAATAGCTAGAAATCGAAAAACAAATTAAAACAACAAAAGAAAAAAGTACCAAAAACAAGAGCAACAAGAGTACGAACAGCAAAACCAAACCAATGAGAAATATCAGAATCTAAATATACAAGTCAAATACAAAACAAATGAACAAATAGAACAACAAAATAACAAAATACGCAGAAAAAAAAAGAATAAAACGAAGTACAGAAAATAACTAGAGTAGAAGATGAAAACCCACAACAGCAAGAGTACAAGAACATCAACAAATAGCAGAACTACTTATTATGATCACCAGTAATATCGGGAATAAAGAAAACTTAACAATGCAGAACCCCAAAAAGACCACAACAAAAAAACAAATGGGAAAATGACGACATGAAAACAAACAAAAAAACCAAAACCAAACAAAACAAAAACACGAGCAAATGCAATGAACAAAAAAAATAACAAAAACAAACAGAATAAACATCCAATGAGAGCAAAACCAAGAACAAAAACGAAGACAGTTACAATTCAAAACACAGGAGCATCAAGAGCACCACCACAACAAATCAACAAAAAATGCACTTAACAAAACGAAAAACAAAACCCAAAGTCAATTGGAAATTAAAACAGTACACTAGAATAGCAACAGCAAGATCAACAAGAAACCGAAGAAACGAGGACAGAAAGAACGAGATAGTATAAAAAGTGTAAATAAGAAATGCTGAGCAGAACGGAAACAATGCAAAAACCACAAAACGGGAGAATAAAACGACGAAAACTACTACTACAACTCAACAAACAAACAAAACCCCGCCAACTGCAAGTCACCAAGAAAAGCACGAAGAAAAAGAGTGAAAGGGAACTGTACCAAGAACAAGAAGTACATTAAAAAAATAAGAAAAAACGTCAACAAGAACACGATCAAGAAAAAAAGACAGAACGATTATCATAAGGAAACAAAATCAAAAGCAACAACAACGTTGAGAAAACAAAACCCGCAGCTTACGCAGCAATATAAAGAAAGCAAGAAAATAGAATGAAAAAATGAACACAAAACAAAAAGGAAAAACAAGACTGGAAAAAAGGGAAAGAAATACTGATACAGAAAGAAAAAAAATATGGCATTAATAACAAGAATGATAGATTGAAAATACAAACATAACGGCACACAAAAAGTCAAAAAACAAAAGCAACAACAAAACAACAAAAAGAAAAAGAAAAAAGAAACAAAAAGGAAAAATAACATAACAAAAAAAGGAAGGAAGAAGAACAGGACGAACAAGCATAGAAGAGCAAAAAGTGCACGAGCAAGAATACACTGGCAATATCAACATAACGAGAACCAGAACACCAGCGCCACCAAGGAACAAGAACAAACACAACTTTAGAAGAGAACAAAAGCAAGAAAAAAGCAGTAGGAACAAGCACACATACAAAATCAAAAATTACAAAATCAAGAACAACACCAAAGGTCAACAAGATGAAGAAAATGAACAATTGCAAGAATAATAGGAGTAGAAAAATAAACGTCCCCCCACTCCCCACCCCGGACAGAAAAAACAACAAAAAAACAAAAAAGCATGAACATAAGAACAGTGTCAACACATACTATGACTAAAACACAGAGTACGAAGAAAAATGACAAAGCAAAACAACCACTACAAGAGCATTAAGAAAATGTAGCAAAGACAAGAAGAGAATAAATACAACCAAACTATACAGGTCAAACAAAAAAGAAAAACATCTACAAAAACAAGACAAACGAGTACAGGAATTACTAGAACAAGAATAAAACAATATCAACAAAAAGTGGAACAACAACATCACGAATACCTGATGTATCTTTAATAAGTAACATTACGATGCAGAACAAACAAACAACAACATAAAACAAACAAAAACACGAGCAAAAGGAACAGGAACCGACAAAAAACAGATAAATATCCAAAAAGAACAAAATCAAGAACAAAAACAGACAAATGCATCCCAGGATAGAACACAACCACGTCAGCAAAACACAATTACAATAAATCTACAAAAATGAAAGCAAAGTGAAGACAAACACCAAAGTGAACTAGACGTCAAAACAAGCAAACAAGAATAGCAACAACAGCCAACAAGAACCCGTAGAGAGAGAGGTCCAGATAAGGGAAAATCTGTTAACAGCAAGAACAGACGAATAATGCTAAGAAATACGTCGTAATGGAATCACATCACCAAGAGCACCAACAAGAATACAACAAGATACTAATGAGCAAAACAAAAAGACAAAAGAAACAAACTGGAGAATAAATCGACAACACAACAAATGCTACAACTACTAAGAGGAATCAAAAACACAGCAGCTAAAGGAACAAGAAATCAAAGATTAAAAACGAAACAGAATAGAATAACAAACAACATTAAAAGCAAAGCACATGACAACTAGACCTAAACAATCAAAATCAATATAGGTCAAGACGAAGAAGAAAGAAGAGGAACACGGCAAGAAATAAAAGAGCTATCTTTTGAGCCCCTGGATCGTGTCTCCATGTATACATTCCTTGAGTTAGTGATACATTGAATGAGCTCGGGACATGTCCCACTGTTTGTTTGCCCTGGCAGAGCGGGCACGCAAGGTCATCTGATTTCCCACATTTCACCATATTCGAAAACAAGATTTAAACAGAACTGAAAATGAAACTGATTCTGAGAGTGGCCACGTTCCAACTTAAGAATCTTTGGAGGTTCCTCTTCTCTGTTTTATCTTTTTGGATTGCTTCTCAAGTCGTTGTAGCATGTTTTCCACAGCCAGACACTTTCGGTAAGCTTCTTCTCTGGACTTACAGAGCCAGCTATTCGTTGTCTGTAAGGTGTTTTACTCAGCCTTGCAGCCTTGAAAGTGGATGGTTTTCCATTTGAATTCAGATGAGATAGTTGTCTGAACTAGTTGATATCACGTGAGTTCTGTTCTTTTGGAACGTGTACTCCATCTGCTACAATCCATTGGTTGCTAATCTTCAGATCCTCCATGCTGATCAAAACTTGAGGACACGTGGACATTTTTCACACAGCAGGTAGGCTGTTTCTTTACGCCCAGATGATGATTTCAAGTGATGCTTCGACCTGAGGACTGGAGTGCTTTCCTTTTTACACCATTCCAGAGCTGCTTATCTATTGTGATCCGTCCCTGATTTGGGTGGCTGGAATAATTTCCTGCCAAACTGGAAGGGGTGTCTGAAGTAATTTGGGGATGTTTTGCTACTGCTGCTCCTTGCGTATTCTGCTTTGCTGAGGGCACTATTTTCTTTCATGCTTTTTATAATCCTTTTTCTCAAATTATGAAACAGCTTTCATTTGTTTCTTTAACTCCTTTTTTTCCTCTGGATATCCTCATCTAATGCTGATGTGTGGATTTCTCAGGAGGGGTTTTCACCTGTGGCCGTTTTACTCCACAGGCGTCCCTTCATGTTGCATATACAGAGTATCTGAAAGTGGCTAGGCTGAGTTTCAGTGTGCATCAGCGCATTTAGTTATGGATGATTTCTTTATCTAGCCTTTGCCATTAGTCTTTTGCACTTACAGACGGGTAGATCGAATATCTGGCGTAGCATCAACAGTAGTTTCGTCTGAACAATCATCGTGGATGTCCTTGGCATTGCAATTTGATTCTTGGTCCTGGTTTTCCGACATTGTATCTATTGACGCAGAAAACTGCTATTCATTGAATACGGCCCTTTTTCGTCCTGTGGATCTTTATGCCACGCTTGGTACAGAATCTGCTTCCACAGCACACGAAAATTCACTTTTTTCCTTCTATTTCTGGTCTGTTGTGGATTTCTCCTCTTTGCTGGTGTTGTTGTTGCTGTTGTTGTAGCTGTTGTCGGCTATCATGCTGTGTCGATATGGGTGAGTATGTATGAATGTATGTGTATATGTCTGTGTGTGGGCATGTGGATGTATGCATGTACTTACTGTTATTTGTTGTCATCTCTTACCTGTTTATTTATCTACATACTCCTTTATTTTGTAGTTATTTATTCACCTACTTACTTCTTATTCACTTGCTCGCTCGCTGGCTTACTTACTTACTTACTAACTTACTAACTTACATACTTACTTACTTACTTATTTACATATCGATGATTAAGAAAACATTGGCTTCATCTAGTTGATAGATGGTTGAGCATTTGGATATTGACTGGGGGGGGGGGGGGGCGGTTCTGTCACGTGAGACGAGGTTATACATATATACATATTAGCTAGTTGTGCTGTGTCAGACCTTTAATTATTTATATATTTACTTTATATAATATACATATATGTATATATATATATATATATATATATATGTGTGTGTGTGTGTGTGTGTGTGTGTGTGTGTGTGTGTGTGTGTGTTTCTTTTTTTGAAGGTAAGATACACACATACACATGTCATTTACATGTAACTAAGATTATTCCAGTGGTAGGCTGATGAAATACCAGTATAAAATATAGACTAGGTGCAACATAGTCTAGGTAGGGCCTCAGGACCTGGCCACCTCATGGGTTTATGTACTGACTTAAGGGTAGTAGTAGGCCTCCTTCGGTCATGGCTGACCATGGACAAAGTATATCCGACCTAATGTCTAGATGGACTGTCTGCTTGGTCCAAGCAGCGTCGCCTGTGACTGTAGAGACCAATGCGAGAGAGGCAGTCCCTGTCGCAGCGGTCGCATGTGTATGCTGATGCTGGTCTGTTGGCTGTCATCCCTTTTCTGCGAATTCGCTTTTCTGCTGCAGCAGCTGACAGTTTGTCCTCACTAATCCGCAGCTGTTTCTTGAGAGTGGTTCTCCAGCTGTTGCGGTCATCTGCGAGGTCCTCCCAGGACTCAGTTTTGATCTCAAGCGCCTTCATGTCACGTTTGCAAACATCTTTGTATCTCAGATGTGGGCGGCCAATGTTTCTCTGCCCTGTGGCAAGTTCACCATAAAGGATGTCCTTTGGGATGCGACCATCTTCCATGCGGCGAACGTGGCCCAACCAGCGCAGCCGACGCTGTCTCAGCATGGTATGCATGGTTGGGAGGCCAGCGCGGGTCTGGACTTCGATACTGGTCATCTTGTCTTGCCCGGAAATGCCGAGTATGCGCCGTAGGCTTCTCTGGTGGAAGGTATTGAGCCTTTTCTCCTGATGAGCATGCGTGGTCCACGCCTCGCTGCCATACAGCAAGGTGCTGAGGACACAGGCGTTGTATACAGCCATCTTTGTCTTCGTGGTCAGCTTGGGATTTGTCCACACCCTTTGTGTGAGGTGGGCTAGTGTTGTGGCTGCCTTCCCGATCCTCTTGTCGATCTCTGTGTCAAAGGATAGGTTGTCGGTGATGGTGGACCCAAGGCTTAAGGATAGTGCCATGATCAACATACACGTGGCACCTGTGACGTTAGTATATATGGAATTTATTCAGAGCGCGGAGACGTCATCTTGAGAAACTGAAACGCTGAAACACAGAATGTGGATTTCTAGTCGGTACCAGGTTGGGGACAAGAGATTCACCATTCTCTTCCCCTTTCTGCGAATCCTGGGAAAATCTTTCATTTTTGGAAGAAGAGGCTAACTGAAGAAAGGCAAGGTGGGGAGTCAGCCCACAGAGTCCATAAATCTAGTCTTTCCCAGTGTCATCCTGTTTTTTGTGGACATCCTCTGAACTGTTCCTGAAAGTCAGAGCCGGGCAACAGAAGGTTCTCGGAAGAGAAACCCTCGTCAAGCGAATGTTTTGGCCCTGAACTCCTTTCAGTCTAAGGGGACTGGACAGCATCCGGGTCCTGACTGTTGGATGCTCTTTTGTTGTTACCAACGTGTGTGTGTGTGTGTGTGTGTGTGTGCGTGCGTGCGTGCGTGCGTGCGTGCGTGTGCATGCGTGTGCATGCGTGTGTGTGTGTGTGTGTGTGTGTGTGTGTTGTTTTAATAGAAGTCAGTTCTCCGTCTGGATTCTAATCCCTGCCTCTAAGGAGATCAGCAAGACAGTATTCTTTTTCTGTTGTTCATGATGGTAGTAGTCTTTGAATTGAGTGATCCATCTGATTAGACAATGGATGCTCTCGGTTGAGGAGTCGGATGGTGAACAGCATCAGCTGTAATTGAACAAGGTAATTCTTGAGTTGAGTCCTTGGCACAGCTGACGAACTCGAACATGAATGTTGATAGGTGATCGCTGCTGCAGCTTTCTTTTTCATTTCTCCTATATCAGTGGAGTTCGTTTCTTCTCTACGGTGACCATGCCTTCACGTACAGCCTTCACTAGGCACAGCAATTTGTAACTTTCGTTTTTGGAGGTGGACACACTGATATCAGCTGATTTCGGGTCTCATTTGCAAGATTCCGTATATAACAGCATTGAACGCCGTGTGCGCCAGAGTCCTGCAGTGATCTCTCCGTACAGTGTATCTTCATGGATACGAGTATCTTGCATGTGGCAAACATGGCCGAATCACGTGAATAAATTTCAACAGAAAGGCTGCAACTGAAATGTTAAGGTAAGGACTGTACCAAGAGAAAGTGGTTCCAGGATTGGGAAGGGACAAATGGGAGAAAACTTTGAAGGAGGATACCAAGGGGAGGGAACTTGCTTGATGCCCTGCCCATGCTTTGCTGTATTTATGATTCTTCTTTTCTTGAATAAAATTCTTTTCAAACCAACTCTGGTGGAGGAGGACCAACGGGGTAAAATATAAAAGGGGAAACAGAACGAGGGTTATAGACCTTTTCGGAGAGGTAACGTAGGTGAACTTAAGTGAACGGCGAAAAGACTAAGTGAAGGGAACTTGGAATTCAGTAGGGACCGATGGAGAAAATAGGGAAATTGGGGAGGGTTTAAAAGAAGTGGGGCGAACTACGGGAGATGGGAAAGAGACTTGAGATGAGAGAAATTGGGGATTGGGGGCAGAAGGGGGAACCACAAAGGAGGGAAGGGACATTGGGGGGAGGGGGTACCCCAAGGGACGGAGGGAATTTTTGGGGAGCAGAGGGGGGGAGCACAAAGGGAGGAGGGACCTGTAGGGGCAGAAGTGGAAACCCCTTGAGACGGGGGGGGGGGGGGTGAGAACCCATGGGAGGGACCTCGGAGAGGGAGAACCAATGGAGGGGTACTTGGGAAGGGAACCAGTGGGGAGGAAGTTGGGGAGGAGAACCATGGGAGGGAACTTGGGGGTGAAATGGAGGGAATTTGGGATGGGGTTGGGAGAAACGGGATTACTTGGGGAGGGAACCATTGGGAGGGAAGTTGGGGTAGGGAGGAGGAGCAAAGGAAGGGAGAGAATTTTGGGAGTCAAAGAAAGAGGAAACCCAAGGGAGAGAGGGAACTGTGGGGGTTGATGAAGGGGGTAGCCACAATGGAGGGAGGGGAACTTTAGAGGTCGAAGAGGGGGGGGGGGTTGCCCCGAAGGAGGGAGGTAAATTTGGGGATCGAAGAGGGAGGGAGCCCCAAGGAAGGGAGGGAGGGAAACAAAGGGACGGAACTCCGGGAAGTAGAACAAATGGGATGTTACTTGGGGGGGTTGGGGAGAACCAATGGAATGGAATTTAGGGAGGAAACCAATGGGAAGGAACTAGAGGAGGGAGAACCAAAGGGAAGGTACTTTGGGATGGAACCAGTGGTAGGGACTTGTGGAGGGAGAATCCATGGGAGGGAAATGGGACGGGGGCCGGGAGAACCAACTTCGGAAGGGAACCAATGGGAGGGTACTTAGGGAGGGGGGGAGAACCGAAGGGAGGTACTGGGTGGGAGGAGAACCACTAAGAGGGAATTTGGGGAGGGAGAACCAAAGGAAGGGAACATGGGGAGGGAGAATATGAGGGTACACTTGGGAGGAGAACCAATGAGAGGGTACTTGGTATGTGGGGGATCCAATGGGAGAGAAAATGGGGAAGTAGAACCAATAGGAGGGTAATGGGGGGAACCCATGAAAAGTACTGGGAGAGTGGGGGAGAAGCAAAGTGAGGGAATATGGGGAGGAGAACACCAATGAGATGGATACTTTGGGGGAGGGGAGCAACCAATGAGAGGGAACTTGGAGGTGGGGGGCAGGAGAACCATTGGGAGGGAACTTGAGGAGGGAGAACCAATGGAAGGGAACTTGTGTAGGGAGAATCAATGGGAGGGAACTTGGGGGTTGGGAATCAATGGGAATGAATTTGGTGAAGAATGAGTTGGAGGATATTTTGGTGGGGGATGGGGGTGAACCAATAGGAGGGATCTTGCCGAGGGAGAACCAATGGGAGGTTTGCTGGGGGGGGGGGGGGTGCACCAATGGATGGAAACTTTGGGAGGGAGAACCAACGAGACGAAACTTTGGGAGGGAGAATGACTGGTCTGTGGTCTGTGTCAAGGTTTGCATTTGGAATGGCTCTCACGTCGGTGCTATCGTGTCTCTTGGAGATTCTTGCCAATATGTATCAACAGTCTTGTCATGGTAAAGATAAGGGGGCTGGAACTAAACAGCAAGAAGACTGAAGTCATGGAAACCAGTAAAAAACATGAAATCCCATCATGCAAAATAACAGCAAACGGCACGACCTTGAGACAGGTTGATAAGTTTAAATACCTGGGAACGATCATTTCACCAGACGGCAGATGCACATCAGAAATAGCCAGCAGAATCGGCCTAGCCAAAACATCATTCAAGAAGATGGCACGCATTCTTACCAACAAACGCTTATCAATTAACATCAGGAAGAGAATTCTTGAATGCTATATAGAACCGATAATGCTATACGGTTGTAAGGCATGGACAGTCAACAAGCCAAACCAGAACAAGATTGAGGCAGCCGAGATGTGGTTTCTAAGAAGAATGTTGAAAGTTCCATGGACAGCAAAGAAAACAAACGAGACAGTCTTGATGGAGGCAGACAAGAAAATCATTCATAAGGAAGAATAGGAAAAGACAGGTAATTTTTATAGGCCGTTTTATGAGGAAAGGGGAAATGGAGCACCTGGTTATAACAGGAAAGCTGGAGGGACAGACAGCACAATGTAGACCCAGGGAGAAGATATTGGGCGGACTTGCAGAGTGGTTGACGACAGAGAGTTTGGAAGAGGTGCTTGAGGCAACAAGGGATATAATCAGTTGGAAGGCCTTGATTGCCAACGCTTTGTGGCAAGGCACTTGATGATGATGATGATGATGATGATGATGATGATGATGATGATGATGAGTCTGGTCAGGACTGGCCACCAAACCTGTGTTGTTCAGTACAGGACAAACAGCACTCCCGTACATCTGTCTTGTTGGACCTTCTGCAGAACACTGGTGATGACGTTGGAAGGAGAAAAGTCATATCAGTGTAAAAAAAATGAAAATTCCGTGACAGTGATATCGCTTTTATGGTATTCACCCATGAACACGACAAAAAGTTACATAGCAATCTGACTGCTTGTTTACCCTGAAAGCAAACATGTCAAGGGATAGTTTTGCCTGTAGCGAGGTCAGTGCCTGCTGTAATGTCTCATTATCAAGTTTCCAGTCGACCAGTGCCAATATTTACAACCCTTGATTTTGCGTCTGAAGCAATGTTCTCACAGCCCGGTGCGTGTGCGGCAGAAATAAAATGTTTCTGTCAATACACCATAACCGGACTGTGAAGGTAAATATCTTTACGGGGTTCAGAATGGCTAGTGCCGGTATGATTTACACAGGCCACTGCCGTTATGATGGCCATCATGACTCGCACCTGTTGCTCATGCAGACAGGTCTGAAATCACTGCAAAGCAAACATAAGTGCATATTCTGGTGACCATTGTCAGTTTGACTATGTGCCTTTATATGTACAACACCAGTTTGACAGACTGACATCCGACGTTATCAATATATGTGATTCAACCAACTGGATAGCATTATAAGCTACATAAAGGTTATCAAACCGCCAACTTTAAGTCTGTCTCAACAGCTACTCATAGCGTCACATACTTAAGACAGAGTCGAGTTAAGCATGTGTTAGTTAGCCGTCTTCTATTAGTACATAAGTCTTGGAGAAAGTACCGATTTGAAAACAACTGCTGACAGACAGGTGGGCATACATGACTATGAGGTGAGATTAGCGATTTTTTCTTTAATCAGTACTTTTTTCAAAGACTCACGTACTAATAGAAGATGGCTAACTAACACATGGTTAACTTGATTCTATCATACATATATACTGGTCAAAATCACTAGCGTGTGTTGATAGCGCTACATCTTCACTATACTCATAGTGATGGTAGTGTAAAGATTCAAAACAACTGGAAACGCAGCCAATGTCATTCCGGTTACTTTTGTCGCCGATTTGATTTTTACATTGCACTTATGTCACGCGCACGTGTCATGGCAACAGAACACGTGGCAACAGAACCAATTATCCTGCCCAGAAATTCTAATCTTTCCCACGGCTGAAAAACAACATTGTCTGGATATACAATGAACTCACGTGCACGCCTCAGTTTCACATTGTCAACAACATTTGATAAACGTGCGTTGTGTTTCAGCTATAAGTGAATCAATTAATTAATTTATTCATTTATTTATTTATTTATTTTTTTTTAATTTTGTCAAGATGCGCTTCCACCTTTTCATCAGTCCTTTCTATATGCCTCGTTCATTACGCTGGCGGGACAAGACGTGACTGAATCGACAGTGCAATTGTTATCACCTAATTCTGCATTTAGAATAAGAAACATACATTGCAAGACAAAACAAGACAGGCAAAAAACAAACAGGAACACGGAAAGACTCAGAAACCGTCCAGACAATATTCAGGGATGTTTTGGTCTGTTCGGTACCTGACAGTTATCCCTGTTCCCTGTTACCTCCGTTAGTTAGAGCGACATACTAATGGCACATGTACTGATCTCTTGAGTTTGACCCTGAAGTGAATTGCAATTGTTTGCCTCGTTTCTTATCACCGTACGTGATTTTTATCAGAAATTTGATATTACGTTTGTTATGGTGCATTTGTTTTCATTACAATGTTAGTTTTAACAGGTTTCCCTTCCTCCGTGGTATGTTCACAATACATCTGTTCACTTTATCTTTATTTTTCAGTGCTGTCCCTAGTACCTCTAGTAAAGCACATCCTGTTTTATTATAATATCTCTGCTAAAGCTCACCCTGTTTTATTATAGTATCTGTGCTAAAGCACACCCTGTGTTATTATAGTATCTCTGCTAAAGCACACCCTGTTTTTATTAAGTATCTCTGCTAAAGCTCACCCTGTTTTATTATAGTATCTCTGCTAAAGCTCACCCTGTTTTATTATAGTATCTCTGCTAAAGCTCACCCTGTTTTATTATAGTATCTCTGCTAAAGCTCACCCTGTTTTATTATAGTATCTCTGCTAAAGCTCACCCTGTTTTATTATAGTATCTCTGCTAAAGCACACCCTGTTTTTTTTATAGTATCTCTGCTAAAGCTCACCCTGTTTTATTATAGTATCTCTGCTAAAGCTCACCCTGTTTTATTATAGTATCTCTGCTAAAGCTCACCCTGTTTTATTATAGTATCTCTGCTAAAGCTCACCCTGTTTTATTATAGTATCTCTGCTAAAGCTCACCCTGTTTTATTATAGTATCTCTGCTAAAGCACACCCTGTTTTATTATAGTATCTCTGCTAAAGCTCACCCTGTTTTATTATAGTATCTCTGCTAAAGCTCACCCTGTTTTATTATAGTATCTCTGCTAAAGCTCACCCTGTTTTATTATAGTATCTCTGCTAAAGCACACCCTGTTTTATTATAGTATCTCTGCTAAAGCTCACCCTGTTTTATTATAGTATCTCTGCTAAAGCTCACCCTGTTTTATTATAGTATCTCTGCTAAAGCTCACCCTGTTTTATTATAGTATCTCTGCTAAAGCTCACCCTGTTTTATTATAGTATCTCTGCTAAAGCTCACCCTGTTTTATTATAGTATCTCTGCTAAAGCTCACCCTGTTTTATTATAGTATCTCTGCTAAAGCTCACCCTGTTTTATTATAGTATCTCTGCTAAAGCACACCCTGTTTTATTATAGTATCTCTGCTAAAGCTCACCCTGTTTTATTATAGTATCTCTGCTAAAGCACACCCTGTTTTATTATAGTATCTCTGCTAAAGCACACCCTGTTTTATTATAGTATCTCTGCTAAAGATCACCCTGTTTTATTATAGTATCTCTGCTAAAGCTCACCCTGTTTTATTATAGTATCTCTGCTAAAGCTCACCCTGTTTTATTATAGTATCTCTGCTAAAGCTCACCCTGTTTTATTATAGTATCTCTGCTAAAGCACACCCTGTTTTATTATAGTATCTCTGCTAAAGCTCACCCTGTTTTATTATAGTATCTCTGCTAAAGCTCACCCTGTTTTATTATAGTATCTCTGCTAAAGCACACCTGTTTTATTATAGTATCTCTGCTAAAGCTCACCCTTTTTTATTATAGTATCTCTGCTAAAGCTCACCCTGTTTTATTATAGTATCTCTGCTAAAGCACACCCTGTTTCACTATGGTATGTGCAGTAAAGCACAGCCTGTCTCACTGCGGTACCTGTAGTAAAACACACCCTGTTTAACTGTGGTACCTTAAGTAAAGCACAGCCTGTTTCACTGCGGTACCTGTAGTAAAACACACCCTGTTTCACTATGGTACCGTAAGTAAAACACACCCTGTTTCACTATGGTGCCTTAAGTGAAGCACACCTGTTTCACTATGGTATCTTAGTAAAGCACAGCCTGTCTCACTGCGGTACGTTTAAGTAAAGAACAGCCTGTTTAACTATGGTACCTTAAGTAAAGCACAGCCTGTTTCACTATGGTATCTTAGTAAACAGCCTGCTTCACTGGGTACCTGTAGTAAAACACACCCTGTTTCACTATGGTACCTTAGTAAAGCACAGCCTGTTTCACTATGGTCCCTTAACTAAAGCACAGCCTGTTTCATATGGTACCTTAAGTAAATACAGCCTGTTTCACTATGTACCTTAAGTAAAGCACAGCCTGTTACACTATGGTACCATAAGTAAAGCACAGCCTGTTTCACTATGGTACCTTAAGTAAAGCACAGCCCTGTTTCACTATGTATCCTTAAGTAAAGCACAGCCTGTTCCACTATGGTACCGTAAGTAAAGCACAGCCTGTTTCACTATGGTACCATAAGTAAAGCACACCCTGTTTTTACTGCGGTACCTGTAGTAAAGCACAGCCTGTTCCATTATGGTACCGTAGTAAAGCACACCCTGTTTCACTATGGTACTCTAAGTAAAGCACAGCCTGTTTCACTATGGTACTTCAGTAAAGCACAGCCTGTGTCACTATAGTACCGTAAGTAAAGTACAGTCTGTGTCACTATGGTACCGTAAGTAAAGTACAGTCTGTGTCACTATGGTACCGTAAGTAAAGTACAGTCTGTGTCACTATGGTACCGTAAGTAAAGTACAGTCTGTGTCACTATGGTACCGTAAGTAAAGCACAGCCTGTGTCACTATAGTACCTTAAGTAAAGCACAGCCTGTGTCACTATAGTACCTTAAGTAAAGCACAGTCTGTGTCACTATAGTACCTTAAGTAAAGCACAGCCTGTGTCACTATGGTACCGTAAGTAAAGTACAGCCTGTGTCACTATAGTACCTTAAGTAAAGCACAGCCTGTGTCACTATGGTACCGTAAGTAAAGCACAGTCTGTGTCACTATGGTACCTTAAGTAAAGCACAGCCTGTTTCATTATGGTACCTTAAGTAAAGCACAGCCTGTTTCATTATGGTACCTTAAGTAAAGCACAGCCTGTGTCACTATAGTACCTTAAGTAAAGTACAAGCCTGTGTCACTATAGTACCTTAAGTAATATACAGCCTGTGTCACTTTGGTATCATAAGTAAAGCACAGCCTGTGTCACTTTGGTATCATAAGTAAAGTACAGACTGTGTCACTATAGTACCTTAAGTAATATACAGCCTGTGTCACTTTGGTATCATAAGTAAAGCACAGCCTGTGTCACTTTGGTATCATAAGTAAAGTACAGACTGTGTCACTATAGTACCTTAAGTAATATACAGCCTGTGTCAGTTTGGTCCCGTAAGTAAAGTACAGACTGTGTCACTATGGTACCTTAAGTAATATACAGCCTGTGTCACTATGGTACCGTAAGTAAAGTACAGACTGTGTCACTATAGTACCTTAAGTAATATACAGCCTGTGTCACTATGGTACCGTAAGTAAAGTACAGACTGTGTCACTATAGTACCGTAAGTAAAGTACAGCCTGTGTCACTATAGTACCTTAAGTAAAGTACAGCCTGTGTCACTATAGTACCGTAAGTAAAGTACAGCCTGTGTCACTATAGTACCTTAAGTAAAGTACAGCCTGTGTCACTATAGTACCGTAAGTAAAGCACAGCCTGTGTCACTATAGTACCTTAAGTAAAGCACAGCCTGTGTCACTATAGTACCGTAAGTAAAGTACAGCCTGTGTCACTATAGTACCTTAAGTAAAGCACAGCCTGTGTCACTATGGTACCGTAAGTAAAGCACAGTCTGTGTCACTATGATACCTTAAGTAAAGCACAGCCTGTTTCATTATGTACCTTAAGTAAAGCACAGCCTGTTTCATTATGGTACCTTAAGTAAAGCACAGCCTGTGTCACTATAATACCTTAAGTAAAGTACAGCCTGTGTCACTATGGTACCGTAAGTAAAGCACAGTCTGTGTCACTATGGTACCGTAAGTAAAGCACAGCCTGTGTCACTTTGGTATCATAAGTAAAGTACACCCTGTTCCACTATGGTACCTTAAGTAAAGTACAGACTGTATCACTATGGTACCTTAAGTAAAGTACAGACTGTATCACTATGGTACCTTAAGTAAAGTACAGACTGTGTCACTATGGTACCTTAAGTAAAGTACAGACTGTATCACTATGGTACCTTAAGTAAAGTACAGACTGTATCACTATGGTACCTTAAGTAAAGTACAGACTGTATCACTATGGTACCTTAAGTAAAGCACAGCCTGTGTCACTATAGTACTTTAAGTAATGTACAGCCTGTGTCACTATAGTACCTTAAGTAATATACAGCCTGTGTCACTTTGGTATCATAAGTAAAGTACAGTCTGTGTCACTATGGTACCGTAAGTAAAGTACAGCCTGTGTCACTATAGTACCTTAAGTAAAGTACAGCCTGTGTCACTATAGTACCTTAAGTAAAGCACAGCCTGTGTCACTATAGTACCGTAAGTAAAGTACAGACTGTGTCACTATAGTACCGTAAGTAAAGCACAGCCTGTGTCACTATATTACCGTAAGTAAAGTACAGACTGTGTCACTATAGTACCGTAAGTAAAGCACAGCCTGTGTCACTATAGTACCGTAAGTAAGTACAGCCTGTGTCACTATAGTACCGTAAGTAAAGCACAGCCTGTGTCACTATAGTACCGTAAGTAAAGTACAGCCTGTGTCACTATAGTACCTTAAGTAAAGTACAGCCTGTGTCACTATAGTACCTTAAGTAATATACAGCCTGTGTCACTTTGGTATCATAAGTAAAGCACAGCCTGTGTCACTTTGGTATCATAAGTAAAGTACAGACTGTGTCACTATAGTACCTTAAGTAATATACAGCCTGTGTCACTTTGGTATCATAAGTAAAGCACAGCCTGTGTCACTTTGGTATCATAAGTAAAGTACAGACTGTGTCACTATAGTACCTTAACCAGTTCAGTGCCTATAAGCCGTCAGCTGACGTTGCACAAAAGGTGTTGCTATATTGCCTAAGAGCCGTCCGCTGACGTTGCAGGAGTTTTCCGATTTTTCGTTCACAACTGTGTGAGCCAGTCAGCACACAGAAACACTGCACACTGAGCTATATGTGTCTACAATATAAAAAATAGGATGTAAATTAGGATACGTCATAGGGAAGACACTTTTATTGTCGCTAATGATTTGGTAACTGGACCACGTGAAGTGGAGCACAATGGCGACGCAACCTTCGACAAGCCGAACGGTGGCTCACGTCAGCGGACTTCCACGACTCTAGAGGCCGTTCAAATTATTTTACAGCATGATGACGATGAGAGAATTTGTTATCTGATGATTCGCTTCAACATGAGGGTGGAGAAAGTAACAATGACCACGCCGACATTCAACGCTTGCTGGCTGAATCGATGCAAGCAGACGATAACAAGTACGAGTCAGACCGCGACTGCCGTGGTCAGTGCGAGTGGCGAGCGCGCAGGCCGTGACACTTCGGACTTTGGACCCAACAGCAGTGAACGTGATGGTACATGGTGAGATGGGTCACGCACGTGTTCGTGGTCGTGGTGTGGGAAGGGGGGAAAATGAGAAGGGGGAGAGGTGCAGAGGAGCTGTGCCCCAGTTAGACAGCATGGCAGGGGGGCGTGGCGATCAGCGAAGTGTTTCGCTCACTGAAAATCTGTTGGCCTCCAAATGGACAACAGTCAGACATTCCTCAATTTTTATGAAATCCAGGATTGAAAGTGGGAACTGGTGACGTGTGCTATGCTTTTCAAGCTGTTTCTGACTGATGAGCATGAGCTGATTGACTTATTTGAATAAGGATTCTGATTCTGGGCTTATTTTCTCTTGTTTTGATTGCAGAACCTGAAGAACAGAGAGAACCAATTCATGAGTGTCATGTAGTTTGATTGTTCAGTGTCTGAGTACACTGACTGTCATGTAGTTTGACTGTTCAGTGTCTAGTACAATCACTTTTATGTTTACCGAAACCAGGTCTATCATTGATGGGATGGTTACTTATTTGTCTGCATGGGTTTAGTATCGTTTCATGAACATTTTATGATGTCATATGTTTTGTTTTCATTTATGTATGTAAACTGACAACAAACAAGTCATTTTCAGCTGTTTTTTTTGTTTGTGAGTGTGTTGGGTATCAATCTGTAGAGATGGAAACTTACTTTTTAGACAACACAAAAAAAATTATTTCCACTTTGGAATGCCTGGACAGGTCTTTGCAATCAAGTTAAGAGAAAAATAAGCACAGATTCAGAATCCTCGTTCATTTTCCTTCAAAAAACACTTATGTTTCTTTGTTGTATCTCTTACAGTTTTTGCACTAGAATTTTTTGTTAATTATTACCCTCGAATCCTCAAAATTTCCCGGCAATGGGGAAGCACATGTTTACGTTTTTCTCTGGCACTGAAAGGGTTAAGTAATATACAGCCTGTGTCACTTTGGTACCGTAAGTAAAGTACAGACTGTGTCACTATGGTACCTTAAGTAATATACAGCCTGTGTCACTATGGTACCGTAAGTAAAGTACAGACTGTGTCACTATAGTACCTTAAGTAATATACAGCCTGTGTCACTATGGTACCGTAAGTAAAGTACAGACTGTCACTATAGTACCGTAAGTAAAGTACAGCCTGTGTCACTATAGTACCTTAAGTAAAGTACAGCCTGTGTCACTATAGTACCGTAAGTAAAGTACAGCCTGTGTCACTATAGTACCTTAAGTAAAGTACAGCCTGTGTCACTAAGTACCGTAAGTAAAGTACAGTCTGTGTCACTATAGTACTGTAAGTAAAGCACAGCCTGTGTCACTATAGTACCTTAAGTAAAGCACAGCCTGTGTCACTATAGTACCGTAAGTAAAGCACAGCCTGTGTCACTATAGTACCGTAAGTAAAGTACAGCCTGTGTCACTATAGTACCGTAAGTAAAGTACAGCCTGTGTCACTATAGTACCGTAAGTAAAGTACAGCCTGTGTCACTATAGTACCTTAAGTAAAGTACAGCCTGTGTCACTATAGTACCGTAAGTAAAGTACAGCCTGTGTCACTATAGTACCTTAAGTAAAGTACAGCCTGTGTCACTATAGTACCTTAAGTAAAGTACAGCCTGTGTCACTATAGTACCTTAAGTAAAGTACAGCCTGTGTCACTATAGTACCGTAAGTAAAGTACAGCCTGTGTCACTATAGTACCTTAAGTAAAGTACAGCCTGTGTCACTATAGCACCGTAAGTAAAGTACAGCCTGTGTCACTATAGTACTGTAAGTAAAGTACAGCCTGTGTCACTATAGTACCTTAAGTAAAGTACAGCCTGTGTCACTATAGTACCTTAAGTAAAGTACAGCCTGTGTCACTATAGTACTGTAAGTAAAGTACAGCCTGTGTCACTATAGTACCGTAAGTAAAGTACAGTCTGTGTCACTATAGTACTGTAAGTAAAGCACAGCCTGTGTCACTATGGTACCGTAAGTAAAGCACAGCCTGTTCCACTATTGTCACTATGGTACCGTAAGTAAAGCACAGCCTGTTCCACTATGGTACTTAAATAAAGCACAGCCTGTGTCACTATGGTATCATAAGTAAAGTACACCCTGTTTCACTATGGTACCTTAAATAAAGCACAGCCTGTGTCACTATGGTATCATAAGTAAAGTACACCCTGTTTCACTATGGTACCTTAAGTAAAGCACTGCCTGTTTCACTATGATACCTTAAGTAAAGCACACCGTGTTTCACAATGATACCTCCAGTAAAACATGTTTCACTGTGGTGTACACACACACACACACACACACACACACACACACACACACACACACACGCACCACGCACACGCACACGCGCACACACACACGCACACACACACACATACACACACATGTATATGTATATATAAGCTACGCACAAAAATTTAAGGATCACTATGAGAAAACAGGTGCGTAATAAACTCAGTTCGCTACTGTTATTTATTTCTCAGTCCAGCCAAATTATTATGAATTCTTGTTCAGCTGTAAGTGGGCGATGTTGTGTTAGTGCGAAAATTGCACGGGATTCTCTACTACTGAGCTTGGCCGCAAACGGAAAAGCGGAAACTTGCGAAAAAGGACCTTGTTTTGGACCGTTCTGCCTGAACACATTGCACAAGCCAGATGGAAAAACCATTATGCACGTGCAAGCACTGCTGTTTATGTGTGAGATGCTGTCTCTTGCTTGGCTTTATAAGAAGACATTCCACCAGTAGTAGGCCTGATCTGACAATGCCTCCACGACGAAAATTGAGCGAGTTTGAGAGGGGACGAGCTGTTGCATGGTTCCAAGATGGTGTTCCCAAGCGAGAAGTGGCCAGGCGACCTCAGGTGTCCATCTCGGTCATTGTCAGACTGATTCAACGCTTCACAGCCACTGGAGGGTCCATGAAAGACGCAGATCTGGTCGACCGAAGAAGACAAACCCACGTGAAGATCGTCTCATTGAATGACAAGCCCTGCAGACAAGAACAGCCTCTTCCAGCATCATTCGAAGGCAGCTGAGGGTGGCTACTAACATCAACATCAGCCAGCAGACCATAACGGAACCGCCTTCATGGGTTTAACCTCCGTTCTCGTCGCCCAGCTGTACGGCCACGCTTAACTCCAGCCCATAGGGCAGCACGCCGCGCCTTCTGCAGACGTCACGTGAGGTGGACACGTCAGCAATGGTCCCAGGTCCTGTTCAGTGATGAATCACGCTTCACCATGAATCACAACGACGGCCGACTGAGGGTCTGGAGGCGCCCAGGGCAACGCTTTATTGACACCACTGTCCAAGAAAAGGGGGCCTTTGGTGGAGGTTCTGTAATGGTCTGGGGGACCTTCAGCCTTCACCACAGAACACCCTTGTATCATGTACAGGGTAACCTGACTGGCATCCGATACCGGGATGAGATCCTTCGACCGCTGGCTGTGCCTACACTGCAGCAGATGGGACGACGGCTGTCTACCAGGATGACAACGCTCGCCCCCACAGGGCAAGGGTGGTCAACGACTTCCTGCAGCAGTCTGGAGTCAACAGAATGGAGTGGCCAGCATGCAGTCCCGATCTCAACCCGATTGAGAACCTCTGGGATGAGCTGGATCGCAAAGTGAGGAGCAACCACCCCCCTCCCAGGGATGCCCAACACCTCTACCAGATGCTGCAGGCTGAGTGGCAGGCGCTTCCACAGAGGATCTTCACCAACCTGGTCAACTCGATGAGGACTCGCTGCGTCGAGTGCCAGAACAGCCATGGCTTAGATTTGATTTTGTCAAGATTTTGCGCTATATAAATAAAATATATTATTATTATTATTATTACATGCATTACTGAACTTTTGGGAGCATCAGAATGCCCTGTCTTGTGATTTCAATGACTTTGGGAAATCAAATTTCGATACGTACCCACTTTGATCAAATGTACACACCAAACGATTGCTCGAAATTGAAGGCAATTGTGTATCGTTATCACTAAAGCATGGAATTAAATGTTTGCCAAACTTCAACACATTGGCTTTCTAATTTTGAAAGTTATGCATTTTTGTGCAAGTGATCCTTAACTTTTTGTGCGTAGTGTATATACATATATATGTATATCTCTCTCTCTATATATGTAATGTATGTGTGTGTTTGTGTGTGTGTGCGCATGTGTGCGCATGTGTGCGTGTTTGTGTGTGTATGTGTATGTATAAATACCACAGTGAAACAGGGCGTATATGCATATACACAGGGGGAGTGCAAAACTAGGTATACAGTTATGAAAAAAGAAAACACGTACAATACTCATTGTATTTATTATACAAACAAATGAATATTGCTTATACATGTAATAACAAGTACAGCCTTAATCCCTCAGATATTCAAACTGCTTGCCGTCGGTATTCATACACTCCTCTAATCGAGAGCGGAATTAAGCATTATAATAATGATGTGATATTTACTGTATATCTACTTTTGCACCCCCTGTTTCACTGTGGTACCTCTAGTAAAGCACACCCCTATTTGACTGTAGTACCTCTAGTAAATCACACCCTTTTCACCGTATTACCTCCAGTAGACCACATCCAATGTCACTATTGTTCCTTGTGCAGAGCGCAGCAAACGTCACACACCAACTAAGACACAGCCACCAGAGTGACAAGCGCCATTACCATGTGGTCAACATGTCAGATTTCTTATCACAATGTCCCAGCTCGATCCGTGTTGGTAAACTCCAGGAATTGTCTGACCTTCAAGGTCAACACAGATGCAGACTTGCTAGTGCTCCACACCGTTCCAATTTCACATGCACGCCTAACATCAATTACGTTCAGCAAAAATAACGCAAGCCATGTCAGGGTTGGGTGGTATATTTTCCTTACTCATGAAGCCTCCCTTAAGCAGCACAGAGCCGCAGCAATGTCAGAAGGTCGATCGAACGATTGGCTGATTGAGTGAATGTTTGACTAATTTTACTGATCTTTAGTTTCCAACTGTAAAGACAATAACACAGTAGAAGAGCGTTTGGTCGAATGTTCATGGCAAGTGCTGCTGTGGCCATTTTACCCAAGGCTGGGACATGGCTGGTTTGAAATCAAACGTGCCCCTCTTCTATATGTCAGGATTCATCATCATAATGTGCTCTGCCGCATGGTGATTACCTAACCAAAGACCATGCTAACTGATCAACGACCGTACTGACTGTCTGATCAATTGCAATGCTGATTACCCGATCGATGACCATGCTGACGGTCTGATCGATGACCATACTGACAGTTTGATCAATGACCATACTGACTATCTGATCAATGACCATGTTGTCTCTCCATCATTGACCATTTTGACTGTCTGATCAATGACCATGACTATCTGATCAACGCCAATGCTGATTACCTGATCAATGACCATAGTGACTGTCTGATTAATGACCATAGTGACTGAACGATCAATGACCATAGTGACTGTCTGATCAATGACCATAGTGACTGTCTGATCAATGACTATAGGGATTGTGTGATCAATGACCATAGTGACTGTCTGATCAATGACCATAGTGACTGTCTGATCAATGACCATAGTGACTGTCTGATCAATGACCACAATGACTGTCTGATCAATGACCATAGGGACTGTCTGATCAATTACCATAGGGATTGTGTGATCAATGACCATAGTGACTGTCTGATCAATGACCATAGTGACTGTCTGATCAATGACCATAGTGACTGTCTGATCAATGACCATAGTGACTGTCTGATCAATGACCATAGTGACTGATCAATGACCATAGTGACTGTCTGATCAATGACCATAGTGACTGTCTGATCAATGACCATAGGGACTGTCTGATCAATGACCATAGGGACTGTCTGATCAATGACCATAGGGGACATGCCTGATCAATGACCAAAGGGGGACTGCTCTGATCAATGACCATAGGGACTGCCTGATCAATGACCATGACTGTCTGATCAATGACCATAGTTACTATCTGATCAATGACCATAGGGACTGTCTGATCAATGATCATAGTGACTGTCTGATCAATGACAATGTTAAAGATAAACACGATGATTGTCAGATCGGTGACCTTACTGAAATAGATGTGCCGACTGCCATATCAATGACCTTACTAGATTAGACATGCTGACGCATCATTATCATGTGCCCTGACACATGGCGTTGGCGATCATGGCCTTCCATATGTACGTATTCCTTGTAACCGCAAGTACATCCTCCACCCTCTCTGTCCTCATCCACCCTGCAAGTCCGTTTAATATTTTCTCTCTGGGTCTACCTGGTGCTCTCTTTCCCTCCAGTTTTCCTGTCGTGTCCAGTGCTCTAATTCCCCTTTCCTCATAAAATGGCCTATAAATGTTGCATGTTTTTTTCCTAATCTTCCTTATTAATGATCTTCTTGTGTTTGCCTCTAGGATTAACCAGTTTCATCTACGCGGATGCTCATCTTAATCCTTTTTGTAGGTTTACTGTTGACTTTGGTGGCACCAGTTTCCTTTCCAAGTGCTGTAAAATTGCACTTAAGCACTGTCGATAGTGCGATCTAGAGGACTATGTAGAAGAGAAACTGACCACGAAAACAAGAACAGAACATGCGTGTATATATCAGGGAGTGTTGTGTCCATGTCTATGTCAAAATCTATACTTATATCTTTACTTATACCTATATCTATGTATCTATATGTTTATCCATGTATCTGTGTATAGCTATATATATGTATATATATGTACATATATATGTATGTATGTATACATAGATAAAGATATGTGTGTCTGGGTGTGTGCGTATGTATATATGTTATATATATAACCAGTCACTTCCGCACTTCTCTTCAAACTGGAACTGTCCCAGATTCTTTCAAGTCTGCTATTGTTCACCCTCTACTCAAGAAATACAATTTAGACCCAAATGAACTGAAAAATTACCGGCCTATCTCTAATCTCTCTTTCTTGTCAAAACTCGTCAAAAACTTTGTCCTCAACCAGCTGAACTCTCACCTGTCTGCCAACAATCTCCTCAATCCTTTCCAATCAGCCTACCGCCAGTGCCATAGCACTGAAACTGCCCTGCTACACATTCTCAACAATCTCCTCCTTGCAACCGATACTGGCAAAGTCTCTCTCCTCACACTCCTTGATCTGTCTGCAGCCTTTGATACCATTGATCATGGTATTCTCCTTTTTAGACTTCATCATACTTTTGGCATCTCTGACATTGCTCTCTCCTGGTTCACTTCATATCTATCAAACAGAAAACAAACTGTTCTCATTAATGGCACTTACTCTCAGCCTGCATACCTGACCTGTGGTGTTCCACAAGGATCTGTCCTTGGCCTTGTTCTTTTCACTCTTTACACCTCCCCCCTGTCCACCATCATCAATTCCCACTCTATAAAACACCACTTCTATGCTGATGACACCCAACTTCAAGACAGTGACTCACCTGACAATATACAGCGCCTCTTGACTCGCACCACTGAGTGTTACTCGGACATTAAGAACTGGATGACATACAATAAACTTCAGCTTAATGACGACAAGACAGAAGCTATCCTCATTGGCACCCGTCAGAAACTTTCTCAGCTGCCTCCTCTTTCTCTCCCATTATGTAACACATCAGTTCCAATTTTTGATTCAGCTAAACACCTTGGTGTCTGCATTGACTCTACCCTCTCCATGAACAACTTTGTTTCTCAAACTGCCAGATCTTGCTACTATCATCTCCATCGTATAAGCCTGATCAGGAAGTATCTCTCTGTCGAAACAACTGCAAAACTCGTTCTCTCCTTCATAATGTCTCGCATTGACTATTGCAATTCATTCCTGTCTGGTCTTCCTACCTCCACCATTCACATCCTACAGCGCATTCAAAACAATGCTGCACGCCTTATACTCAAAAAGAAAAAAGCTGACCACATATCTCCTCTCCTGGCACAACTTCACTGGCTCCTGTATCAAAGCGCACACAGTACAAACTAGACACCATATGCTACAAACGCCTCAATAACGCAGCCCCTGATTACCTGTCAAGCCTACTTGAGATCTATGTTCCCTCACGTACCCTCCGCTCTGCCTCCGCTCCTCTGACTTTTCGCTTTCCACGCACTAAGCTCAATACCTATGGTCCACGAGCCTTCTCTGTTTCTGGTCCGCTCTCCTGGAACAAACTTCCTCTCTCAGTCCGTCAGCAACCTACTTTTGTCTCCTTCAAATCCGCTATCAAAACTCACCCTTTCTCCTCTGCATAAAATCCTGACCTCACTCAATCCCCTCTGCAGCCTGTCTCCACTCGGAGGGGAATCACATTGTAATATATAATTGTATATAATATGCTCTCTATAATTTTCCATTGCTTTTATTCTTTCTCCCCATTTATAGCCGTGTGCGTGTGTGGTGTGTGTGTGTGTGTGTGTGTGTGTGGTGGGGTGTGTGTGCGTGCGTGTCTGTTTCAGCGCTTAGATTTGATCATATCAAGATTTTGCGCTATATAAAAAAATATTGTATTGTTGTATTGTCTGCTTTCCTCTTTTTATTTCAATCTGTATCCCATCCCCCTACGCTCTCTCTCTCTCTCTCTCTCCTCTCTCTCTCTCTCTCTCTCCTTTTCTCTCTCTGTGTGTCTTTCTCTCTCCCTCTCTCTGTCTCTCTCTCTCTCCCTCTCTCTCTCTCACTGTCTGTCTCTATCTGTCTCTGTCTCTTTCTTTCTCTCTCTCTCTCTCTCTCTTCCCTCTCTCTCTCTCTCTGTCTCGTGTACGTCACTACAATCGTTATCGTTACATCCCAGCTTGTCCTTTTTTCGCAGATAGGCAGTGAACTTGCAGTGTCTGTCGTTTTGATGTCTTCATGTCTTGTCTGTGAGGCGGACTGTAACTCTGCTGTGCGAGTGACAGCTGCGCCTTCTTTTCCTCTCTCTCTGCGTAGTTGTCAATCTGAATCAATCGCCTGCTTAACTCCGCTGTTTTCCTGTCAAGATGTTTTCGTTTTGTTTCGGTGTAAAGGTGGTTTGAAAGATGCCAGTTGAAGACTTAGAAATGTTGGGATAAAGCAGATGGATACTACGATATCTAGACGCGCGTTCGGTGTATCGATGTTGAAGTAGGCAGTATATGAAACCATACCGAGGACTTCGTCTGGTTGTGTTTTTTTCTACGCTCACAACTCATCACTGTCTTCTTCTTCATCGTGATGCACTGGGTGTGTTCAGAGAAGGAACTTTAATATCTTTCGTGAATTGCTGTGATCTCTGCGCGGCTAGTAGGTTTTGATGATATGCAAGGTATTTATTTATTCTTTATATTTTTCTCTGTTTCATAACTTCGTTCGTTTGTTTCTTTGTTGATTCTTTTGATGTATTTCATTATGTTGCTGTCACTGTCGCTATCTGTCCCTGTCTCACCTATCTTCGTCTCCCTCTATCCCATCCCTCTCTGTCTCTGTGTCTCTGTCTCTGTCTGTCTCTCTCTGCCTCTGTCTCTCTATCTCTGAGGCTCTCCTCTTTCTCGTTTTCTTCTTTCCTTCCTTCTCCTATTTGTCCTTCTCTCTTTTTCTTTGCCTCTCCCTCCCTTTCCTCCCTTTCCTCCCTCTCTCTCCATGGATTTTATTGTCTTATACCTGGTCACTTGCTGCCTTGTTTTTGATTATATATATATTTGTAAAGCTACAGTTGCCTCTATACACTGAAAGAAATGCCTCTTTTTTTTTTTTTCCCCACGCCGGGGATCGAACCTGGGCGATTCTGCGCTTCAGAACTGCGGTACGCGGTTTTACCAATGTGCTAACGGGGCACACATCATCTGTAGGGAATTTAATCCTTATGAAGTTCACTTTTTTGGTTCCTCCTTGCCCAGATCCAGCTTGAGCTCCTTTCTGCTGCCTCTGCCATCGCTTTAAGGGCTCTAGTCCTCTTCTTCCCAGAAATGGCGAGTTGTTTCATGAGATCATAAGCGGAGGTGCCCACAAACCCTCTTGCCCCGACCTCTATGGCGAAGATTTTGACCCGCAGACCTGCTTTCTTCAGGGTGCTGGAAAGACCGGCGTATTTTTCGGTCTTGTAGATATGTGCTTCTTCCATTCTGCTTTCGTATGGCACAGTGAGTTCTATCAGAATCACTTGTTTCGAGGAGTCAGAGTGGAGAGCGATGTCTGGTCTCATGCCTGTCTTGCTGATGACATCTGGGTAATTTCTCCACTCTGGGAGGTCTGCTGTACACTCCCAGTCGACTGCTCCATCCAGAAGACCCTTTGGCAATGTGCTGGTTGTCATAGCCCTTTCGGGCCAGACCTGTTTCCCTCCTGCTTTGTAGAACGTTGTCATAGCAATTGGTGCATTTGGGGTCATGGTTTTTTCGCTAACCACATCTGTGATCACTTTCAGAACTTGGTTGTGCCTCCATGTATACCTTCCTTGGGCTAGCGCTACTTTGCAAGAGCTTAGGACATGTTCCACTGTTTGTTTCTTCTGACAGAGCGGACATGCTGGGTCGTCTGCTTTCCCCCATTTCACTAAGTTTGCATTCGAGGGGAGCAGGTCATATACAGATCTGAGGAGGAAGCTTATCCTTAGAGGAGCCATGTGCCACATATCGTTCCAGCTGAGACTTCTTTGGAGTGCACTGTCCCATGTTGTCCATTGCCCCTGTTGACCTTGCTGGACTGCCTTCTGCACTCTTTTGACATCTTCTTCTTCCTTCAACTCCTGTATGATCATGTCTCTTTTTTCCTTCCCTTTGGCTTTGGACCACCACTGCATTTTTGTTGCTCCCAGTCCCTGTCTGTTGGTTTGCGTGTGTCCAATTATTTCTTTGATGCTGAGGTTTCTCTTGGCATTGTTTACAGCCTCTTGGACTTTCCACTTTCTGCCAGTTCTCAGCTTTGGATGAACTGCTCTCACGATATTGTCCTCCGATTCCTCCAGCATGCTCAACAGTCTTGCTTTTCCAACTTTGTATTCCTCCACTATGGATTTCAGAGGTAGCTTCAGCATTGCTTGACGACAGTAGAATGCAACATCAGTGAGACCAGGTGGGACACCGAGCCATTTTCTTGTGTATTTGTTGATTTTGGCTTCCATTGCTTCGACTGTGCTGGTGCAAATGTCATAGATTAGCAGTGGCCACAGCAGCTTTGGTATCAGCATGAACTGTAGACACCAGACTTTGTATTTGCCTGGCAGTCCGCAGTTATCTATTTTCTTCAGGCCTTCTTCTGCTGTTTGCTTGGTTTCACATCCCCTTTGTGTGTCTTTCAGGGAGTCATCATACCATCTTCCGAGACTTTTTACTGGCTCTTCTGTGACAGTGGGGATGGCTTGGTTGGCTACCATGAATTTGACTGAATCTGCCACTTTTCCTTTTCGCAGTGAGAGACTTCGGGATTTCTTAGGTTTGAACCTCATTCTTGAAGAGGCCACCAGCTCATCCAGCTGCTTTAAGATTTGGTGTGTCTCTTCCTCATCCGTGGACAAGACTGTTGTGTCATCCATGAAAGCTTTCAGAGGAGGCATCTGGTATCCATCTCCCAGATTCACTGGACCTGAACTCTTCATTGCAGCTTTCAAGATGACTTCCATTGCCAACACGAACAGTATGGGAGAGATTGCACAGCCCATTGCAATGCCCACCTCTAGGTCTATCCAGTCCGTGGTGTATTCTTTGGTAGAGAACCGCATTGAGAACCCTTGGAAATACTTCCTCAGCATTGTTCGGATGTTTTCTGGGATGTGATACATTTCAAGAGCCAGCTGGATCATATCGTGTGGAACTGATCCATATGCATTCGCCAGATCAAGCCAAACTACGTCAATGTCTCTCTTCTCTGTTCTTGCTTTTTGGATGGCATCCCAAATCAACGTGGCATGTTCCAAGCATCCAGGCATTCCTGGTATGCCTCCCTTTTGGACTGACATATCCAGATACTTGTTTTCAGTCAGGTATTTTGTCAATCTTGCTGCCATAACAGAGAAGATTTTCCCCTCGACGTTCAGAAGTGATATTGGCCTGAACTGATTGATGCTGCTGGAGTTCTGCTCCTTCGGAATGTACACTCCTTCAGCTCTCATCCATTGGTCGCTGATCTTCTGGTTCCTCCATGCTGATCGAATCATCTTGTGGAGCCACTCGAGCACTTTTGGGCATTTCTTGTAGAGCAGGTATGGTATTCCGTTTGGTCCAGGTGCTGACTTGGCGCTGGCTTTCTTTACTAC
>CM060314.1:38706304-38713804 GCA_030674185.1 Monoplex corrugatus | reverse complement strand
ATGAGGATGATGATACGGGTCAAGCAAGCAATTCAGCAACGTATTATATACAATCAATCACTCCACTCCTTCAAGGTAACTGTATTTGAATACCTCTGTCAGTGTGATACCTTCATAGAAATAGCAATATTGTCAACGTTTTCATGTAAGATCACATATGATTCAGTCCCTGTATGTTTGGTTTCCATAGACGTCAGTATGAATGCCACTTCTACCACAAATATTTGAATTCTTATTAGTATTACCGTTATAATAGTTGTTAACTGATATATATGTTCACTGGCAAGGTTTGCTTTGCAATTTTATTCAATTAAATTTCTTTTAATATGTAACTCTGCTTTGGATCCTTCCCAGAATATAATTTAGTCACATATGAATGCATTTTGTTTGGTTTTTATCTTGAGTTGACTGTTTGTTTCAATTCCTTTATTGGTCCCACTTTACACCTTTTCCAACTGATCTAATTTGATAGTATTTGTCCAGTTATGATTTATATATGTTTAACCTTGTTGTTCGTGAACTCTGATTCGAAGTAATTACCAGCGTTACAGTAAATGCTAACCAGAAAAACACAGACATAGAAATACTCTTGAACGCACATTTAACATACAAAACAAGACAGGTGCGAATTCTAAGCAAACTGGACTATATCATGCGTGTACAAAAGAAAACAACAACAGGCAATTGGATAGATAGGTAGGTAGGTAGGTAGGTAGGTAGGTAGTTATGTAGGTAGATAGATAGATAGATAGATAAACAGAGAGACGGATAGATAGATAGATAGATAGATATTAGATAGATAGACAGACAGACAGACAGATAGATAGATAGATAGATACATGTAGATACAGGTAGATAGATAGATAGATAAATAGATAGACAGGTATATAAACAGAGAGACGGACAGATAGACAGATAAATAGATAGATAGATAGATAGATAGATAAACAGAGAGACGGATATATATATATATATATATATAATATAAATATATATAGATATAGATATAGATAGATAGATAGGTAGGTAGATAGATAGAGAATTATATAGATAGATAGACAGATAGATAGAGAAATAGATAGATAGATAAATAGACAGACAGATAGATAGATAGATAGATAGATAGATAGATAGATAGATAGATAGATAGACAGACAGGACACAGAATCTAGCGCAACCATTTTTTCTTGCTGAACTCCACTTTTCAGATTTTTTTAAACGTTGTGCATTTCTTGTTTGTTGTCTTTTGTGAACGCTTCACAAATGTCGGAAATGTGACCCTGTCTTGTTTTGTCATACATAACACGCACTCTACTTCTGTTTTTGTGTTTTCTGATTTGTTCTTGTTGTTCATGTTTACTGCTTATCTTAGCAGTAATAGGAAACAGTCTTTCTATTTGTTTTCTTTATATTTCACTCTGTTTCTTATATGCCCACATGATCTTTCCTTCTTTCTCTGTCTTCTGTTTGTCTGTCTCTCCCCGCCTCCTTATCTCTCTCTTTTTTCTTTCTCATATATATATATATATATACATATATATATATATATATCTTTCTCTCTCTCGCACACACACACACACACAAACACACACATACACACACATACACACAAACACACATACAGCTAGTACATGTACATTGATTTTTTTCTTACCTACGTATCTCGCTTTATTTGCCTCAAACCACAGCAAATGTTGTTTCTCTTTGATTTTCTTAAGCGTTGTGCGTTACGTTATTGATTTGTCTCTCTGTTTAGAACTGTGCTCATTCTTGGAATATCGTGTTTTCCTTTTAGAACATTCCATCATGTATACGATTGCTTAGCTAACATTCTACGAACTAATGTTCAGTTATTCAAACTCAACACTGAGCGTATGTGGCCAACTAGCTGGAGAGAGTCGTCTGAAGGTCTTTGAAATAAGAATTCTACGATGGATCCTGAACATTAGATAGGACGATAGTATCATCAACGATGAGGTGACCAGACGATCTGCCATCAGCAAAATTATCAGGAGATGAAGTAAAGGAGATGGGAATGACAACCATGTTTTCAAGATGGTCAATGCCCGACACACGTATTTCACTCTGCACTACATGTAAATGGTAATAGAAACAGGGGCAGACCAAATGGTGCTGGCAGGGTAAAACAAAACAAACAAACAACAAAAAAACCGAGAAATGATGGGTGCCAGAAAGATCGAAAGAAGCTGTCACAGAAAGCTGAAGACGTCAGAGATAAAGATTTTAGATTCCACTATGGCATATACTATAGATGCCATTTCTACAGTAACATCTGTGAACAACAGCCGCCGGTCGCTAATCAAATGACACAGATGGAGGAGACGAAACCCTAGGTGAGCTAGCAAAAAGAAGAGTATAGGAAAACAAACCAATCACTATCGCCAACTACAGCGAAAAGATCATTATCAAATCACTGCCTAAATCACGGACAGAAAAGAACAGCTAAAACCTTTTGGTCCACAGCAGTGCCAGTGATCTTGGTGAGACTTTGCACCGACTACAACAGATTGAACGCCCACGTCAAACCGCAAGTCAAAACTGCCGCCTTCACCAACGTATCCCTGCGGTCAATATGACCAAATATCTAACCGATATCACAGCTATGTAACCTATGTCAAGTGGGGAGACAGGAGGTCTGTCTGACGACTACTCCTCTGACCACCAAGTTCCGTGGCAGCCAGCAGGATCTAGAAGGAATAAGCAAAATTCATCACCGGTATAATTTGACTATGTAGACGAAAGAAGAAGAAGACAGCTATAAAAAATTATCAGAATATATTAGAGCAGAAACCAAGCAAGCAAGCAACCAACAAACAACCAATAAGCAACAATCAACCAAGCAAGCAGCCAAGCAAGCAAGCAACCAACCAACCAACACACACACACACAAACGAAAACAAACAAACAAACAAACAAAACAAACAAATAAACAAACAAACAAACAAGCGTTAATGGCGACCGAAAGAAGAATAAACCAGATATGAAAAGCTATCACACTATATTAGAACAGAAACCAAGCAACCAAGCAACCAACCAACAACTAACCAACCAAGCAACCAAGCAACCAACCAACCAACCAACCAACCATCCAACCAACCATCTAACCATCCAACCATCCAACCAACCAACCAGCCAACCAACCAAATAACCAACCAAACAACCAATCAACTACACACAAAAAGAAAGAAAGAAACAAAGAAGCAAGCAAGCAAATAGACGAACAAAAAGCAGAGCATTGATTACTGACACACAACTCCTACACACAATGATGCGTTGCCAAGATATGCCAGCATGTATTGATCTGAACATGGCTTACACAATGATGACAAGTTTGCTACCAAGTGTGCAAGGACAGGACATAAGGGAAACAGTATTGATTCCGTTAAAAAAATCAAAAACAAAAACAAACAAAAAAACACAACTATAACCTTTTCGTGGTGGAAAAGACAGAGCAATCGGATAGTTTCTGCAAGAAACGCCCTTGATTCTTCTAGGAACTTGCTGGGGAATATGAGTTTCATTCTGTGTTGAAAAACTTGAAATATTGATGACGATCATGCAAGCACGCAGGCTGGCACACACATACGGAAAGACAGAGAGAGAGAGAGAGAGAGAGAGAGAGAGAGAGAGAGAGAGAGAGAGAGAGAGAGAGAGAGAGAGAGAGAGAGAGAGAGAGGTCTTCTGCCACCTCACTCCCCTACGACCTCATGGTTATGGAACTATCTAGGTAGGACCTGGCTCTTGAGTTTATGTGCAGGCTTAAGGCGTGTGCCGTGATCATTCTGGATCTTCTCCATCACGTGGCACCTGTGACGATAGTGCATATGGAATGCATTCCGATTGCGGAGACGTCATAAAGAGAAACTGAGACTGAGACTGAAACTAGGGAGGCAACGAAAGCATCCGACATTAAAGTAACTGCGGTCTGTCTCTGTTTCTGCCTGTCTTCCTGTCGGTCTCGGTTTCAGTTTCAGTTTCTCAAGATGACGTCTCCGCGCTTGGAATGAATTCCATATGCACTAACGTCATGTGCCATGTGTATGGTGATCATGGCGCAAGCCTTCAGCCTACAGATAAACCCGTGAGCTGGCCATGTCCTGAGGCCCTACCTAGACTGTTTTACTTGGTCTATATTTTATACTGGCATTCTATCAGCCTATCACTGGAATATTCTTGGTTACGCGTAAATGATATGTGCATCTGTGTATCATACCTTCACAAAAAAAGGAACATGTATGTAGGAAAGATCCCAGGACCAGACAATATTACCACAGAGATGATTGAAGCCCTGGAGGAATTCGGAATTGAAAAAAAACAAAACAAACAACAACAGCCCTCCTAAATGAAAGTTATGACACCGGAAAAATCCTCGAAGATAGATCAAAATCAATTTTCATTGCGCTTCCAAAGAAAACAGGGGCTATAGAATGCAAACTCCATCGTGCAATCAGCTTGATGAGTCATGTAACAAAAATCCTCTTAAGAATAATCATGATGAAGACAAGGAACAGAATTAAAAGAGAAATAGCAGAAGAACAGTGTGGATTTGTGGAAAGGAAAGGAACTATCAATACCATATACATCCTATGAACTATGACAGAGAGGTCCGTCGAGATGAATAAGAATTTATGTTTATGCTTTGTTGATTATGCCAAGGCTTTCGATCGGGTAAGACATGAAGAATTGATCAGCCAACTAGAAAGACTCAATATTGATGGAAAAGATTTACGAATAATCAGAAATATGTATTATTTCTTACAGTGTGTTCTTCGTTTCTGTCATCTTCAAAAAGGTCTTAAATGTACTTTCCCCATTTATCTAATATTTTGTCTTTTTCAATGATAAGCATACCATCTTCCGATTTCATGCAACCAGTTGATGTGCATGTCCTTTTCCTGTGGGCAATTTCTTCAGTTCTTCTGTACGTACCCTGAGGATCTGTTCTGTGTCGGTCTTCTATTTCTTTGCACTTTGTTTTCAGGCAATCTCTTCAGTTCTTCTGTACGTACCCTGAGGATCTGTTTTGTGTCGGTCTTCTATTTCTTTGCACTTTGTTTTCACCCAAGCTTCCTTAGCTTCATTGCACCTATTTCTGATTAATGTGTATATTTGACATTCCAAATGTGTATATGTACGGACAGTGGTTGGGCATTGACAGGTCTGTACATATTTGATTAGGGGAAAAGGAAAATGTATTTTTATCTACTTTTGCCCGCCATGTCAAGGCGGACAAAAACCCAGGAGCTTTTGATAAGTAGTCTGACGTTTATTCACATGACTGCTGCGTCCTTCAACACTAATAAGTAACTGTTTCATACTGAGTCAGTTGGCACGTCAGAGACCTCACCAACGCCACACACTGCACTGCATCAGAAAGTGAGAAAGAAGCAATCCCTGTTGACAGAATAAAAGCAATCACATGTGAGGGAGACTAATGAAATTTTGGGCTTGATGGAGGAAAGGAGGAGGGAAAAGAGAAACGAGGAGATATACAGGAAGATAAACAAAGAAATCAGGTATAGGTGCAATGAAGCTAAGAAAGCTTGGCTGAACACAAAATGCAAAGAGATAGAAGAACGACACAAAATGGATCCTCAGGGTATGTACAGACGAATTGAAGAAATTGTCCACAGGAAAAATGCATGCACATCAACTGGTTGCTTAAAATCGAAAGATGGCACGCTTATCATGGAAAAAGACAAAATACAGGACAGATGGGGAGAGTACATTAAAGACCTTTTTGAGGATGACAGAAACGAAGAACACATAAAAAAGAACTTTGAAGGACCACCCATAATGAAAGATGAAGTTAGAAGAGCATTGAAAAAGATGAAACCAGGAAAAGCCCCAGGATCAGACAACATTACTACAGATATGATTGAAGCCCTGGAGGAATTTGGCATAGAAAAAATAACAGTCCTCCTAAATGAAATTTATGACACTGGAACAATCCCCAAAGATATGTCAAAATCAATTTTCATTGCACTTCCAAAGAAGACAGAGGCTATTGAATGCGAACTCCATCGCACAATTAGTTTGATGAGTCATGTAACAAAAATCCTGTTAAGAATAATCATGATGAGGACAAGGAATAGAATCAAAAGAGAAATAGCAGAGGAACAGTGTGAATTTGTGGAAGGGAAAGGAACTATTAATGCCATATACATACTAAGAACTATCATAGAGAGGTCAATTGAGATGAATAAAGATTTGTATTTATGCTTTGTTGACTATACCAAGGTTTTCGATCGGGTACGACATGAAGAATTGATCAACCAACTGGAGAGACTCAATGTCGATGGAAAAGATCTACGAATAATCAGGAATATGTACTGGGAACGAGCAGCTGCAATGAGAATAGAAAACAATATAAGCTCTTTCCAAAACATCAAAAGAGGAGTCAGACAGGGTTGTGTTTCGTCGCCAGATCTGTTTTCACTATATAGCGAAAACATGATGAGAAACCTAGAAGAAGACCCTGGATTAAAGGTTGGAGGGAAAATGATAAACAACATTCGGTACGCAGATGACACCGTGCTAATTGCAGAAAATGAAAGGGACCTACAAAACCTTTTGAATATACTAAAAATAAAAAGCAAAGGTAAGGGGTTGGAACTAAACAGCAGGAAGACTGAAGTCATGGTGATCAGTAAAAAACATGAAATCCCCTCCTGCAAAATAACAGCAAATGGCACAACCTTGACACAGGTTAATAAGTTCGAATACCTGGGAACGGTCATTTCATCAGACGGCAGATGCACATCGGAAATAGCTGGCAGAATCGGCCAAGCCAAAACAGCATTCAAGAAGATGGCACGCATTCTTACCAATAAATGCCTATCAATTAACATCAGAAAGAGTCCTTGAATGTTATATAGAACCAATACTGTTGTACGGATGCGAGGCATGGACAGTCAGCAAGCAAAGCCAGAGCAAGATTGAGGCAGCCGAGATGTGGTTTCTTAGAAGAATGTTGAGAGTTCCATGGACAGCAAAAACAAGAAACGAGACAGTCTTGATGGAGGCGGACACAAATAGATCACTCATAAGGAAGATTAGGAAAAGACAAGCAACATTTATAGGCCATTGTATGAGGAAGGGGGATTTGGAGCAACTGGTCACAACGGGAAAGCTTGAGGGAAAGAGAGCACCAGGTAGACCCAGGGAGAGAATGCTGGATGGACTTGCAGAGTGGCTGGGGATGAGGAGGGTGGGGGAGATGCTGGGGCAACGAGAGATAGAGATGGTTGGAAGTCCATGGTCGCCAACGCCATGCGGCAGGGCACCTGATGATGATGATGTGAGGAAGAGCAACAAGAAAGCAATCTTACTGATCTTAACAACTGGTAACTCTTTGGCTCCTGCGATTTTCCACCAGATGCAGAAACTTAACCCTTAGACTCCCTTACCCTATCCATCAGCTTCCTATAAGAAGCTGGTTGATAAAGTTATGGGATCAAAGGGTTAATGTTTTGCTTT
>CM060314.1:38666304-38693804 GCA_030674185.1 Monoplex corrugatus | reverse complement strand
AATAGAATTGTCGAAGTATCTGAAGCACTGAACAGCAATTTTATGTTGGATCCTTTTCAACACAGGTAACCAATGCAAGTCTTGGAGAAGAGGAGAGACATGCTGAAATTTGGAAGACCGAAATACTAGCCGAGCGGCATGGTTCTGTACTTTCTGAAGTTTGTCAAGGAGCTGTTTTGGGGAACCAGACAGAAGGGAATTACAATAGTCAAGACGAGAAAGAACGAAAGCACAAACTAATATTTAGTAGCTTCGAGAGTAAGGAGATGACGGATGGAACCTATTCTACGAAGTTCAAGGTAACAGACACGACAGATGTTTGAGACATGCTGCTGAAAGTTAAGAGTGTTGTCGATGGTGACACCTAGATTCTTAACTTTTTGGGAGAGGGTGATGTCTGTCCCATTCAGTGATATGGAAGATGGAATTAAGTCACAGTTGAGAAGTTTTTTAGGAGTAATGAAAATCATTTCAGTTTTGTCTTGGTTTAGTTGTAATTTGTTGCAAGTCATCCAGTCTTTCACGTCGGAAATGCAGGCTTTAGTGGTTTGTACGATGTTGTTTACATTAGAGATGGGACCAGAATTGTAAATTTGATTGTCATCTGAGAAGCTATGATGTGATACAGAATGGCGGAGAATAATATTTGCGAGAGGCTGCGTGTACAAAACAAAGAGAACTGGACCCAGGACGGATCCTTGAGGAACGCCATATCTGAGGGCTGAGGGAGGTGAGGGCAAGCCATTTACAGATACAGTCTGTGTGCGGTCAGAGAGATATGACTGAAACCAGGAGAGAGCGGAGCCAGAAATTCCGTAGCAGTTGTGGAGGCGCCAAAGCAGTATCTCATGGTCTATAGTGTCGAAGGCAGCAGACAAATCTAAGAGAGAGAGAAGAGAAATGTCACCATCATCAAGGGATGTCAGAAGATCGTTCACAATTTTCAATAAAGCAGTTTCAGTGCTATGTCCTGATCTATATGCTGACTGATTGGGATATAATAAATGGTTTGATTCAAGATGTTCTAGAAGTTGGTGTAAAATAATTTTTTCAGTTACCTTGGAAAGAAAGGGGAGATTGGAGACAGGCCGGTAGTTTTTGAGAATATCTGGATCAAGAGAAGGTTTCTTTAGGAGAGGTTTGACAATAGCTGATTTGAATGAGCTTGGGAAGATGCCTGACACCAGTGAATGATTGATGACAGATGTAAAGAATGTTGAAAGGTACCACGTGAAAGCATGAATAATCAGTTTTTAAGACTTTTTCATCTCTGAGTTGTAGCTAATTCAAATTCTTCAAATGTTAAAGAAATAGCTTGCAGAAACATGAATAATTAACCTCTTGCAGTTTTGTTGTTGTTGGTTTTTGTTGTTTTTGTTTTTACTGGTTTTATCTTTGTAAGTGTACTCTGACAAAGGGACATGTCTACTAAATACGATCACAAATTTTGAACACTTTTAATTGCTGTAAGTGTGGTTTCAGCGATAAAAACTGTAGGATTTAAAGATTAGATGTTAAAAGATTTGAAATATGGAGAAAAAGATAACAAGAACAGTCGCCATACCTTTGAACCTATCCAGATATTTTGGCCATAGCTACGACTGACTGGCTGTGTTGTTAGCTGGGTATCTCCATGATGGGTCACCTACATCCACATCGTTTTCAGTGACTGGACACAACACCCCTTTCCCCATTAAATAACGGTTTGTGGTTCAGATGTCCAATGCTATGATGTTTGAATTTGTTCAAGAAGAATTCATTATGCTCAGACTACTCCATATATGTCACATCGCATTCCAATCTTCCAGTAATAATCGGGCTTGAGTAAATTCCTGTGCTCTTGCAAGGTCTTGAAATTGAAGCGAGCAGGTGGGGAGGAGGATGACCTGAGGAAGACTAAGCTGATAGATACCGCTAAACATGTTTGGAACTTTAAGATGAACAATGAAAATAGCATAGGTATACATGTCCACAGTTTTTCGTTAATATCAATATTTCAGTTTGTATATGTACCAGACATAAACTACAAAATATTACAGAACAAATTGGCGGGAGGGGGGGGGGGGGGAGAAGAAAGAGTCAAACAGCCATAGAGACAGTCTTAACCAGAGACAGATAAAGGCAAAGCGCCTTGAAATGGGCTTTTTATAATAACATAATATTATCAAGAGAACCGACAAAAGCATCGGTATCTCCAATACAACTAAAATATTTTAAGGCTTCTTTGAGCAATTGATATACCTAGTCCTCATATACTTTGAGAGTGGTAGGACTTTAATCTCTACAAAACAGAAAAGAACAATGGGCTTTAATGGCAGTGCTACCCGATTTGCAATTGCACGTAAGCCATTGCTGAATATTGCTCGATTTCTCCTCCTACAAAATGCAGCTTCTTATAAAAAATAGATGCTGAAAAAAAAGCTCTGTAATGGTGTTTTCCATGCTGCAGCCAATTATCTCCCCTAGACTAGCGCAGCACGAATGGAATTGTTGCATGTTTATGAACATAAGACGTGAGCGTTTCTTTATATGTGTGAGTTCAATGCAAAACCACGTAATGAGAGACTTGGCAAAATCCAAAATCTTAGGCTTACACGGACTTGGAGAACAAAATGAGAGAGAAGATTATGTTAGCCACATGATGTGAAGATCACCATTATTTTTTTTGCACACACATGGTTTAAAAACCGTAGAAGAAGATTGTGAACATGGAAACAGCCAGGAGACAGAGCTAGAAATCAAACAGACGTCAATTGTGTCCCTCATAGATTTATAAATGCAATGAAACTGGATAATACTGTGCTGACTGCAACAATGACCATCGTCCTTTGAAGGCCATTATTAAAATTCGACTCATAAGGGTGAAGAAAAGTGAACCTCCTCCGACGTTCCAAGTGGAGTAACTCTGTGATGCTGATTTCAATACAAAATAAAGCATAGGAGTAAGAAACAGATATGAATCTATATATGAATCAAGAGAAAATGAGCGACTTACTTTTACTTTTTCCTTCCGCTTGTACCGGTGGGCGTCGCGGGGAGATACAGTCGTCTGTCAGCAGCAAGGCGGGTGGCCTGGAGAAGGGACATCTCGTGAGCTCTGAGGGTGTCTGCCACGGAGTCGCTCCATCGTCGTCTTGGTCTTACTCTGGCTCTCCAGCCAGAGTATCTGGTGTTGTATGCCCGAAGAGCTGGATGATTTAGGGGCATACGTGTGAGGTGTCCGAACCACTTGATCCTCATATGTTCGATGTGTTGTAGGATTGGTGTTGCTCCTACCATGTCTCGTATCACCTCATTTCTGATCTTGTCCCGTCTTGTCTTGTTTACTGCTTTCCTGAGGCATTTCATTTCACAGGTGACCAGTTTTCTCTCAAGGACTTTAGTTAGGGACCATGTCTGGCACTGGTATGTCAGTGTTGGTAGAAAAATGGCGTTGATGAGTTTCGCCTTAGTGCTGGTGGGAATGCTGGGGTGTTTCAGGAGAGGGGCAAGTTGGTAGCTGACTGCGTTGGCTTTCTGGCATCTGGTCTCGATTTCTCGTCTAATTTTCCATTTTCAGTGAAGATGCTGCCCAGGTATTTAAATTCACTGGCTTGCTTCAACTGGGTTCCGTTGATGTTGATATCCAGTTTGTTTTGTCTCTTACTGACAGTCATGACCTCGGTCTTGCTGACGCTGATCTTCATGCCGTATGTCTCGCAGCTTTCATTGAGCTGGTCTGTGTGCTCCTGTAGCTGTATCTTGTCATTGTTCACCATTGCCTGGTCGTCCGCAAACATGAGTTCATTGAGTGGCTCAGGGTCTGGGTTTGCCTCCTTCGTAATCTGATCCATCCTGCCTTACTCCCGATGTCACTGTGAACCAGTCAGATGTTCCACTGGCGGTGCAGACTGCACTCCTACTGTTGGCGTAGATGGCCCGAATGTTGTCTAGCAGCTGGCCCTTGACGTCGTACTGCTCGAGGACCTTCCATAGCTTGTCTCTGTTGACTCGATCAAAGGCCTTTTCTTGATCAACGAATACAAGATGGAGATCTCGGTCGTAATCGATCGCCCTCTCGCACAGTTGTCGGAGTGCAAAGATTGCATCGGTGCACCCTCTTCCTTTTCTGAAGCCAAATTGGGCGTCACTGAGGAGATGTTCTGTTTTCGCTCGAGTGCGCTGCTCCAGGATCTTTGCGTACATTTTCCCTACATGGCTGAGTAGTGATATGCCTCTGTAGGTACTACAGTCTTTCTTGCTGCCCTTCTTCTTCGATATTGGCACCACTATTGCATTTTGCCAGTCTTCTGGTACTTTTCTCTCCTCCCAAGCTTTCTGAAAGATGGTGGTGAGCCACTGAATTCCTGTTTCACCGCACACATGGATGGCTTCAGTTGTTATGCCGTCGTCTCCAGCTGCCTTGCCTTTAGGACTGGTCTTCACTGCTTTTCTTACTTCACTCTCTAGGATGGTAGGTTCTGAGTGGTCTGGGTGGCTGGGGGTGAACCGGGACTGTGTGTCTTGTGCCCGTACTCCTGATGGGTTGAGTAGGTCTTTGAAATAATTTTCCCATCTCTTCACTATTTTCTCCTCTTCATGCAATGTTTCCCCGTTTGCATCGTTGATGATAGTGGTTGGATCGAAAGGTTCATCTCGCACTCTCATCACTTTCACACTCTTGTAAAACTCTCTTGGGGAAGCTTTGCATGTTTCACAGAGTTTTTCACCATACTGGGTCCATGACTTTTCCTTTGCTGTTCTCACAACTTTCTTGCTGTGTCTTCTTGCAAGTCTGTACTTGATGTAGTCCTCTTCATCCTTTGACTTGACCCAGATCTTGTATAGTTTCTTCTTTTCCTTGATAGCATCCTTCACTTCTTTGTTCCACCAAGCTGTTGCCTTTCTGTTTCTTCCTCCTGTCTTCTTGGTGCCACAGGCTTCTTTTTATAGTGTCCAGGAGGACTGTCTTGAAGATGCCCCAAGCTTCCTCTACGTTTAGTAATGTCACTACAGTCCAATGTTTCACTGATGGTGCATCTGATCTGAGTCTGCACCTCTTCGTCTTGAAGCTTGTGCATGTTGAGTCTTTCCGGCTGTTTCTTCTTTTTGGTGAACCTCCTCTTCTTCTGAGTGACCAACGTCGTGATTATTGGCCTGTGGTCTGTGTCCAGGCCTGCGTTGGGGATGGCTCTTGAGTCTCTGATGTTGCTCTGCATTCTAGATCTTGCTAGTGTGAAGTCGATTTGAGATGAGACGTCGATGTCGCTCCATTTGTACCAGGTGTAGATCTGAGTCGCTCTGTGCTGGAAGAAGGTGTTGGTGACAATAAGATCATGCTCTGCACACAGTTCCAATACATGGTTGCTGTTGTAGTTGCATGATGTTCTGTGGTCACTGTGTGGACCAAGGTGTTTTGTCCATGGTGTTCTTCTCTCTCCGACTCTGCCATTGAAATCTCCCATGACGTACAGGTCTGCTTGGTCCGGGATGCTTTCAACATAAGGAGAAAATGAGCGAGACTGGGATAAAGTCATAGACTGCGTCGCTGAGATTATTGAGGAAATTGTCCCAAAGCAAACTGGAAAAGTCAAGAGCAAATGGATGGGAGAGGAAATCTTAGACTCGTTGGACCGACAAAAGTTATCTGAAGAACAGTGTTGAAGGATATAAGCAAATGAATAAAATAAGCAAGACAGACTGCGATAGTACAAAAGAAAACTGGATGGACAAGGAATGTGAGAATTTAAAAGAATTAGAACATACAGACTCTAAGCTATTCTATTCAGCACTGAAAGAAATAAGTGGAAAAAAATAGGCCAGGCAAAGTGAATTGTATAAACGATAAAGATGGAAACATTCTAATGAGCAATGTAGACATAATGAAGAGATGGGTAGAATATGATAGTGATCTGTACACTGATCAGAGTAGGAACAAAGACACCCCCCTCCACATTTCACGGTGAGATGGAAAGACCCAGCATATTGAAAGAAGAAGTAAAGGCAGCTATTTCAGAGATGAAGAAAGGGAAAAGCAAAGGCCAGGACAAGGTGGTAAATGAGATGATAAAAGCTCTAGGAGAATAGCTTTCTAATGTATTAACTAAGCACATACATGTGATTTATGACACTGGGATCATACCAAAGGAATTTTACAAATCCGTCTTCATCCCCTTGCAAAAGAAACCAAGTACAAAGCGTTTGTGGACAACATAGAACAGTCAGTATAATAAGTTAGATAACATGAAAACATTCCTTCGAATCATCATGAAAAGTTCTTATAAAGTTCTCTCTCTCTCTTTGCTCTTCTCTCTCGTTCTCTCTGTTTCTCTCTTCTCTTTCCTCTCTCTCTCTCCTCTCTCTCCCCCTGATTAGCTGATTTGGGACCTAATGCTATCATCCTTGAGAAATAAAGTGTTCTGAAGTCTGAACTCTCTCTCTCTCTCTCTCTCTCTCTCTCTCTCTCTCTCTCTCTCTCTCTTTCCCATTGTTATGTTCTGGGCTAAATAGAATCTTGTATCTTGTATTTTTAGCCAGGCAGGTTTGACCAGAGTCCATCACTCTACAGCAGTGCTTTGTAACTGCTGCGATCTTTCTGAGGGACTGAGTGTAGGAAGTGACTGATACTGGCACAGAGTAGGCCTAGTCGAATCTAGGTCAATCTGTAAGCCTATACTTCATTGTATGCCTGTGGCTCGCCACAGGATGGGTGAGAGTGGTGTGGAGAGGGGAAGGGGAAAGACAGATGCGCGCTGTTAAATTAATTAGCTGGCAGGGCAGAACCAACAATTAGCCTAGTGGCCAGCTAAGGTGGCTGGATATACGCCTTGGCGTGAGAGTGTGTGTGTGTGTTGTGTTCGTGTGTTTCTTCGATTCCGCAGATGACCGACGAATTTGTCTTTTATGATGTTGAATATTGTAATTGTTGTGAGGCGTGAGTTTGATTGTATGCATAGCCAAAACAGTTTCCTTATGTCTGTGCTCTGGGCTAAAATAAAATCTTGTTCTTGTTCTTGTTCTTGTCCTCTTAGTCTACATACTTATTTTATTGTATTTAACTCATTTTGATTTTAATGTGCATATCGCATTCATCTTAAATCAAATTTTTCTATACTTACCAATGTTGTTTTTCAATGAGTATTGCCCTTTTTGTCCATTGTTAAAAGTCCTAACCAAGGCATCTGACTCTTATGATGTGCTTGTATAACCGTACATTTTTAGAATTAGTCATAATCTTTGATATTGTGTTCGACAAAGAGGGAGGGGGAGAGAGATGATGGGAGGGAGGAGGGTGAGAGAGGGGTGAAAGAGAGAGTGAGAGAGAGTAAGAGCATGTGTGTACGTTTGTTTATGCGTTCTTGTTCCTGTATGTATTTTAATGTGAATGCCAAAACAATTTCCTATTATGATGTTCTGGACTAATTAAAATCTTGTATCTTGTATCTTGTGTCTCTCTCTCAACAAAACAATTCCTTCGACTGATCATGAAGGGTTCTTATAAAGTTCTCTCTCCCGCCCCCCCCCCCTCTCTCTCTTTCTCTCTCTCTCTCACTCTCTCTCTCCTCTCTCTCTCTCTCACTCTCACTGTCTCTCTCTCTCTCATTTCTCTCCTCCCTCTGTCTCTCTCTCCTCTCTCTATGTGTCTCTCACGCTCCCTCCCCCCCCCTCTCTCTCTCACTCAATTTCCGCCTTCTTCCTTTACGACTTCTACTTCTACATAAAGACTATAATTTATACTGAATACTTTTGAACACCATATTGTTCTTTCGGTCTGTCTTCCTGTCTGTTCGTAGCAGCATCATGCCAAATACATTTGGCTCAGGGTGCTGGAAACAGGGAAAAGTTTGTGGAGGGAAGGATAATGTTAATGCTGTTCCTATTATGTCTTGGTTTTGCTCGTTGTTTTCTCCTAGATTAGCTCCGCTTTACGACGAGGGCTGGATGTAAAAGGGCGATTAGTTCCACAGTGATTGCCTTCTTCAACAACGACTGTCTAGTTCTCTCTCTGTCTCTCTCTCTCTCTCTGTCTCTCTGTCTCTCTCTCTCTCTGTCTCTCTCTCTCTGTCTCTGTCTCTGTCTCTCTCTCTCTCTCCCCTTTCCTGCCTCTCTCTCTCTCTCCCTGTCTCTCTTTCTCTCTCTCTCTCCCTGTCTCTCTCTGTCTCCTCTCTCTCTCCTTTCCTGCCTCTCTCTCTCCTTGTCTCTCTGTTTCTCTCTCTCTCTCTCTTTCCTTTCCTGCCTGTCTCTTTCTCCTTCCCTGCCTCTCTCTGTCTCCGTCTCTACCTCCCTCCTCTCTCTTTCTCTCCCTGTGTGTGTATATATGTGTGTATATATATATATATATATACATATATATATGTGTGTGTGTGTATACATATACATGTATACATATATAATTATATATATCTATATATACTGTTCAAAAAAAGAAACGCATAGTTATAAATATTGAGTTCCGGTCCAAGTATGAGTGTGTGGATATCCACTAAACTGCCGAAAGTGTTCACCCGATTTTCGGCCTCGCGTCCGTCGGTAAATTCCCGTGCTGTTCGTGACGCATGCGCTTGGAGTGGTTGAAATGCCCAAACAGCAATTTTCGGTTGCACACTCGCCGTGCGTGGATGAAATCTCGTGAAACGTAGTGAACATTGAGTTCACACCATGTCCTCCAAATCCCATAAAAGCGAAAAGACTTTCCTCTCCAAATCAGGTCTAAAGTCTGCCCAGAAGAATGGCCCCCTGAGCCGAGAAGACCGCCAAAACGCGTTGGGACGCCTACAAGGAGGCCAGAGCCAAAGCGCCGTTGCCTGGCATTTCCACGTGTCGCAGAGCACCATCAGCAGGCTGTGGGCCAGGTTTCACGCCACAGGCTCCATCGCTGACCGTCCACGAGCAGGCAGACCAAGGGCAACAACTGTTCGCCAGGACCGCCACATACGGGTGCGCCACCTGCGGAATCGGTTCTTGGCGGCCTCCTCTACTGTCCATGAACTCCCCGGGCCCCGCCGAATTTCCGACCAGACAGTGCGGAACCACCTGCACAACGCTGGCTTGAGGGCATGCAGGCCTTACAGAGGAGCTGTCCTCACTCGCCGCCATCGCCTGGACTGATTGCAGTGGGGCAACCAGCATCGTTGGTGGACCGTTAGGAATCACTGGAGGCACGTTTGGTTCAGCGACGAGTCTCACTTCTTACTCCGGCGACATGACAACCGGAGACGGGTGTACAGAAGAGTGAATGAACGCTACGTGCCGAACTGTGTGGATGAGGCACCTCCACATGGTGGTGGAGGCGTCATGGTATGGGGAGCGATCAGCCTTGCTGGGAGGAGTCGCATGGTGCACGTCCCAGGGCGCCTGAACGCCGTGCGCTACGTGGAGGAGATTCTGCGCCCACACGTCCTTCCTCTTCTGGCCGACCCTGACGCCGTGTTTCAACAGGATAACGCTCGTCCTCACACGGCACGCGTCACCACCCAGTTCCTCAATGACAACCACGTTCGCGTGCTTCCCTGGCCAGCCGTGTCACCAGACATGAACCCAATCGAACACATTTGGGATAATCTGGACAGGCGCATGCGCAGTCGAGAGGAAGCGCCGGCGACTCATGCCGAACTGCTGCAGGCGCTACAGGAGGAGTGGGAAGCCATTCCTCAGCAAGACATCCAACGTCTGATCCACTCTATGCTGAGGAGGTGCCAGGCACTTGTTGATGCTCAAGGTGGTCATACCCCCTACTGATCCGATTGTCTCTGTGTTCGCGCCTATGGACTGACCAATTGCTGTCATGACCGAAATGAACTGCACAGCCTTTATGCTCTGTCCATGCAAACTTTCAAAATGGAATTCGCATTATTTGATTTTCTATACCTTTCTCATTTATGACATTAAATTTGCAAGTATCAACTATGCGTTTCTTTTTTTGAACAGTATATATATAGATATATATATATATACATACATATACATGTATATATATACATACATATATATATATATATATATATATATATATATATATATACATACATACATACATATATGTGTGGCCAAGTGACATTTTAAACCGGACACATATCTGTTTAGAATTGCTCGTGAGTGAGTGAGTGAGTGAGTGAGTGAGTGTGTGTGTGTGTGTGTGTGTGTGTGTGTGTGTGTGTGTGTGTTGTGCGTATGTGTATGTGTACGTGCGTATCTCCCTTAGTATCATCTTCTTAATCGTCTTCTGCTCTGTGCAGTGTCTTTGCAGAGAAGAGGGCGAGAGAAAAAGACGGTCAGCCTCTCGACACCAACAGCTGTGATAGAGTGATGAACACACAGCCCACTGGTGCCCCTGCCGTGCCCCAGTGGTACCCTGTGCCCTCGTCTCTTGCCTCCACCACACAGTTGCAGCTGGCGAAGACAGACTACGACCAGTTAATTAGCCTCTGGAACGAGTCTGGCAGTCTACCTGGCATCCCACCTGGCAAGGTGGCAACCACCATCCGTGCTCTGTACCGACGCAATGACAGCAGAAGAGAGCTGAGCTAAATCCGTTTTGCTGTCTCCCGTCTCTGGTATCAGAGTGAGAGGGAAGAGTGGAGGAGGAGGTGTTTAGAGTTAGAGAAGGGTTGTCATCTCCTTAATAGGGCTTTGGTTTTCCGAGTGACGTTTCTGCTTCTGTTCATGGGGAATTGATCGACATACACTCAAAGGTGAAGGATCTGTTCTGCTTCTGACATTTAGCCTACCTGAAGACAGGGCCTGCTGCAAAACATATCGACCACACGATAACACACCCACTGAGACAATGACATGTGTTCTTGAAACTGTATGTAAACTTGACAAATGTCAAAGGAGTTCAAACAATATGGATGATCTTTGAAACAGCAAAGAACAGACGGAAACGTAATGCAACAAATTAACTTCTGTGCACAGAATATGTGGATTTTGCATGCCATTGATTGCTTAATAAGAATGCCAGTTAAGTACGCGAGTTATCTGAATACGAAAGACAGTTCAGATTACTCACTGAATTAGAAGGCTAGTTAAGATCATTGAATGTCCGAGTAAGAAGGTCAGTTAACGTCACCAATTGTCTGCAAATGAAGACCAGTTAAGATCACTAATTGTCTGAGTACAAAGGCAAGTTAAGATTACACATTGTCTGAATACAAAGGCCAGTTAAGATCACCAACTGTTTGCATACAAAGACCAGTTAAAATCACTGATTGTCTTGAATGGAGGCCAGATAGAAAACAAAGCCACCAACTTCGATGTCAATATCCAGAGATTCAGCCAGCCAAACAACTTATCCATTGCTTCTTAATGACAATACGGTTTTGTTGAATAGACACTAAAAATATTTTTGGTGGCACTTGCTTACACGGAGAAGCTCTTCACCAACTGTGGTCCACGAGTGGAGCCAAAGAGAAATAAACAACAGAAACAACTACAGTGTCCATGGTGCTGAATAACTAACACTACAACCTAGCTTATTCTTGGAGAAAGGCTACCTCCTCCCTGTTCCAGCTTGACCAAAGAGAAAACAAACGCAGTCAATGTCCACACAAAAAGAGATTTCCCAGTCATAACTTTCATATCGCTTCTGGTGATATCTTCAGAGCCACCGTAGTCTACGCATTTACATATCATACTCAAAGGCATCTTCTCTCTTGCTTCCTTTGTCTTTGGTTCACTAGAATGCAAACAAAATCTGGCTGATAAACTCTCTCCACTGCTGGCCTGTGTGGGCATCACATAGCACTGCCTTTCACCTCTTACCTTCTCACACAGACGCACACACAGACAGACACAGACAGACACACAGACACACACATAAACACACACACACAACACACACACACACACACACACACACACACACACACACACACACACACACACACACACACACACACACACACACACACACACAACACACCACATTTGATTTTCAGTGCAGACTGAAAAGACCAAGAGAAGAGAGAGGAGCAGCCAGTGGTTGGGTGGCAATGGCGTCGTACAACTGATTAAAGAGGCGTACAGGCTAACTGACTCTTGGACAAGCAATTTATTATCAATACTCAGCTTACATCTGTCTGTCAACTTTGATCTTTCTTGTATTTCTGAAGTTTTCATCTCCAGCCCTATCAAATCGTACTCATCCAATTCCACCAGCGTATTTGTATCCGTGTGACTGTTGGACATCTGTCCCTGAATAATTGGCATTTTCGCATTGTCGACAGAGACTGGAATGAAACACGAAAGTCCCTGACATTTTTCACTCTACCCTCTACCAGTAATGGAAATATTAATACCTCAAACTAAGGCAGTTTCGTGATTGAAAAAAAACCCCACTAATGTAAACTCCCTGAGTGGACTTGCCAAACAAGAGCAATAATTTTGTACATGACCTGTGTGATTTGTGTCGTGGGCTTAAGCTTGACTAAGCAATATCAATGTGATGCCACTCAATTATCTCACCAGAAAAGTGTGGGTCTGGTTTACTTATCTGGATAAAAAAAGAACTACAAGAATCTAGCAACAATGACATTAATCAGAATGGAGGAAAGGAACTAAGGAAATCTCAGGAACAATAACAATAATAGAATGAGCCAGACACTATTTGGATGAAATGGCAACGCTAGGAAAACAGAGATTGTTTGTGTTCAGTTTCAGAGACAGTGCACAGATGACGACAGCGCTGTTTCTTTTGTTGGGTCTGTTCAGCAGTTCTGCATTGTGCCAGAGCTCCCACAAGACTTTCTGTTCAACATCATTGAAGAGCAGAGTATCGGTACTTATATAGGCGCCATCACAGAGAACCAGTACCTGTACAAAAGCCTCACCCCATCCCAGAAAAAGCAGCTTAACTATAGACTGCTGGATCAGAGTCGCTACCCAGCGTCCCTGTTCAGGGTGGATGAGTCTTCAGGACGCATCTACGTAGCCAACCGGATCGACAGAGAGAGTGAGGAATGTTACCAACAACCCACGTGTACCCTGGAATTCAACGTGGCGCTCAGATCTTCAAGCATTCCCTTTTCCAACATCGCCACTGTCCTTGTCAAAGTTGTCGACAAGAACGACAACCCACCCTACTTCCTGGCCCAAGGGTCAGGGACAGTTGTTTTGAACATTTCCGAGTTCACACCAATTGGAACAGCTTTAAAAATGAGTGGGGCAGCAGACCGAGATCATGACAGCACCAACACAGTCAAACGCTACGCCCAGACAGCCTACACTAGCGTGTTTTCCATCAATTCCTCCACAAACCTGGATGGTACATTTGCGCTGGACATTACGCTTCTTCAGCCCCTGGACAGAGAAGTTATCAGTAGTTATCACTTCTCCATTCTAGCCTTTGATGGTGGCTCCCCACCCCTCAGTGCGGCACTGGCGGTGGAGATCAGAGTAACTGATGAGAATGACAACGCCCCCGTTTTTGTCAATGACATTTATGTCGTAGAGATTAGAGACGAGATGACGCCAGGACAGGTGATCCTCAAAGTGTCAGCCAGCGATATGGATTCAAGTGAACACAGCAAGGTCTACTATCAGTTCAGCAGCATCCAGCGTCAGCAGCTTGAACAGAAGTTCCACGTGGATGAAGTGACCGGTGAGATCAAACTGGTATCAGAACTAGCTCCTGGAGATCATCAATTAATCGTGGAAGCATTAGATGCCAGCAACCCCTCGCTGAAGAGTCAGACAGTGGTAAGGGTGAAGGTAATTAGCTCCAAGAACAACCCACCCTCCCTCCAGATCAACACTTTGTCCAATGGCAGCAACTCGTTCGTAGAGGTATCTGAAGATGCTGGACAGGGGGCCTTTGTTGCCTTTGTCTTTGCTGAGGATCGTGACCAAGGTCACAGAGGCGAAATCACGTGTTATTTAGACAATGATATTCTGCGGCTTGAGGCCTTGGCTGGTAAAGGTTACACACTGGCTCTGCACAAAGCCATTGACAGAGAGACATCTGATTCGTACAACATCACTGTGGCATGTTCAGACAACGGTCAGCCCCCTTTGTCCACGTCTAAATCCTTGCTAGTCATTGTCACTGACGTCAACGACAACCCACCCAAGTTCAGGTGGGACACCTTCTCACACATCGTGCCTGAAGGTAACTACAGCAACAGACACGTCATCCAGGTCACTGCCACAGACCCTGACATGGGCAAGAACGCTGAGCTCATCTACAGCATCGACAACTCTGCTCGCCCTCTCTTCAGAATAGACCCCATGTCAGGCATCATTTCTGCCACAGGCCAGTTAGACCGAGAGACCACACCTTTCTACACCTTCAAAGTACACGCTACTGACAGAGGACAGAGTCCCAACACAGCTTCTGCCAACGTCATCATCACGTTAGAAGACGTCAACGACCAATACCCAACATTCAGCAAGCCCATTTTTGAATTTCGCATACCTGAAAACATTCCAGACAAAACTCTTTTAGGAATGTTGTCAGCTTATGATTATGACAAAGGCAACAATGGAAAATTCGAGTTTTTCTATGCAAGATCAGTGGACAGGGCAGATCCCTTTCTTGTGACAACTGATGGTAAGATCTGGACTAGTGGGGAGCTGGACAGAGAGCAGAGAGACAGTTATTCCTTCACTGTCATGGTGCGGGACAAAGGACTGCCACCTAAAATCACCTATGCCAGCGTGGTGGTCACTGTTCTAGACATCAACGACAATGCCCCCAGGATCCATTTCCCTGCGTCTGCCAACCACACAATCCACGTCACTACGGTGCCAGAGTCAGGTATGGTCCTCGTCAAGATCGTGGCCTATGATCCTGACGCTGCAGAAAACGGCAGTCTCCATTTTGTGGTGTTCTATGGTAACAAAGACGGTGCCCTTGACATTGATCTTTCTAGTGGAGCGGTAACGGTTAAGGACGTGTCAAAATTACATAACAAGAGGGTGTACAGGCTAGTGGTGGGGGTGCAGGATTACGGATTACCACCCCGTGGTATCAACATCACTATTCTAGTGGACGTCCACTTTGACAATAATAGCAATATGTTGCAAAGAGAGACAGAGGGTGAGGCCAAAGCAGAAGATTACATCATGATCGCGGCAGGTGTGACCAGTACCACTGTCGTTCTCTCTGTCATCATCATCGCCGCTGTCTACTTCTTTCTCCGTCAGGTTGGACTATTTGTTTGATGTTTTCTGCCTTGATTGTCTCTTCTATAATTTGTCTTCTTTGTAATCGTACTGATTCACACGTTGTTGACCTTTGATCTGTGAACTATTCTTTCTTCCCTTGATGTTGGTATTTATGTATTTTTTTGTTTATTTGTCTTTTTCTTCATGTCTGTCCATTTGTTAACCTGTCCCCATTCTGTCGTCTGTCTTTGCCATCATCCCTTCTGTACATGTGCTCTCTCTCTCTCTCTCTCTCTCCTCTCTCTTCTCTCTCTCTGTGTCTCTGAGTGTATCTCTCTGTCTGACTGTCCCTCTGTTTGTCTCTCCTGCTCTCTCTCTCTTCACTTCCTCTCTCTCTCTCTGTCTCTCTCTGTGTCTCTTTCTCTCTCTCTGTCTCTCTCTCATTTTTTTTTTTTTCCTGGCCTCAGATATTCTTGAAATTAATCAGTGCAATTACATTTGTCAAAATATGAAACTTAATCCTTATGTACATATATATCAAAGTAATGATAGAGCGTACAGTCACTACTAATGGAGAAAAGGAATACACATATGAAAATAGTGTTCTGACATAGTCATCTAAGAAGTGAATGAGTGTACGTTACTGTTATATTTCCCATGTCACTTGTATGTAATGTTTATTGTGTAAAATGTCCAAGAAAGATCTGTGTCAACTTTAGTGTCTAGCATTTCATGACTGTCTACTATTTTCATGATTTCTTCAACAGTTCATACACATGGAAGCTTTATCACGAGATGCTGCCGTTTCAATTTTATGTTATCAAAATAAGTTTCGTTTTTTTGGTGAGTTAGTGACATACTGTTTAGATCGCACCATTCTTTTCAATTGTCAACACTGGTTTGAACTAATTCATATATTACGAATTGGATGGAGTTGATGATATGTATCGTCGTGTTGTCACGATCACATAATTCATTCAGGTAAAGAGTGATAGCTTTCACAAACATACAGAATAGAAGCGGACCCATACTTGAAATTTGGGGACAGCACTGAACCTTGTAGAATGCCATGCCTATTATCTGAAGTAGAGTATCCATGCTGCGAGTTGCTGTCTCTTAGGAAATGAGAAAATGCGTTTCATACTATTATCTGATATCCCCTATCGAAAGGTTTTTGCACAGGTTTATTGTCAGTAACATCAAAACTTCTTGCAAAGTAAGCAACTTCACAAAGTATTTTTGTCTGTTTTTGATTGTTCTATTGTCCACTAATTAGGTTTATAAGAGCTCTGTGATCTGAGAGAGAGCAAGAGGGGAAGAGAGAGAGAGAGAGAGAGAGAGAGAAGAGAGAGAGACAGACAGACAGACAGACAGAAGGAAAGAGAGAGAGAGAGAGAGAGAGAGAGAGAGAGAGAGAGAGAGAGAAAATGAGAGAGAGAGAAACAAACAGACAGAGACAGAGAGACGGACAGAGACAGAGAGACAGAGAAACAGATAGAAACAAAGAGAGACAGAGAGACAGAGAGACAGACAGACAAATAGACAGGCAAACAGACAGACTGACGGAGACAGACACAGAGAAAGAGAGAAATGCAAAGACATGAAATTTTGTTTGCAATAGCATAAATATTGGCACATAAGCCTACTGGCATACCTGTCGTTGCCAATCTACTTGTATTGAAACAACAGAAACAACACACAAAACCACACACACACACACACACACACACACACACACACACACACACAACTACAACATATATATATATATATATATATATATATATATATATATACACCACACACGCACACACATATATGTATATATGCATAAACAATATAAAAAAGTATAAACTTTTTCAACTCAACTCATCTTTCTACGAGTGTTCTTAGGATGCATATGTGACCCCCCCCACCACGAAATCAGTCTTAACTAGCATTTTGGGTATTTTGAGATATACATATCACTGGAAAGTGTACATTCTGCTAACTATTTTGGTACTCGAATAAAGCTTGTACTAAAAAAAATGTAGAAGTTATGTATGTTTAAAGTCATTAAGTTGTATGACGGCCATTTTGAGAAAACGGCCTCAAAAGTTTTTGTGTGCTCTCCTACCATTTTCCTTAAATTTCTTTATTTGGTGGCTTTGACCCACTTTGTTTCTAATTTTTGCTGTCATTGTCTGAAAGGTGCACCAAAGAGCTTTCCATCAGTATATTACATGTGGGGGTACTGTACAGGTTACAGTTCATAATAAGAGACAAAAATAGGTACTTTTGGTAGGAAATTGCGTTCTTTCTGCTGCGATCAGTACATCAAAATACCGATTTAAATTGATTAATAAAAATATATTTTGTGGGGGGTAGAATATAGTCTACAGAAATCAATTTTGAGAAAAAGTCAAAACACCCCAGATAGACCCTCAGTCACCTTTTCAGCTCCTAGTGCTGTTCGACTGACTGCAAGTTAAGACTGATTTCGTGGTGGGAGGTCACATATACATATCAGGAGAGAGAGAGAGAGAGAGAGAGAGAGAGAAGAGAGAGAGAGAGAGAGAGAGAGAGAGAGAGATGGATAGATATGATAGGTAGGTAGGTAGGTAGGTAGGTACGTAGATAGATAGATAGGTAGGTAGATAAATAGACACATAGATAGATAAATAGATAGATAGATAAATAGATAGATATTAATCAAAGGACATAACTGTGGAGGATTATCTCCCATGTTGTACTTCTCAAATCTAACACAGTTTGCGCTACCTGCTCTGCTAGCATAGAAGCAGATACAAAGTACAAAAATAGTAAGCTCAGAATACTCCTCAAAAAAAGGAGCGCCCAAGCCTACCTTTATACTCTGCAACTACCCTGCACACAAACTATAAGAGAGGAGAGAAATACATACAGTATATTGTCTTATGTTCAAGATTGACATAGTCTTTTATTCCTGAACGACCAAACACACACACATAGACAAGACAGAACATGTACAGGATTGCTTCCAAGGCATATAGGTAATACCAAAGAAATAAGAGTGAAGCAGGGAGAATTTTTACAATATTAATCAAAGGACATACCTCTTGAGAATTATCTCCCATGTTGTACTTCTCAAATCTAACACAGTTTGCGCTACCCATTCAGCTAGCATAGAAGCAGATACAAAGTACAAAAACAGTAAGCTCAGAACACTTCAATCCAACGTATGGACCCTAGAACAGATCTAGGTGTGTTGATATATGATCGATGAACGTGGATTTGCGATTTACTAATGATGAGTGTGTATGTGTGTTTTCATACAAAGATTAATTTCTCGTTAATGGGTTCTGCATTAATACATAGTACATTTATGAATGTTTCAGAACCGTCAGAACCATGGTAAGCACCCTGCAGCCAAAACCCTGGCCAGCATCCATGAAGATGGTGAATTCTACACCACGATCCCAGCATCACACGGCAATTTGTATGATGACGAAAAATGTACGTCCAGTCTAGAAGAAAAAGGTGATGAACATAATGCCCAAACTGCTGCCCGCTTGAACGACGATGCTTACAACGATGGGAGTTTCAATATGAAACAAAAAGCGATGGAAGCCTTCAAAAACGCACAGCGTAAAACCGAAGACGGGTTTTCCAGAACGATTCCCATGGCAGAAGAAGGAAACTGTGAAATGGAAACAAGACATTCAGTACCTCATACGTATGGCAATGATGGGAATTTCGCCTCAGTGTTATCTGGGAAAAAAGCAAACATCCTGAAGCATCACCATAAACTTGTACCTAGACAGGTAATTCACACGACACAATTGACAGACGTTTATCTGAAGTTAAGAATGGGATGTTGATTACATTCATGTACATCTGACTTGTACTAAAGGCACTGGTTTCTGGTGAAAAGCTAGGAAAAAAATCCTACCCTTGCTGTGAAGGTGATTTGTTTAGAAACATAAATTTGTGCAATATTAACAGTGTTATACAACACACACACACACACACACACACACACACACACACACACACACACACACACCACACACGCACGCACGCACGCACGCATACACACACACACACATTTAAATCAAACAATACTACGTGAACATGACATTTAAAGGAACAACATTCTGTATATCCTCACATTTTTATTCTGAATAGTACATACCATTTTTGAAATTGTATATATGGTTAAACGATTGGTAACGACATAATCAACAACTGTGACAACAATGTCAGTCGATGTCAGAGTTCTTAATTGAATCCAAACTATGAATTATAACCCATTAAAATCTCAGAAGTTATTGTGAAATACGAATATTATTTGGGAATAAATTCTGTTTGCCTCATTTCGAAATAATAATTCAAGGAAATTTGAATAAAACTTTTCAGTCAAACATTATTGTTAAACATTTAAAAAAGTGTCTTGGTCTGTTGCCTGACAGTGACAAATAAATAAATACAGTAAATCTATGACTCTATAGCATTGATCCACGAACTTGCAGGTTAACAAATTTTTAAAACTTATGGGCATGACACGTAGTGTGGAAGACACAAGCAAAGATTGAAAGCAAACACAATAACTGTATGCAGTAGTTAAGTTAGATTCTATGCACAACCTGCGCTGGCTATGGCTATTTAGTCAGGCAGGCATGCAGGTATTTGAATGGATAGCTAAAACCCACTGATGCCATTTAATGTAATTTGCTCGACAGGTGGAAGAGGTAGCCAGTGACACAAGTGGTGACACAGGCACCAATGACAGTGGACGTGGTGGCAGTGAAGATGACGCCAATAATGACCACATTTTGCACGGTATGTCACCGTCGTTTAACGCCACACGTATAGATTTTCAGCATTGTTAAAACATCACCTGCAGAGCCATCTTTACCTTGGCATGCACTCTTGCACCCACACATCATTATCATTACTATCATTACCACTGCTATCATCACCACGTTCCAATTTTAATGCTTGTGAATCTGATCGTTTCAACTTGATGATAAACGGATGCACCTGCTGAGTATGACTTTCCCTGCGGGACGAATGTGCTCAGTGGAGCAACTATTTACGTCGTCCAGTTGTAATATCTCATTGTGTCTGGCCACAATTTACTTGTAAGGATTCAATGGTGGCTTCCCACTTGCTTTCCATCGGTTTTTGTTCATACTCTCCTGTGGTCTTTGTCGTTCACACGACTATCTACAAAGCACTGGGGTTGAATTTCTGTCAGGGTTTACTCCCTTTGCATTGGTCTCTCCCGAGACAACCAGAAGGCAGTGGTGATTCTCTATCAGGTTTTGTTTACTTTGCCTTGGTCTCTCCCGAGAAGTGGCGCTATTTACCCATTGCTTGTTATCTGGTTCGTGGGCACCAGGACATGTCAACATGTTGGTGCGTCTGCGTGACGCACACCTGGAATCCAGACCTCCTCCGAGTCACTCAAGAGTTCAGACTGAGTCCGTGAGGCGCTCAGTTATCGCATGTCACCCACGGGGAGGCACTATGCAAGGCTAACTGATGGAGAGGCTATGTACTGACGGAGAGAGAGACTTACGCACTCGAACAAAGGCCCCCCTAGTTATCATCAGGAAGAGAGTTCTTCGGTGTTATACAGGTCCGATACTGTAATATGAATACAAAACATAGACAATCAAGTGAGAACAACACTGAAGGAGGTGAAATAGGGTTTTCATGGACAGCAAAGTAAACAAACGACACAGTCGTGAAAGAATCAAACACAAAAATAACATTAAGCAGAGAAGATTTTTTTTTTGGGGGGGGGGGGGGGGCAGCAAACAACATTTGTAGGACATTTGATCAGGCAAGACAAAAATGAGCACTGGTCACAACAGGAAAGCTAGAGGGGAAACGAGCAACAGGTAGAGCCAGGAGAAAATAGTAGATTTCTTTGCAGTGTGAATGAAGACGGAAAGAGTAGGAGATCTGCTTGCAGCGGCAACAACAACAACAACAAAAAGAAAAAAAAAAGAAATCGTACGGCATGCCATGACTGCCAGCGCCATGCGTCATAGCACATGATGATTATTACGACGACAATGATCACCACCACACCACCATCACCACCATCACCACCACTACCACCAATATTTCGGTGTTATTAGTGTTACTACCACCATCTCATTACTATTTCTACTATTATCACCGTCTCTATCTACCACAATATAGATATATAGACAGACGGACAAACAGACAGACAGACAGACAGATAGACAGATAGACAGACAGACAGATAGATAGATAGATAGATAGACAGACAGATAGCTAGATAGATAGATAGAAAGATAGATAGATATATAGGTAGATAGATAGATAGGTAACAAGATAGGTAGATAGATAGGTAGGATGGATAGCAAGGAGAGAGAGAGAGAGAGAGAGAGAGGAGAGAGGAGAGAGAGAGAGAGAGAGAGAGAGAATTCGTGTGTATTAATGTGCATGCATGTGTGTATATTAATGTGCGTATGTGTGTGTGCGCGTGCGTCCGTGTGGTGTGTATGTGTGTTGTGTGTGTGTGTGTGTGTGTGTGTGTGTGTGTGTGTGTGTGTTGTGTGTGTGTGTGTGTGTGTGTGTGTGTGTGTGTGTTGATTGTGTGTGTGTGTGTGTGTTTGTATATATACATATACGACTCGTATACATATATATATATGTCTATATATACAAATATATATACATACACATATATATACATATATATACATATGTATATGTGTATATATATATGTATATATACATATATATATATATATATATACAGGTATATTATATATATATATACACATATATATATCTATATGTTTATATACATATATGTATACATACATATATCTGTGTCTGTGTCTGTGTCTGTGTTGATATTCAAATTATATTCGCGTACACTTTGTTGTGGTTGCTTCACTAGCCCCACTGAGCTTGACCACTGATTTTGCCTTGTTGTGTCAGGCACACGAGGCAGTCAAGGAGACGATCAGTTGGTCACATCCTCCCAGCCCTCCACAGAGAACGAGCGCTACAGCAGGTTCCCCTCTCCTGCCACACCTAAAGGAGATCCCTACAAATCCTACCATGTCCGTTTCGACACGCGTCCACATATCTCAAGTAACACCATTTCAAACAGTGATCCAGTGCTCACCAGTCAAAAGACGGTGTCCTTTTCACCCTCTGTGGACAGTAGTCCTGGACCTTCCCTACCCATGTCTAGGACCTCCCGTAAGGGGTCGTTTACATCGTCAGCCTATAAAGACGTGTCTTTCACCCCCCTGCCCCAGCACAGTCCTCAGAGGATTTTAAGCACGTTCAGCTCGTCCACCCAGCCTACGACCTCCTTTACTACGTTCCAGAAGGACAGGAGCAGCTCGCAGCAGTTGGCAACCACTGAGTCCGGTACAACTACCTCTGGCAGTTACACCAACCACCCTAAAGAACTCCGCGTGGACAGTTATAACGATTCTGGCGTCACTATGTGACATGCCTGGAGTCGAATCATTAAAACCTTCACTCTCTCACTCTGTTCTGCTGGCACTTGCTGGATAGACAAAGAGGGGGAGTGAAAGCATTAAACATTCGGTGGAAATGTGGCACTCAGTATGGGTTTGGTGCTCGTAACAGATTCGTCAACAATCATTTCAAAATCCCTGACTTATGCATTTATATTTTTGCAACCTTTTAAACCCACCCTTCACTCCCCACCTACAGACATTCCACTCGATTCCGTTGACTGGACAGACTCAGACAGCAGTGCAACAACAAACAGTGATCCGTATAAACCCGAAAGTCAACATGAAAACCAACAGTTGACAGCACAGTAACCCTCTGGGTGTTTGTCAACTGCAGGCATAAACTCAAGAAATTAATCTCGAAAATGGCAGACGGTATTTTAGTCTAGCTATACGTTTTTTTTTCAAGAAAAATAATCAAATCAACAACAACCACAACTATCCACCAACTGTTTTGTGATTATGAAAGAGGCATTTTGAATACAGTATTATGTCTTTGCCATATATTGCATATAAAAAAAGAACAGTTATACAGGCAGAAACACATGGAATGAGTTGTACTCTGGTCACTGCTCTAAGACTGAGAATAAAGAGCAGTTTAACAATGTTTATTTTCTTTTTTTTCAGACAGTATGTATATTGATGTCAGAAACTAGATAGAATGATGCATATATATATATATTTTTTTTTTTCTTCACGTTACTGTATAACTTCTTGTTTTCATTGTAGTCATGTGTGACTTTTTTTTGTTCTGACGAAGTAACCGTACCATCAGTTAAACTATTCATTTTTGAACTTTTAATAGCTTTACGTTAATTTTACATGTGACGCAGAAAAACTGTTACCTTTACATTTGACGCAGAAAAAAATATCGCTGCATTTACATATGAAGAAAAAGAATCGTTACTGTTGTATATGTCGCAGAAACTTCGTTACCTATTGCAAATGGCGCAGAAAAGAAGAGTTTCACTTGACGCAAATGTACCCACGATTTTCCTCAAAATGTCTTCCTGCTTCATTTGTGGTCTAGTCCTGTTTTTATTACTGGGGACTGTTTTTTAACTCCTTCAATACATGATCACTCTGACCTCCTTTAAGTACAAACCTGGGGCTTTGTTTGAATTGTTTGATTTATTAATGTCCTTGATTTGTTCAATTTCTTTTAGTTGGTTGAATTGTTTGATCTTCTGTTTGATTGTTTTCAATGCCGATTTAAGGATTTATCTCTGGAGATTATTATAGCAAGTATTTGTTGATTTTTGTAACGTCACATAGACAACTATATTCAGAACCTGGAAAAAGTAGCATTTGTTTGTTTGTTTGTAATGCCATTCTGATGATTTTACTTTGACATAGCAAGTTTGTTTATTTCTTTCTTTGTTGTGCCATAAAAGCATTTTACTCTAAGAAAAGAAAAATATCCTTTGTTGATAATACCATACACATATTTGATTTTACCCTAAGAAAAAAAAGAAGATTGTTTCTTGATAATGTCATTCTTTGTTAACACTGTCATACCAAGATTGATTTTAAAATGTAAGTGTTTGCCTGTCTGTCTGTCTGTCCGTCTGTCTGTCTATATCATCTAAATGTATGTGTTATCACTTTGTGACGTCTTCTTTCTTAGACCTAGACTGTGATTCTATGTTTGCTTTGTTCTGGGCTTATTTTTGTTTGCTTTGTTTTGATTTTTTACTTGTTTGTTTCTTTGCTGGGCTACTAAAGCACTGAGGACTTCAGCTTGTTTAGTATTTTCATGCCTGGCCCACTTAACTTTGGCTGACTGTGTTTATTAGCTATTTTAAAAGGAATGAGAGAACTTTTATTAATACTGTAGCGAATCAGGAACGATTGCGAAGGAACAGAGATCTATCATTTCTTGTGTTTTGTATCTGTGTGTGTGCGTGTGTGTTGTGTGTGTGTGTGTGTGTGTGTGTGTGTGTGTGTGTGTGTGTGTATGTGGTGTGTGTGTGTGTGTGTTTCTGTGTGTGTGTGTGTGTGTGTCTGTGTGTGTCTGTGTGTCTGTGTGTTTATGTTTTGTTTTCATGGCGGATTCTCTGTTGCATTTGTTTTGATGATATATATTTTTTTCTCACTAATGTCAGTGACCTATTTCCGTTTTTCGGTATATAAAAAAGAAAATTTAAGATTTCATGACAACCGTTCAGTTGCATTTTTTTGTTTTGTTTTGGCTATGGTCTTTTACTATTTTTCTGGTTTAATAGATCAATCTGCAATTTTTCATTCTTTAACCACAATTTCAATCACAATTTCAGTATAGTTTTCTTTAAAGTAAGATGTGTTTTGAAACAGAGATACAGAAAACTTTCTTTGGAACTGCGTTGAAATTCTACCTGAAAGCGGCATTCTTTCTCAATTTGTTGAGTACAAACTGCAAAGTAAGTACAGATTTGACATATACCACGAAATAATGACAAGACGCTGACATGGCAGTGGCTTTGATTCAACAATTATATTGACATTGACTCACTGGATATTATATAGTTATGCTACTGATATATAGCACATTTTGATAGGATAATAACATTGAGAGATGACAAATCGATGACATCTTTACACAGTAAAATATGCCATGTCGCTGTCACTGCCAGGTGGAAAAAATGACAGACTGTATGATGGAGTCTAGTATGACTCTGACTGAGACAAACGTGTCATGTAAGCAACAAGTAACTATAGCAAAGACTAACAACTACATTGACAGACGGCAAGACATGAAATCAACAGGTACAGATGACAAAGACATGTCATTACCATTGACACATGTCACATACATAACACGTGAAATATAGCTAATGAATGACACTGATTCTGACAGATGACAAAAACACGACACCAACAGATGACAAAGAAACGGCACTGACACTGACAGGTAGTACTGTTACCGAGACATGTCTACTACGAAACTCGAAACTAAACAATGGCAAAGGCATGACACTGATAATGACAGAGAGCAAAGACATGATAATGACAGTGACAGATGGCTAATACATGACACTGATACTGAAAAATGACAAACCGTTTCGCTGACACTGAGAGTTTGCAAGACGTGACAGATGTTGAGAGATGGCAAAGGCATGAAACTGATACTGAGATATGGCACAGACTGATATGACATTGACGTAAACAGCAAAGACTCACACGTACGCTGAAAGATTGCACAGAGACTGGCGTGGCACTCACCTTACCCAAATAACAAAATGACACGGTCTGAAAGAGATATGAATTCCTTTCTGATTAACCAAAGACAAGCTGACATGTTCGTTTAGCTACCCACACTGAAGAACAAACAATGACTGTGTTTACCACATTTTTATCTACAGAGGTGTATGCGTTTGATTGTGTTGTTGTCTGATGTTTTCTTTTCTTTTCTTTTCTATGCACCAAGCCCTGACATCCTCGTGATTTTACTAGTTATTAATATAAATTTGTTAATTTTAATCATTTGTCTATCTATTGAGTTATCTATTCATCTATTTGTTTATGTATATTCATTTATCTATTTTTGTATTTATTTTTGCCTGTTTATTATTTTCATTTATGTATTCGTTTGTTTTTGTTTGGTAGAATACATATAAACTATTTCTCTAGGCATCTTACATTTACAAGAATCATTTTTGTTAATAATGAGCAAGAGCGAGAGGGAATGAGAGAAAGAAAGAGAGAGAGAGAAAGAGAGAGAGAAAACAGACAGACAGACAGACAGACGGACGGACAGACAGACTGGAGAAAAGACAGACAGAGACAAACAGAGAGAGAGAAAGAGAGACAGACAGACAGACAAACAGACATACAGACAGACAGACAGTTTGCTGAATATCCCTGCATAAGCCTTACAGTTTTTTTTTCAAATGTGAACCTTGCTAAGGAAATACAGGATCTTGTCTTAATTTGAACAGTGAAATATAGTTGGTGCAAGTGGCCTCCAAGCACATGGCATATACATCAAATCGTTAATCTGTTTGTAAAATCGAAATATGATTATAGTTCTCTTTTTCATAATATACTCCTTGCCTTTACTATCCATTTCCCCTTTTTTGTTCTTATTTGTTATTGTTGTTGTTGTTGTTGTTTTGTTTGTTGTTGTTGTAAGTAGGGAAAGAAAGGAGAGGTAAATTGTCTGAAAAAAAATGATGTTATAAGTTTTGACACTTCACCGTCTTTTTACGTAGTTTGACTGCTCACACACACACACACACACACACACACACACACACACACACACACACACACACACACACACACACACACACACACACACACACCACGCACACACACACACATACACACACACACAAAATATATATATTTTCATAAATATAGATATGTATACATATATATATATTATATATATATATTTTATATATATATATATATATATATATATATATATATATATATATATATATATATATATATCCAAGCACACATGCATGTGAAAAATACAACAAACTTAAAAATTTAATAAAGCATGTCTTTAGAGATCAAGATAATCTGGACAATGAGTTCTCGGATTTTTTGAACAACAAAGCCGATAATTGCCCAATAAAATGATTTTTTTTCTTGAAAACCTGGAAAATTCAAGCTGCTGTGACGAAACGTGTCAATGGATACTTTTCATCCAATTACATCTGCATATTTTGAGATAGTACGTATAACGCTATCAGTATAGCTAGGGCAGCCCATGCCAAGGGATGCGCTTGTTGTTGGATAAGTGTGTAAAATGTGTGCATACTTATTGCGGGTTTTGTTTGTATGTGTTTGTTTGTTTGATTGTGTGAGTGTGTGCGTGTGTGTAAGTATGTGTGTGAGTGTGTGTGTGTATGTGTATGCGTGTGCGTGTGTGTGTGTGTGTGTGTGCGGTGTGTTAGTGTGTGTATGCGTGTTGTGTGTGTGTGCGTG
>CM060314.1:38616304-38658804 GCA_030674185.1 Monoplex corrugatus | reverse complement strand
TTTATACAGTGCATAATTCAACATAATGAACTTGCCATTAACGTTAACAGGCTTTATACAGTGCATAATTTAACATAATGAGCTTGCCACTAGCGTTAACAGGCTTTATACAGTGCATAGTTCAACATAATGAATTTGCCATTAACGTTAACAGGCTTTATACTGTGCATAATTTAACATAATGAGTTTGCTCCTATCGTTAACAGGCTTTATACAGTGCACATTTTAATATAATGAGCTTACTCATAGCATCAACAGGCTTTACACAGTGCATATTTTAACATTATAAACTTGCCAGTAGCGTTAATAGGCTTTATACAGTGCATAATTTAACATAATGAGCTTGCTCTTAGCGTTAACAGGCTTTATACAGTGCATATTTTAACGTAATAAACTTGCCACTAGCATTAATAGGCTTTATACAGTGCATAATTTAACATAATGAGCTTACTCATAGCATCAACAGGCTTTACACAGTGCATATTTTAACGTAATAAACTTGCCACTAGCGTTAACAGGCTTTATATTGTGCATAATTTAACATAATGAGCTTGGTCTTAGCGTTAACACTTTATACAGGGCACATTTTAACATAATAAACTTGCTCCTACCGTTAACATGCTTTATACAGTGCATAATGTAGCATAATGAGCTTGCTCCTAGCGTTAACATGCTTATACAGTGCATAATTTAACATAATAGACTTGCTCCTAGCGTTAACATGCTTATACAGTGCATAATTTAACATAATGAGCTCGCTCCTAACGTTAACAGGCTTTATACAGTGCATGATTTAACATAATGAGCTTGCTCCTAAAGTTAAGTCTTTATACAGGCATACTTTTATACTTTTATAATGAGCTTGCTACTAGCGTGCCATACATATGGCATAGCGATAACATTATAATGTGTGCTACACTGGCCAATACACGATGTATATGACATGACATTATTTTATCCCAATACATCTGTTCCTTGATATGATAACAAGTAATTTTGATAACACACGGTAATCGTGCACATTGTATATAGCATGAAATCATGAGAACATTTGAGGTACATGAGAAAGCAAGTAGTCTGTGTGACGTATGACAATGAAGTCTGTTGTGTGAAATATTCTCTGTGACACAAGGCAACAGAACACAGTGTTTGTAGCATGAACTTATGAAAACACATAACGCATAATTATATCGTGATATGATTATCCCACATGATGTGAAAAGCTTTTTTAAATAACAAATGGAACGAGGAGTATCCTTGTTATAAGCTGCATTTATCTCTTTATATGTATCCTTACTTTCCTCAATCTAACTCTTTCATCTTCGCTTCATAATTGAAAATAAAGGACGCAGAGACATAATATACACTTGAGTGGCGTACTGTCAAATTATTATGATAACGCAGAATTGTCGCCAAGAATTTGTTTAGAAAGCTGTAATAGTATACTTATTAATTTGTTTACTTTTTTAATGTTTTATACTCTGTTGCGTTATAACTGGAAATGGACGTAAAATCTTTACGGTGTTGCCATAAACGCTTGCAAACTGGTGAGATTTCGGCGTCTGATTTATTGAGTTGAATACTGTTTCTCATCTCTTACGTTCCAGCTATTCATAGTTATCGATTTAAGTGCTCTGTCTTATATTGTTTTCGTGATGGTTGATGTTTTCTGGAAGATTCATGCTGCAGTTCCATATGGCCTCACCGCACGTGTGATTTTGCTTTTTGGTGAAATAAGAAAAGAAAAAACCACCTCCTGGCTGTGTGATGTTATAATTACATATTTTCATGGCCTCAAAACTAACAAGTCTTTTTACGGTATCAAATGCTCTGTGTGTCTGTCTGCTCTCTCTCTCTCTCTCTCCTCTCTCTCTCTCTCTCTCTCTCTCTCTCTCTCTCTCTCTCTCTTCTTTCTCTCTATCTTTTTCGCTCTCTCTCTTTCTCTCTGGGCCGGCACATAAGTGTTGTTGTATGTGTGCTTCCGTGTGTGTATGCCTGCGCGCGCTCGTGTGCGTGTGTGTATGTGTCCATGTGTGTGTGTGTGTGTGTGTGTTTGTGTCTGTGCGTCTGTCTGTCTATGTCAGTGCCTGTGTGTGTGTCTGTATGTGTATACATGTATGTACAGTGAACATGTTATCATTCAGTAGCAGAATAGTTGATGATGAATTTTTTATGAGTAAAATTTATCACTTGTCAACTTTATAGGGGGCATATGAATACTTTACTCAAGTCATCTATCTCTGAATTTCAGACTGTTGTCAGTTCAGGCTCAGTCTGAACTAAGTGATAACCGGGGACTTAGGCTTATTGTTCAAACTGATGTTATGTTGTCTAATTATCTTCTTTACAACTCGAAAATGGTCTTATGTTATTGGTGGTGTTCTCCGACGTGTCACAAATAAGAAACCTGGCAGCTGATGGTATATAACAATAGCTGTCAGACGCATATGGACACGCCAGCTTCCATTTATGATACTCGTAATCATTGTTTTAAAGCATTGGCTTATTGTCTATTTTAGTTACTTTTTTGTCTTTCTCCCTTCGTGTATTCCTTTTTGTCTATTGCATCCTTTATTAGTGTATCTACATGTATACGTATTATTCACTTTGCTCAATTTGTTCTCTTAACTTATTTTGTTTTAGGTTCGTGATACAGTCCAGAGACTTAAAAAAATTAATTTGTACTGCCAAAAACTCTTTAAATACCGAGGATGGTCTTTACGTTTGCTTAACAAAATTGAGCGAGAGAGAGGAGAGAGAGAGAGAGAGAGAGAGAGAGAGAGAGAGAGAGAGAGAGAGAGTGTGTGTGTGTGTGTTTGTCTGTCTGTCTGTCTGCCTGCCTGTCTCTGTGGTGTGTGTGTGTGTGTGTGTGTGTGTGTGTGTGTGTGTGTGTGTGTGTGTGTGTGTGTGTGTGTGTGTGTGTGTGTTTGTTTGTAAATATGTGTGTGTGTGTTTTGTAAATAGTGTGTGTGTGTTTGTAAATGTGTGTGTATGTTTGTAAATGTTTGTGTGTGTGTGTTTGTGTTTGTGTGGTGTGTGTGTGTGTGTGTGTGTGTGTGTGTGTGTGCGTGCGTGCGTGTGTGTGTGTGTGTGTGTGTGTGTGTGTGTGTGTGGTGTGTTGAACATCGTCATCATTCAGAGATATGACGTGTTAATGAAATATATGCTCAAAACTTTAAAATGTCGTCAGTTTCTTCAAGAGTTAATATTTTTTATTGGACACATTCTCTTATCCCTGGAATCCCAGACTGCTCACAAGTTAGTATTCTCCCTTGAACCCTTCAAGACTGTGCACTTAATAAAACGTCTTTAATATGACGGAATGTTTAGTTATCACCTTGTGGAGAAACCGAAATTTGTGTACTTTTGTTGCCTTAGAATTAATTAACAAAATATACAAACGTGTCAATTGATTGGTATTACTTTTGCTGTTTTTGGGAATTTTTGCTATATGTGTTACTTGTGGTGTATACCAGCTGGCATGATTGATGCATTAACGTTATCTATAATCAATTGCATTTGTACATTTCGCTTTATGTATACCCTTATCGTTTTCCGTATTTCACTTCATTTTCATTTGATTATTTCTTGTATTACCAATATGTGATATCAAGTCTGGTTTCTTCGCCATCGCTTTGCAGGTGAAAATGTTTATCACGATGGCGTATACATTTGAATATTCTGCTGTTGAAAACATTAAAATGACATATACTGGCCGTTATTTTATTTTACAAGCTTTCTTTATTTTATTTTATTTTATTTTCATTTTATTTTATTTTGTTTCATTTTATTTATTTTTTTTAATTTATTTTATTTTATTTATTTTATTCATTTTATTTTATTTTATTTTATTTTATTTATTTAATTTTATTTTACTTTATTTCATTTCATTTTATTTTACTTTACTCTACTTATTTTGTTCTATTTTATTTTATCTGTTTTGTTATATTTTACTTTATTTATTTTATTTTATTCATTACCGTTGTTTTCGTCCCTTTTGCAATAAAGACATAAAGAACTATTGTTTTGACAGGTTATAGCCTCTGATCTATTGGGTCATGGTTTTCAGCTCTTCCCCTCCAAGCTATTTCTAATGTTTTAAAAGAAACAATTAATAAATTCATTTGTATCACATGGTTTCGTTTTCATAATGTTTAAGGAAGTGTGATGGAAAACGTAGTGTTGTTCCATATATGAACACTACACTTTTTTGTTTATACACCAGTGAAACAAGAGATATCTTCCACCCGTGAGATATCATAAATATGCATTTTCATGGCTTATACTTATAGCCCAGATAACTCTTGAAGTCATTTCAAGGTTGTGTCGACAGCTGTCTTTAATAAGCACGTTTCTGGCCTCTGCAATGCATATTTTCTATACCCTTGTTTCATAACATTCACACCGTTAATGGATGACATCAACCATGTACCATGAGACTTTGAGTATACTGAAATTGAATGCAAAGCATAGATGTGAAAACATTACTGAAATTAATTGCCGAGTGCAATGTATGGAAAACAAAACAATGCGTGTAAACCATTCGTTAAGGACAACAATTCAAGGGAGAATCGTTTTATATTATTCCTGAGGTAAAATAGTTTTTTTTTCATTCAATATTAGAATGGTACGCGCTTGAAATTAACTTCTGATGAGATTTATTAAATATGTACATCCTGGCGTGCTTCTTGACTAAGTTTATATGACACTACCAGTGGGGTGAATGAGGTCAACATCATGTCCATGTGCACCCAGTTCAATATTCTCGATAATATTATCCAAAATAGGTTAATAAAGCAGTGAAATGATAACAATAGGGTTGTGTATGAAGGTTTTCTTTTGGTTTTTTTTTTTTTTGAAAAGAAATATAAAAGGAAAATATTGGTGTATGACATTCATATGTTTGCCCTCCACGGTATGTGGTGATCAGTATTCTTTGGTATCGTCGTGACTTTAATATTTTGAACTATTTAATGAATTAATTGAATCAATTGTAATGTTCTCTCTCTCTCTCTCTCTCTCTCTCTCTCTCTCTGTTCTTTTCTATTTCATTAGTGATGGCATTTCTTATTAACTCGTTTTTAGTTCATTCCCTCCATTATAGTTTGATGTGTTATTCTTGTAAATGCCTTGCTTACTTTTTGTTTGATAAATATTTTGCCAATCTTACACTAGGTTCAGAAATTAATTTCTTCTCCTTTGTCCTTTTGTCCTTCTGTTTTGTTCTCGTTTTTTTTCCAAACCTTCTTGCCTTTGCTATAAGTAAGTGATAGAGAGGCAGTTTATACTATCATGATTGTTGCATATGACAAGAAATATTGTGTATGGCATGACATGGGGATAATGGATGACTTATGACATAACGTAATAACTCTTCTACATGACTCATGAAAACAATAGAAACTGTATAACATACACTCTGTGTGACACATGACAACAAAGATCATTGTGTGACATTATGTGTACTATCATGACGTAATATGACGTAATATGATATCGCACAATAACGTATATGATATGATAAAGCCTTCAGATAATGTATACAATGGCTGCGATGCTTGTTTAACACAGCTGTATTCATATTTTTGTTTGTTTATATATTTTATTGAATTTGTTTTTGTTTTCTTCTTCTCACTATCACTTCATGATTCGGAATAAATGTTCCAGAAACGTACACACATTGATATTTTACTGCCAAGAACACGTACAGACCAGCGAAGGTTTGGGCTCTGATTTGATGGGTCAGGGTTTGTTGTTTCTTCTTAACTCTGATTCTAATCAAATAACCATTTTGTCCCATTGTGTTAGATTCCATCATACTTGATTGCTATCCTAGGAGAACATGATGCTGTTTCAGATTTTGCTTGATGCAGTTGTGTCAAATGTTTGTCAATGAAAAGATTGACAAATATTTGCAATTATTTTTTATTACGCTTATGCCCAAGATACAGCTTAGAGATATTTTGACATTATGCCCAGAATGCAATATGTATGGACGCTTGTGGCATCTGCTATAATTATTTTGTGTTGATGATTCAAGCCGATTATGCTATAATGTATACATACAAACCAGATACACAAAACTCTAGGGTAAACAGGAAGTCATTCTGAACGACAGAGCTATAAAAATTGTTTGTTTAAATTGAAAGGACAAATTCCTTGTAAAAACGTGAAACGAACATTACAACCATGGTAAAGAAAAAGCAGAAAGGTGACTAAAAATGATATAGCTTGCGGGGAATGGTAAGAGTAGACAGCATTATGTTTTAATTAGTTTCAGTAAATAGTCAACCGAAGGTTGAACTTCAGGTTGAAGATAAAAACAATAGACACGAGGGACGTTTGTGAAAAAAAAATGTTAAAGTGGGCAACATGAAGGTAAGTATAACACTGTCATTGTCATAGAAAGACAAAATATGTATGCACGGCAAAACTGGTTTAATCAAACATACGAGTATATGTATAATGTGATGTTTACATATGTTTGAGACTGGCCATGTGTTTGATGTGTCCTCCTCTAGGAATGACACTTTGAGATGAAACTACTCTGTAAAAACTCATTTCATAGGAATGTTTATCGACACAGTAAAATGTTTTATGGCCTTGAGCTAAAACCTCTCCTATGTATTTTTTGTTTCAAACATCCGCTGACTCAGTGAGTATTTACTATTTTGATAATGTAAGTACAGCTCAACACAAAGATAATACACATACAGAACGAATGATACAGACTAGAAAGAGAAAGAGCAAATGACAATTAAAAAAGCATAGAGACTTTAAACAGGTTTTCAAATACAAAACGGTTCTTACATTGTGTTACATGCCCTGTTCACATCTGTGACTGTCAGTCTGTATGCTTTCTCTCACTGTTCCCTCCCCACCTTCTCTCCCTCTCTCTCTCTCTTTCTCTTACTCTCTGTCTGTCTGTCTGTCTCTCTTTGTCTCTCTCTTTCTCCTTTTCTCTCTCTGTCTCTCTGTCTCTGTCTCTCTCTTTCTATCTTTTTCACTTTTCATTTAGCTTGATAAGGCCATGAGGTCCACACATATCATCTACTTTCTTCTTGCTCCACTTTAGCATAAAAATCTCCCATTATGACTGTAAAGTCCTGTGATTTGCATTCAACCATGGCTCTCTCTAATTCGACATTGAAGTTGTCAATTTAATCTTCAGTATTTACGAATTTTGGTGCATATACTTGGTCGGTATTGGTATCAAACGGCTTGCCTCTGTTCTAACTAGCAAAATACGTACTGTTATAGACCAGTATCCTTCAATAGACATTTCCTATTATGATTCGCATCCCTCTTAAATGTGCGTCTCCTCCAAATAGACAATGTTATGCTTGACCAGTGTTATCATGTCTGCTCCTTTCTGTTTCACCTTGTCTGAATATAGGTTATTACGAGATGTTTCTTTTTTTTTTTTATCTCCATTAAACATTAGAACGTGACACGCTTAAACTTAACTTTTGGTGAGACCTTTAAAGTATGACGTGTTGGTGTATGGATTTTTGTAGCTGAAATTAGAAAGCTTGTATCATCCGATATAAACGTGTAAAGAAATATATGTTAGATAATTCTTTGGCAAGCCAGTGTCTACTGGCGTGCTTCTTGACCAAGTTTATACGACATTACCAGTGGAGTGAATGAGGTTTACTCCACGCCCATGTGCACCCAGTTCAGTATTCTGAATAATATCATCTCAAGTAACTTCCTAAAGCATGAAAAAGGTTATAATCGGATTGTGTTGTGTGTGCCTTTTTATATTTTGTGTTTCAAGAAAAAATGTGAAAAAAAAATATAAATATTGTTTTATGACATTTTATGTTGACCTCCACTTTTGTCCCTGTGTTTTTGTGCTTCTGTTTTTCCCAATCTTCTCGTCTTTGTGTTATGTTAGCGATACAGTGGCAGCGAGAAGGATTTATACACGATATGTTACATATGACAAGGCATAATGTGTTTGGCATGACATGGTGATAACAAATGACACGTAATAACTCTTGTATATGACTAATGAAAACAATACACATTGTATAACACATACTCCGTGTGACTAGTGACAACAAACTGCATTGTGTGTGACATGACATTATGATTACACATGATGTACTATTATGACCTAACATGAATATGTGTGACATAGCATTATGTGTATGATTATGACGTAATATGAATATCACACAATGACGTATATGATGCGAAAAGCATTCAGATAATGTATACAATGGTCACAATGCTTGTTGGATACAGCTGTATTGATATTGATATTTATTTATACTTTACTCAGTCTATATAAGTTTTATCTCTAGTTATTCATAATTCAGACTAAAGGTTCCAGAGGCATAAATACAATAGAAGTGTACTGCCAAGAACACGTACGGACCAGCCAATATTTAGGCTCTAGTTTGATGGGTCAGGGTTTCTTGTTTCTTCACTACTATTACTCTTCCAGCTGGTTCTAATCAAATAATCATGTTGTCTCATTTTGTTGGTTTTCATCATACTTGATTTTGGTCCCAGGAGAACATGATGCTGTTTCAGGTTTTGCTTGCTGCATTTGTGTGATTGTATGTCAGTAAAAAGATGAAAAAAATCCATGTGACGGATAATGGAAACGTTTACATTTACTTTTTATGACACCTATGCCCAAGATACAGCTTAGCGATGTTTTAAAATTATGCCCACATACAGCAATATGTATAGGCGCTTGTGGCATCTGCTTATAATTATTTAGTATTAACGGTAGAAGCCGATTATGCCATAACGTATATAATACAAACCAGATACACAGAGCCCTAGGGTAAACTGGAAATCACACTGAAATGAATGGACAAATGCCTTGTGAAAAAGTGAAACGATCAATAAAACCATGGTAAAGAACAAGCAGAAAGGCGACTATAAAAAGATATAGCTTGCGGGGAATGGTAAGAATTGACAGTATTATGTTTTGATTAGTTTCAGTAGACAGTCAACTTATGGTTGAACTTAGGCAGAAAAACAAAAACAATAAACAATAAACACAAGAGATGTTTGTGAAAAAGAATACAAAAAAGTGGGCAATATGGAGATAAGTAAAACACTGTTAGTGTCATAGAAAGACAAAGTATTAAATGCACGGCAAAAGATGGGTGAATCAAACATGTACGTACAATGTGATGTTCACATATGTTTGAGATTGGACGTGTGTTTGGCGTGTCCTACTCAAGTATCAACACTTTGAGATGAAACTATTCTGTAAAGACTCATTTCATAGGATTGTTTATCGACACAGTAAATGTTTTTTTTTTACCTTGAGCCAAACCTATCCTCTGTAATTTTGTTTCAAATATCCGTTGAGTCAGTGAGCATTCACTATTTTGATAATGTAAGTACTGCTCAACACAAAGATAATACACAGACAAAACGAATGACATAGCATAGACAATGAAAGAGCAATAACAATTTAAAAAGCATAGAGACTTCAGGTTTTCTAGTACAAAATGGTTTCGACATTGTGTCACATGCCCAGTTCACCTATGTGTCAGTCTGTCTGTATGCTTTCTCTCACTGTCCCCTCCCCATCCTCTGTCTGTCTGTCTGTCTGTCTGTCTCTCTCTCTCTCTCTTTGCGTCTGTCTCTCTATGTCTTTAACTCTGTCTCTGTCTGTCATTAACTCTGTCTCTGTCTGTCTGTCTGTCTGTCTCTGTTTGTCTGTCTCAGTCTCTGTCTCTGTGTCTGTGTCTGCGGTGTCTGTGTCTGTGCCTGTGTCTGTCTGTCTTTCTGTCTGTCTGTCTTTATGTTTCTCTCTCTCTCTCTCTTTCTCTCTGTGCGCTCGTGTGCGTATGTGTATGTGCTTGTGTATGTATGTATGTGTGTGTGTATGTGTGTGTGTGTGTGTGTGTGTGTGTGTGTGTGTGTGTGTGTGTGTGTGTGTGTGTGTGTGTGTGTGTGTGTTATGAACTCTTTCCTTCTTCAATATATGAAAGCTGATACAACATTTCTCTCTGTAACTGTTACAAATCTGTTGTCTAAATAACGACATATGATCGTTTTAAACAATTTTTATCTTTTTAACCTGGGACCGCCTGAATATGATCGGCTTCTACTTTTTTGAATTATCTCAAAATTGAGGACTTAAGAAACATTTTTCATGTGATATTGTGCTGTCTATTTAATTTGTTTAGAACTCGAAATGTTCTCCCTTTTCTTGTTAATGTGTAAATGCAAATGAAATTTAAAAACAAAATCTGTCATTTGATGGGTATAACAATAGGTACCTTTTAAGACACTTATTATAAATGTCAGTCATGGTATTCCAGTTGTCATCTTCAATGTATTAATATCATCTTTGTAATTTTATGAGTGTTTTATGTATACATATATATATTATATATATACATTCATTTCTTTTTCAAATTTGAGCTGTCCATTTCCTTTTCCATGCTATAGCATTAAAACCATGTAAACCAATGTCGATCAGATTATAGACAGTTGTTTATGTTCTTTATACACTAAGCGATTGTAAATAGCATTAGTGGCATTACTGACTCAAAATAACACTCACATAGTCATTGCCATCATCACCGTGTCCCATGCCATATGACGTTGTTGATCATGACCCTCCATACGATTATATATTCTGCCATGGCAAGTATGTAACCCCCTCTCTTTGTCCCCACCTACTCTGTAAAAATGATATATTCTACTTAGGTTTATATGGTGCTCATTTCGCCCCAGATTTTATGTTGTGACTAAGTGCTCAAATGTATCATGCCTCATAAAATGTCCTATAAATATTGCTTATCTTTTCCTAATTTTTTCATGTTGTTTTTATGTTTGCCCTTTTCAGGACTGTCCCGTTTTTTTGTTTTTGTTTGTTTTTGTTTTGTTTTTGCTTCCATGGTACTTATAACATTGTTCTTAGAAATTACATTGCAGTTGCTTTAATCTTGTTCTGACTGTAATTATTGTCCAGGCTTTGTATCCATACACCATATATTGGTTCTAGATGACAATGAAGAACTCCCTTCCTGATGTCAATTTAGGTAATTCTTGAAAAGAACGCTTTTCATTTCCTTGAGTGCTGTTTTAGCTTGGCCAGTTCTGCTGGATATTTCTATGGGCTTCTACCACCTGGTGAGGTGACTGTTTCCAGACATATAAACTTATAAATTCATCTCAATGTTGAGCCATTTGATGTCATTTTCCATGAACGAGTTTCGTGTTTTTTTTTGTGTGTATTTCGTTGTTGCTCTTGTTGTTGTTTTTTACTTTTTACTGATTATCTTACCATTTAGTTCCAGCCCTTCATGTCTACTTTCTGTTTATATCATAATCACTAGAATTTATAGGTCATTTACATTTCCTATAATCATAATGGTGTCATCTGTATAACGAAAATTGTTTCTCATCTTCCCTCCAACTTGTATTCCAGGGCATTCCTCTAGGTTTCTCGAGAAGGCTTTGCTGTAAAGTAGAAACATATATGCAGAGAGAACACACCACTGTCTAACCGCTCATTAGATATTTTGAAAAGAAAATACCATGTTCTACCCTCATCGCTGCTATTTGTTTCTTATGCATATTCAGATTATTCTTAGATCTACACCTTCAATATAGTGCTTTCCAGGTGGTTTATCAATTCTGCGTGTCTTACTCGACTCAAAAACTTGCCATTATCATAAACAATATAAAAAAGTATAAACTTTTTCAACTCAACTGATATTTCTACGAGTGTTCTTAGGATGCACATGTGACCTCCCACCACGAAATCCAGTCTTAACTAGCATTTTGGGCATTTTGAGATATACATATCACTGGAAATTGTATATTCTGCTGATAATTTTGGTACTTGAATAAAGCTTGTACTAAAACAATATGTAGAAGTTATGTATGTTTAAAGTCATTAAGTTGTATGACGGCCATTTTGAGAAAACGGCCTCTAACGTTTGTGTGTGCTCTCCTACACATGTTCCTTAAATTTCTTTTTTTGTTGGCTTTGACCAGTTTGTTTCTAATTTTCGCTGTCATTATATGAAAGGTGCGTAAAAGAGCTTTCCATCAGTATATTACATGTGCGGGAACTGTACAGGTTATGGTTCATAATAAGAGATAAAAATAGGTACATTTGGAAGGAAATTGCGTTCTTTCTGCTGCGATCAGTGCACTAAAATACTGATTTAAATTGATTAATATATTTTTTTCAAGAAAACAAATTTCTGTGGGGGATAGATTATAGTCTACAAAAATCAATTTTGAGAAAAAAGTCAAAACACCCCAGACAGATCCTCAGTCACCTTTTCAGCTCCTAGTGCTGTTCGACTGACTGCGAGTTAAGACTGATTTCGTGTTGGGAGGTCACATATGGCATTCATAGTTCCCCTCCTTTCCATAAATCCACATTGTTCTTCTGCTATTTATGTTTCTATTCTATTCGCTGTCACCATCATGCTTATTCTTAAGAGAAGCTGTCTCACATGCCTCTCAAACTGATTGTGCGATGGGATTCGCATTCTACAGCTCCTGCTTTCATTTGAAGAGCAATGAAATTTAATTTTGAAATATATTTAGGGATTTTTCCAATGTCATTAAATTTCATGTAGGAGGATTGTTACATTTTCAATACTAAATTCATCTAGATCTTCTATTGTTTGTAGTGATATGGCTTGGTACTGAGATATTGCTCTATTTCATCCTTTTCATCGTTGCTTTAACATTATCTTTCATTTTTGATGGTCCTTAAAATCGTTTCTAATGATGAGTCCCTCCTTCTGTCATCTTTCCATAACTAATACATTTGCCTTTTTTTTCCATAATGACTTTACCATGTTTTGATTTTAAATAATCAGTTGATGTGCATGTATTTACCTGTGAATAATTTCTTTAATGTTTCTGTACATACACTGTTTTGTATCCGCCTTTTACGTCTTTGCACGTTGTTTCTAGTTGAGCTTCCTTGGCTCCATTGCTTCCATGGCCGATTTACTTTCCTGTCTTTTTGTGTACTATCTCCTCTGGTTCTTCTTTGTTTTTCTTTCATCTTTAGGTATTTCATTAAAAGCTTATCTATTGAGTTTTTCAAATTTGTCCATTGTTCCTCTGTGCCCCCGTCAACGTATTCAGAGCACTGAATTTGTTTTGAACAGGTACGTTAAAATTTGCACGAATTGATTATTTTTTGTACCAATCCACTCCTGATTTTGATCTGGTTCTTGGTTTATTTTCTTCTTTTTAGTTTCAGCCTATTTTTTTTTCTAATATGGCCTTGTGGTCTCTGTTGCTGCCTGCGCCTGCAATTTTTTTGCTATCAATAAAGAATTTCCCATCTCTTTTTGATCAGAATATATCAATTTTTAGTTTTTGTGCTGTCGCCTGGATTCATACATGTCTGCTTTTTGACGTTAAGTTGATTAAACCAAGTGTTTCCTGTCATGAATTCATTTGCTTGTGTCCACTCAACGCGTTTCTTTCCCTTTTCATTTGCCGTGCCAAGACCACGAGGTCCACTTACATTATCTACATTTTCTTATCCCAGTTTAGCATAAAACCTCCCATTATAACTGTAACGTCTTGTGATTTGCATTCAACCTGGGCTCCCTTTAATTCTATAGAGAAGTTGTCAATTTCTTCCTCAGTATTTATGAATGTTGGTGCATGTATTGGACGACGATGGTACCAATGGCTTGCCCTCCGATCTGACTAATAAAATGCGTTTTATAATAGCCCGGTATTCATTTTTGAAACTTTGACTTGTCATTTCCCATTATGATTCCCACCACTCTTGTATGCGTGTCTCCTCCTAAATATATAATGTTATGCTTGCCCAATGTTATCATGTCTGCTCCTTCTGTTTCATTTTTTTCTGAAAATACATGTAGGTTAATGCGTGATTTCTTTTTTTTTTCATTAATCATTTGAATGTATGACGTATTGGTGTGTGGGATTTGTTGGTGAAATTAGAAAGATTGCACCGTCTGATATAAACGTGTAATGAAATATATATTAGATAATCCTTCAGCTTCTTGGCCAAGTTGTACAACTTTACTAGTGGAGTGAATGAGGTCTACTCCACGTCCACTTGCATCCAGTTCAATATTCTGGATTATAGTAGCGCAAGTAGCTTAATAAAACCATGAAAAATGGTAATAATCAGATTGTGTTATGTGTGGGTTTTTTTTTTATCGTTTTGGTATTTTGTGTTTTGAGAAAAATGTGGAATAAAAGACATAATGGTTTATGGCTTTTTATGCTTGCCCTCCAATACACGTGGTGATCAATATCATGTAGTTTAACTATGACTTTATAATTTGTGTTAAGTAATGAATTAAATGAGTTCGTTGTGATGTTATCTTTCTATATTCTATACTTTTTTTTTTTTTCATTTGACTTTTTTTTTTCATTTTAGCTCATTTCTACATTATAGTTTGACATAATATTCTCGTTAATGCCTTGCTTATTCTTTTGTTTCATAGATGTTTTGCTATCTTACACCACGATCAGAAACTGCTTTCCCTCTCCTTTTTTTTTCTTTTGTCCCTCTATTTTCTGCTTCTTTCTTTCCAGCCTTCTCGCCCTTGTTCTATACAAGTGCTTGAGTGAGAGTGAGAAAGATTTATGCACCAAATACCATCATATACGTTGCATATGACAAGGCATAATGTGTTGTGGCATAACATGATGATAAACGAATGACACGTCATAACTCTTGTATCTGACTCATGAAATTAATACACATTGTTTAACACATACTCTTTGTGGCGCATTACGAAGAAGTACATTACGTGTGACATAATATCATGAGAACTTTTGAGGTTCTATTATGACGTAACATGAATATGTGTGACATGGCATTATGTGTACAATTATGACGTAATATGAATACTGCAAAATGATGTACATGATGTGTAAAGCGTGTAGATAATGTATTCAATGGTTATGATGCTCGTTCCACATAGCTGTATCGACACTTTTATTTGTTTATATATTTTACTCAGTGTGGTTTCGGTTATTTTTCAGTATAGCTTTATAATTCGGAATGAATTTTCCAGAGGCCTAAATACACGAATATTGTACTGCCAAGAACACGTGCAGACCAGCCAAGGTTTAGGCTCTAGTTTGATGGGTCAGGGTTTCTTGTTTCTTCACAACTCTTATCCTTCCCGCTGATTCTAATCAAATAATCATGTTGTCTCATTTTGTTAGTTTTCATCATACTTGATGTTTTTCCCAGCGGAACATAATGCTGTTTCAGGTTTCGATTGCTGTAACTGTGTGTTTGTGTATCAGCAAAAAGGTGAAAAATATTTCCAGGTCATTGAAACTGTTACATTTACTCTTACGACACTTATGCCCAAGATACAGCTTAACGCCGTTTTAAAATTATCCACGTAACTATAATCTGTATGCACGCTTGTGATATCTGCTATGTTAATTTTGTGTTGATGGTTCTAGGAGACTATGCTGTAACGTATATGGTACCAGCCAGATACATTCAACCCCTAGGGTAAACTGAAAATAACGCTGAAAGACATAGCTATGAAATCGTTCTTAAAATGAATGCGCAAATACCATGTAAAAGAGTGAAACGATCTATACAACCATGCTAAGGAACACGTAAACATGGTGACTATGCACGGTATGGCTTGTGGGGAATGGTACGAGTAAACAGTTGTATGTTTTGATTAGTTTCAATGGCTAATCAACTTATGGTTGAACTCCAAGCAGAAAACAAACAAATTAAGACAGTAGAAGTCAGCGAGAAAGAATGGTTAACTTTGGCAAAATGAAAATAAGTATAACATCGTCACTGTCATAGAAAGACAAAGTATGTATGCATAGTGGTGATGGGTGAATTAAACGTTTATAGTACAATGTGACCTTTTACATATCTTTGAGACAGGGCGTGTGTTTGGTGTGTCTTACTCATGTAGCGACACGTTTGGATGAAACTAGTCTGTAAAATCTTATTTTATAGAATTATGCATTGCCAATACAAATGTTTTCTGTACTTTAGCCAAAACCGCTCCTCTTTATTATACTTTTTTTTCTCATTCGCGACGGATCAATGAGTATTTACTGTTTGATAGCATGACTATTTCTCAACATAAATATAACATGCAAACAAAACTAATGACACAGACTAGAAGACAGCGCAAAAATAAGAAACAAAAGAGCAAGAGATATATGTCGGTCTCTCTGTCTGTTTTCTCTCACTATCTCCTCCCCCATCCTCTCTCTTTCTCTATTCCTCTCTCTCTCCCTCCTCTCTCTCTCTCCCTCCTCTCTCTCTCTCCCTCTCTCTCACTCTTCCTTCTCTCTCCCTCCCTCTCTCTCTCTCCCTCCTGATTGTCTCTCTCCCTCCCTGACTTCGTTTGTGGGTGCGCACGTGCGTGCGTGCGTGCGTGCTTGTGTGAGTGTGTTTGTGTGCGTTTGTGTGTATGTGTGTGTGTGTGGGGGGGGGTATGAACACTTTCATTTTCATGGATATGAAAGTTGATGTAGCATTCCAGTTTGAAACAGTTAATAATCTGTCCAATAAATAATGACATATGGTCATGTTGGACGATTTTTCTCTCTTAAACCTGGAACAGAGCGAATATGTTCTGCTTCTACTTGTCCAACTATCTCAAGATTGAGGACTTAAGAAACATTTTTCATGTGATATTATGTGATCTAATTATTTGTTAAGCTCGAAATGGTCTTTTATTGTTGTTAGTATGTAAACGAAAAGAAAATAGATAAGATCTGTCAATTGATGGGTATAACAATAGCTGCTTTTTAAAACACTGTTACACATGTCAGCCATGGATATTCCAGTTGTAATCTTCAATGCAATTTTACGAGTGTTTTATACATAATATACATTACATAAGTTAATCTTTTTTTTTTAATTTGTCACTTCTCTATCCCTCTTTCGTGTTTTGGCATTGAAACGATGTAACCAGCGTCGATCAGTAAGTGGGCAGTGATGTGTTCCTTTTACGCTGACCGATGCTAAGAACATCGACAATGTTACTGACTCACAAAAAGAATCAGACATTCGTCACCGTCATCATCGTGTACCATGGCACATGGCATTGGTGATCATTGCCCTCCATGTTATTGTATCTCTTGTCGCTGCAAGTATATCACATATTCCTTGTGTCCCCCATCCACTTTGTAAAACTAATACATTCTCCTAAGTTCTACTGGTTTGCTTTTTTCCCTCCAGCTTTTCTGTTTTGACTATGCGCTCAAGTTTTTCTTGCCTCATAAAATGTCCTATAAGTGACACGGTTCTTTTCTATTTTTTTTTCCTTTTATGTTCTTTTTATGTCTGCCTCTTTCAGGACTGTCTGTTGTGTTTTGCTTCTTTCAGGACTTTCTCGTGTGTGTGTGTGTTTTTTTGTTTTTTGTTGCTTCCATGGTACTCTTAACATTCTTCTTAGAAACTGCATTGCAGCTGCCTCAATCTTATTCTGTTATTGATTGTCCAGGCTTTGTATTTCTACAACAGTATTAGTTCTATACAACAATGGAAAGGTCTCTCCCTAATTTCAGTTTTAAGCATTTCTTGGAAAGAAAGCTTTTTCATTTCCTTGAATGCTGTTTCAGCTTGGCAAGTTCTGCTGCATAGTTTTAATATGCTTCTACCGTCTGGTGAAATAACTTCCCAGATATTTAAACTTAATCTGTCTGTCTCAATGTTGAGCCATTGCTGTTATTTTACATGTAAGAATTCTGTGTTTTTTTCTACGGATTAGCATGACTTCAGTCTTTTTACTATTTAGTTTTAGCCCTTCACTTGTGCTTTATGTTTCTATTACGTGTATGGTTACAAGATTATAAAAGTCTTATTTTTCGTTTCCTGCAGTTAAAACGTTGTCATTTGTATAACGAAGATTGTTTTATCAATTTTCATCCAACCTCCTTTTCAGGGCAATCATCTACGTTTCTTATGATGGTTTGAAATATGTATTGCTTATTATTCTTAGATCTTTTTTTTATTAACATTGAGCTTTTCTAGATGGTTGATCAAATCTGTGTGTCTCACCCGATCCAAAGGCTTGATAGAATCAACAAAATATGAATATAAATCTTTATTAGACTCACTGATCTTTCGATGAGAGGTCTTAGAACGTCTATGGCATTAATTGTTCCCTTCCCGTCAATAAATCCACGTTGCTCTTCTACTATTTCTGTTTTTATTCCATTCGCTGTTTATGCTTATTTTTAACAGAATCTTTTTCACATGCCTCATCAAACTGATGGAGTTCGCATTCTACAGCTCCTGCTTTCTTCGAAAATGCTACAAAAAATTATTTGACATAAATTTAGGGCATTTTCCGGTGTCATGATTTTCATTTGGGAGGACCGTTACGTTTTCAATACTAAATTCATCTAGTGGTTTTATCACTTCTAGCAATACTGCTTTGTACTGAGTTCTTTTTTTTTCATCCTTTTTTGAAGATGCTCTAACTTCATCGTTCATTATTGATCGTCCTATAAAGTTCCTTCTCCTTCTGTCATCGTCAACACAAGTTTTCAATGTACTCTCCCTCTGTATCTGATCTCTAACAATCTTACCAAGTTTTGATTTTAATAACCAGTTGATTTGCATGCCTTTTACCTCTGAACAGTCTCTTTGATATTTTTGTACATAAACTAAGGGTCTGTTTTGCGTCAGCCTTCCGTTCCTTTGCACTTCGATTCTATCCACGTTTCCATGCTTCAGTGCTCTTATTCTCATTTTCCTTATCTTCGTTTTATAGGTTTTATTTTCGCTTTACTTTTCTAGGTTTATCGAAAACTTCCTTTCTCATCCAGTTACTCTTTGCTTTACTTTCAACTTTAGCGATTTCATTACAAGCTTCGTTTATTGATTTTTTTTTTCAAATCTGTCCATCGTTTGTCGCTCTCCCCCTTAACATTTTTCAGAGCACTAAAATTGTTTTGAACAGACACGCTTAATTTTGCACACATTGATTCATCTTTCTTTATAATTCCAGTACTGATTATGATCTTATTTTTATGTTTTCTTCTTTTGAATTTCAGCCTAGATTTTTCCAGTATAGGATTGTGTTTACTGTTGCTGTCTGTGCCTGTGCAGTTTGTTTTTGCTATCAGTAAAGAATATCTAATCTCTTACTTATCAATACGTTATCAATTTGATTCCATGTGTTGTCTTCTGGAGTCATCCGTGTCTGTTTTCTTTTACCTGTTAGGTTGACTAAACCAGGTGTTTCTTGTTATGAACTCATTTACTTGTGCCCACTCAAATTTCTCTCCATTTTCGGTTGGCGTGCCTGACTCTGATGTTCAACTGTAGCATCAACATATTTTTCTTTTCCCACTTTAGCATAAAAAACAATTCCCATTATGTTTGTAACGTATTGTGATTTACATTGATCCTTGGTTGTCTGTAGTTCTACATAGAAATCGTCAATTTCTTCCTCAGTACTTACGAATATAGTTGCATATACTTGGACGACGCTGGTATCAAATGGCTTGCTTTCCAGTCTAACAAGTAAAACGTGTTCTCATAATATAGTCCAGCATTCTTTAAATAGACTTTGGCTTCTCATTTTCTGTTGTGACTCCTACCTCTCTTTCATGTGTGTCTCCTCCAAACTATATCACTTAATCTTGCACAGATGTTATCATGTTTGGTCCTTCCGTTTCACCGCTTCTGGACCTAAAATAGTGATGTTCAATCTTTCCATTTCTACAATGATCCAAAGTAACATGTCAAGTGGCACTTCTTATGTATCTTAATCAAATAGCAATGGTTTGAATGAGTACTTAACATGACGTTCCCTTCCAGATGTAGACGTTCCAGTAGAGCTTTTATTCATGTCATTCATATATATATATATATATTATATATGTATATATGTATTTGTATATATATTATATATATGTATATATATATATATGTATATGTATATATATATATACATATACATATATAATTATATATATTGTTGTTATTGCTCTTGTTGTTGTTATATCAAGCCATGATGTTCTTGGAAGAACACGATGATGGTTTCCCGTTGTTGTCCACGGTTTTTATACGGACTCTCTGTTAGCCTTTGTCGTTCTCATGACTACCCACAAGGCAGTGGGGGTTATTTTCTCACAAGGTTTAATCCCGAGACAAGCACAAGGCAGTGGTGATTTTCTGTCAGGATTCACTGCCTTAGCTTGCTCTCTCCAAAGACACCTACAAGGCAGTAGTACCATTCACCCATAGCTGGGGGTCCGGTTCGTGGGCACCAGGCGCGTCCACACGATGGAAGACCTGCGTGCTGCACATCTGGGGGACAGTCCTCCTCTGAGTCTCTCGACAGTCTGTGAAGTGCTCATTTACAGTTTGTCATCACGTGGAGGCACTACGTAGGGCTTGCTGTTGGAGAGAATATATACTGACAGAGAGAAACATGAGCACTCTCCTCTCTTTCATGTAGAGCTGCAAGCAGAAACGCTAGACTGTGAGATAGTAACAAGACATAAATATTATTGTATGTTGTTTTTAGCCCCCACCTCCACCACCCCCCACCCCCACAGACTCCTAAGGGTGATAGCAGGTCAAGATTTATCTTAGCTAGCATGAAATATTGTAAATGAATGTATAAATAGCTTGAAATAATAAATAAATATATACATAGTTCAGTGACTAAGAGATGCATATGCACATAACTTTTAAAAAGAAGCAAACACGAAAGAAAAGAAATGTAAAAATTATCAAAAGTGAAACGACATATAAGTATATCGAACACAAAATCAGCAAACGAGCAAAATTGATCTACAAAACTATACTGAAAAACAATAAAAATAGATAAGATCAAAACAAAAAATAGGTAATTGGACATGCACTGAATAAAATATAAAGACAACAGATAAGACGTCTTTAACAATGCATAGGCTGACTGATATGCTCCTTCTTGAAAACTGTATTTATATCAGTGTGTATGTATTTAGTTATTCAGATCTGCTTTATTTACTTTTACTTCATAATTGCAAATAAGCTCCGAAGACGTAAAGATATGAACATTGTACTGCTACAAACGGGGTTGTTATACTTGTTATGTAAAGCTGTATTTACATTAGTATGTACGTATCTATTTTGATCAAATCTGTTTTATTCACTTTTGCTTTGTAATGGTAAAAGAAGGCTCAGAGACGTAAAAATTTGAATATTGTACTGCTATGAAAACTTGAAGGCCAGCTAGTTTTTGTTTGTTTGTTTGTTTGTTTTGGTTTCGTTTTTTTTAATCTGATTTGTTAAGTTTCATTTCTTCACAACTCTATCCTCCCAGCTATTTCTGTTCAATCAATGCAGTTGTCTCACGTTGTTTTATTTTAATGGTGCTTGATATTTCGTGTAAGAGAAAACGAAGTAGTTCTACATGTGACAGCTGCAACCATGTTCGTGTGTGATTGGAAACAGAACATGTTTTCCACCTGTGGGATATTATAACATTTAACATTTACATTGGTCACAGTTATAGCCCAGACACCGCTTTTAGTCTTTTCGTGATTACGTCAGTGACTGTGGTTTGAGGGCAATTGTGCTACAGTGTATGTGACACGAACCATACAATGTGAATCCTTGCGCAAAATGAATCTGGAACAATGAGCTGTGAAAACACCATTGAAATGAATAAGCTAATATTATACAGATGATTCATTAAAAGAGTGACAGAAACACGACAAAGAAGAGAACAATGAAGCTAACAGGAAATTATTTTTGACTTAATATTGACGATAGTGAATGCTACAGATTGACATGAACGCAAGGACTATACAGGGGGGTGACTTGATTATCAACTTTACACAGAAAATAAACAAAGGTGGGAGAAGTTTGTGATGGAAAAGAAAAGGATGATGTATAGTGCAGAATATAATTCGGTAGGATATTTTCATTGTATGGTATTTTCATCTCTCTCTCTCTATCTCTCTCTTTCTGTCTGTCTGTATGTCTCTGTCTCTCTCTGTCTCTCTGTCTCTCTCTCTGTCTCTCTCTCTCTTTCTGTCTGTCTGTCTCTGTCTGTCTGTCTCTCTTTCTCCCTCTGTGTCTGTCTCTTTTATCTCTCTGTCTTTCTGTCTCTCTCTGTCTCTCTCTGTCTCTCTCTGTCTCTCTCTGTCTCTCTCTCTCTCTCAGTCTATCTCTCCGTACATGTACAGTTGTGTGTGTGTGTGTGTGTGCGTGCGTGCGTGCGTGTGTGCGTGCGTGCGTGCGTGTGTGCGTGCGTGCGTTCGTTCGTTCGTTCTTGGATTTAACGTCTTTTCACTATGAGTGTGTGTGTGTATGTGTGTGTGTGTGTGTGTGTGTGTGTGTGTGTGTGTGTGTGTGTGTGTGTGTGTGTGTGTGTGTGTGTGTGTGTGTGTGTGTGAAATGAGAGTACGCACCATTCAATACTTATGACTTACCGAATTTCGAAAGGTAAAAATCAGTCGATGATTCGACAGCTTCGTAAGCTCATGTGACCAATACGGACATGTACTATTTTCTTTTGAAAATCGAATATTTCATAAGCATGTTGTACTCCTTGAGACTTTTATGCACTATTCCATAAACCACTCAAAAGATTTAAAAGTTTGTGAAAATTCTTTTAATTGTAATGCTGCACAATTACTTTGCTTAGAACACGGAACTGATCTGTTGTTACTGTAGGGTTTTAGACATAATCATGATAAAATGACCTCACAATTTTATGGGCACAAGTGCGGTTTTTGTTTGTTTGTTTTATGTGTGTGTGTTTGTTCATAGGATTGTTTATCGACACAGTAAATGTTTTTTTGACCTTGAGCCAAAACCTATCCTCTGTAATTTTGTTTCAAATATCCGTTGACTCAGTGAGCATTCACTATTTTGATAATGTAAGTATTGCTCAACACAAAGATAATACACAGACAAAACGAATGACATAGCATAGACAGTGAAAGAGCAATAACAATTTAAAAAGCATAGAGACTTCAGGTTTTCTAGTACAAAATGGTTTCGACATTGTGTCACATGCCCAGTTCACCTATGTGTCAATCTGTCTGTATGCTTTCTCTCACTGTCCCCTCCCCATCCTCTGTCTGTCTGTCTGTCTGTCTGTCTCTCTCTCTCTCTCTTTGCGTCTGTCTCTCTATGTCTTTAACTCTGTCTCTGTCTGTCTTTAACTCTGTCTCTGTCTGTCTCTGTCTGTCTGTCTCTGTCTCTGTGTATGTGTCTGTGACGGTGTCTGTGTCTGTGTCTGTGCCTGTGTCTGTCTGTCTTTCTGTCTGTCTGTCTTTCTATTTCTCTCTCTCTCTCTCTTTCTCTCTGTGCGCTCGTGTGCGTATGTGTATGTACGTGTGTATTTATGTGTGTGTGTGTGTGTGTGTGTGTGTGTGTGTGTGTGTGTGTGTGTGTGTGTGTGTGTGTGTGTGTGTTATGAACTCTTTCCTTCTTCAATATATGAACGCTGATACATTTCTCTCTGTAACTGTTAACAATCTGTTGTCTAAATAACGACATAATTATGATCGTTTTAAACAATTTTTATCTTTTTAACCTGGGACCGCCTGAATATGATCGGCTTCTACTTTTTTGAATTATCTCAAAATTGAGGACTTAAGAAACATTTTTCATGTGATATTGTGCTGTCTATTTAATTTGTTTAGAACTCGAAATGTTCTCCCTTTTCTTGTTATTGTGTAACTGCAAATGAAATTTAAAAACAAAATCTGTCATTTGATGGGTATAACAATAGGTACCTTTTAAGATACTTATTATAAATATCAGTCATGGGTATTCCAGTTGTCATCTTCAATGTATTAATATCATCTTTGTAATTTTATGAGTGTTTTATATATATATATATATATATATATATATATATATATATATATATATATATATATATATTTATATACATATATATACATTCATTTCTTTTTCAAATTTGAGCTGTCCATTTTCTTTTCCATGCTATAACATTAAAATCATGTAAACCAGTGTCGATCAGATTATAGACAGTTTTTTATGTTCTTTATACACTAAGCGATTGTAAATAGCATTAGTGGCGTTACTGACTCAAAACAACACTCACATAGTCATTGCCATCATCACCGTGTCCCATGCTATATGACGTTGTTGATCATGACCCTCCATACGATTATATATTCTGCCATGGCAAGTATGTAACCCCCTCTCTTTGTCCCCACCTACTCTGTAAAACTGATATATTCTACTTAAGTTTATATGGTGTTCATTTCGCCCCAGATTTTATGTTGTGACTAGGTGCTCAAATGTATCATGCCTCATAAAATGTCCTATAAATATTGCTTATCTTTTCCTAATTTTTTCATGTTGTTTTTATGTTTACCCTTTTCAGGACTGTTCCGTTTTTTGTTTTTGTTTGTTTTTGTTTTGTTTTTGCTTCCATGGTACTTATAACATTGTTCTTAGAAATTGCAGCTGCTTTAATCTTGTTCTGACTGTAAATATTTTCCAGGCTTTGTATTCATACACCATATATTGGTTCTAGATGACAATGAAGAACTCCCTTCCTGATGTCAATTTAGGTATTTCTTGAAAAGAACGCTTTTCATTTCCTTGAGTGCTGTTTTAGCTTGGCCAGTTCTGCTGGATATTTGTATGTGCTTCTACCGCCTGGTGAGGTGACTGTTTCCAACATATAAACTTATAAATTCATCTCAATGTTGAGCCATTTGATGTTATTTTCCATGAACGAGTTTCGTGTTTTTTTTGTGTTTCGTTGTTGCTGTTGTTGTTGTTTTTTAAAACTTTTTACTGATTATCAAGACTTCAATATTCTTACCATTTAGTTCCAGCCTTCATGTCTACTTTCTGTTTATATCATAATCACTAGAATGTATAGGTCATTTACATTTCCTATAATCATAATGATGTCATCTGAATAACGAAAATTGTTTCTCATCTTCCCTCCAATTGTATTCCAGGGCATTCCTCTGGGTTTCTCGAGAAGGCTTTGCTGTAAAGTAGAAACATATATGCAGAGAGAATACACCACTGTCTAACCGCTCATTAGATATTTTGAAAAGAAAATACCATGTTCTACCCTCATCGCTGCTATTTGTTTCTTATGCATATTCAGATTATTCTTAGATCTACACCTTCAATATAGTGCTTTCCAGGTGGTTTATCAATTCTGCGTGTCTTACTCGATCAAAAGCTTGCCATTATCATAAACAATATAAAAAAGTATAAGCTTTTTCAACTCAACTGATCTTTCTACGAGTGTTCTTAGGATGCACATGTGACCTCCCACCACGAAATCAGTCTTAACTAGCATTTTGGGCATTTTGAGATATACATATCACTGGAAATTGTATATTCTGCTGATAATTTTGGTACTTGAATAAAGCTTCTACTAAAACAATATGTAGAAGTTATGTATGTTTAAAGTCATTAAGTTGTATGACGGCCATTTTGAGAAAACGGCCTTCTAACGTTTGTGTGTGCTCTCCTACACATTTCCTTAAATTTCTTTATTTGTTGGCTTTGACCCAGTTTGTTTCTAATTTTCGCTGTCATTATATGAAAGGTGCACAAAAGAGCTTTCCATCAGTATATTACATGTGCGGGAACTGTACAGGTTATGGTTCATAATAAGAGATAAAAATAGGTACTTTTGGAAGGAAATTGCGTTCTTTCTGCTGCGATCAGTGCACTAAAATACTGATTTAAATTGATTAATATATTTTTTTCAAGAAAACATATTTCTGTGGGGGATAGATTATATCTACAGAAATCAATTTTGAGAAAAAGTCAAAACACCCCAGATAGACCCTCAGTCACCTTTTCAGCTCCTGAGACTGTTATGATTTTCTTTCTATGTCGCTCAGTCATCTATCTATGCTTATTCTTTAAGAGAAGCTGTCTCACATGCCTCTCAAACTGATTGTGCGATGGGATTCGCATTCTACAGCTCCTGCTTTCATTTGAAGAACAATGAAATTTGATTTTGAATATATTTAGGGATTTTTCCAATGTCATTAAATTTCATGTAGGAGGATTGTTACATTTGCAATACTAAATTCATCTAGATCTTCTATTGTTTGTAGTGATATGGCTTGGTACTGAGGTATTGCTCTATTTCATCCTTTTCATCGTTGCTTTAACATTATCTTTCATTTTTGATGGTCCTTAAAATCGTTTCTAATGATGAGTCCCTCCTTCTGTCATCTTTCCATAACTAATACATTTGCCTTTTTTTTCCATAATGACTTTACCATGTTTTGATTTTAAATAACCAGTTGATGTGCATGTATTTACCTGTGAATAATTTCTTTAATGTTTCTGTACATACCTGTTTTGTATCCGCCTTTTACGTCTTTGTATGTTGTTTCTAGTTGAGCTTCCTTGGCTCCATTGCTTCCATGCCCGATTTACTTTCCTGTCTTTTTGTGTACTATCTCCTCCGGTTCTTCTTTGTTTTTCTTTCATCTTTAGGTATTTGAGTTTTTCAAATTTGTCCATTGTTCCTCTGTGCCCCCGTCAACGTATTCAGAGCACTGAATTTGTTTTGAACAGGTACGTTAAAATTTGCACGAATTGATTCATTTTTTTACCAATCCATTCCTGATTTTGATCTGGTTCTTGGTTTATTTTCTTCTTTTTAGTTTCAGCCTATTTTTTTCTATTATGGCCTTGTGGTCTCTGTTGCTGCCTGCGCCTGCAATTTTTTTGCTATCAATAAAGAATTTCCCATCTCTTTTTGATCAGATTATATCAATTTGAGTTTTTGTGCTGTCACTTGGATTCATCCATGTCCTGCTTTTTGACGTTAAGTTGATTAAACAAGTGTTTCCTGTCATGAATTCATTTGCTTGTGTCCACTCAACGCGTTTCTTTCCCTTTTCATTTGCCTGCCAAGACAAACGTGTAATGACCTAAAAATATGTTGTTTGTAGAGGTCCACTTACATTATCTACATTTTCTTATCCCAGTTTAGCATAAACACCTCCCATTATAACTGTAACGTCTTGTGATTTGCATTCAACCTGGGCTCCCTTTAATTCTACAGAGAAGGTTGTCAATTTCTTCCTCAGTATTTATGAATGTTGGTGCATGTATTGGACGACGATGGTACCAATGGCTTGCCCTCCGATTTGACTAATAAAATGCGTTTTATAATAGCCCGTATTCATTTTTGAAACTTTGACTTGTCATTTCCCATTATGATTCCCACCACTCTTGTATGCGTGTCTCCTCCTAAATATATAATGTTATGCTTGCCCAATGTTATCATGTCTGCTCCTTCTGTTTCATCTTTTTCTGAAAATACATGTAGGTTAATGCGTGATTTCTTTTTTTTTCATTAAACATTGAATGTGACGCTTTGGTCAACTTTGAAGTATGAGTATTGGTGTGTGTGATGTGTAGGTGAAATTATAAAAATTGCACTGTCTGATATAAACGTGTAATGAAATATATATTAGATAATCCTTCAGCTTCTTGACTAAGTTGTACAACTTTACTAGTGGAGTGAATGAGGTCTACTCCACGTCCACTTGCATCCAGTTCAATATTCTGGATTATAGTAGCCCAAGTAGCTTAATAAAACCATGAAAAATGGTAATAATCAGATTGTGTTATGTGTGGTTTTTTTTTTATCGTTTTGGTATTTTGTGTTTTGAGAAAAATGTGGAATAAAAGACATAATGGTTTATGGCTTTTTATGCTTGCCCTCCAATACACGTGGTGATCAATATCATGTAGTTTAACTATGACTTTATAATTTGTGTTAAGTAATGAATTAAATGAATTCGTTGTGATGTTATCTTTCTATATTCTATACTGTTTTTGTTTTTTTTCATTTGACTTTTTTTTTTCCATTTTAGCTCATTTCTACCATTATAGTTTGACATAATATTCTCGTTAATGCCTTGCTTATTCTTTTGTTTCATAGATGTTTTGCTATCTTACACCACGATCAGAAACTGCTTTCCCTCTCCTTTTTTTTTCTTTTGTCCCTCTATTTTCTGCTTCTTTCTTTCCAGCCTTCTCGCCCTTGTTCTATACAAGTGCTTGAGTGAGAGTGAGAAAGATTTATGCACCAAATACCATCATATACGTTGCATATGACAAGGCATAATGTGTTGTGGCATAACATGATGATAAACGAATGACACGTCATAACTCTTGTATCTGACTCATGAAATTAATACACATTGTTTAACACATACTCTTTGTGGCGCATTACGAAGAAGTACATTACGTGTGACATAATATCATGAGAACTTTTGAGGTTCTATTATGACGTAACATGAATATGTGTGACATGGCATTATGTGTACAATTATGACGTAATATGAATGCTGCAAAATGATGTACATGATGTGTAAAGCGTGTAGATAATGTATTCAATGGTTCCACATAGCTGTATCGACACTTTTATTTGTTTATATATTTTACTCAGTGTGGTTTCGGTTATTTTTCAGTATTGCTTTCATAATTCGGAATGAATTTTCCAGAGGCGTAAATACACAAATATTGTACTGCCAAGAACACGTACAGACCAGCCAAGGTTTAGGCTCTAGTTTTGATGGGTCAGGGTTTCTTGTTTCTTCACAACTCTTACCCTTCCCGCTGATTCTAATCAAATAATCATGTTGTCTCATTAAGTTAGTTTTCATCATACTTGATGTTTTTCCCAGTGGAACATAATGCTGTTTCAGGTTTCGATTGCTGTAACTGTGTGTTTGTGTATCAGCAAAAAGGTGAAAAATATTTCCAGGTCATAGAAACTGTTACATTTACTCTTATGACACTTATGCCCAAGATACAGCTTAACGCCGTTTTAAAATTATCCACTATCTATAATCTGTATGCACGCTTGTGATATCTGCTATGTTAATTTTGTGTTGATGGTTCTAGGAGACTATGCTGTAACGTATATGGTACCAGCCAGATACATTCAACCCCTAGGGTAAACTGAAAATCACGCTGAAAGACATAGCTATGAAATCGTTCCTAAAACGAATGCGCAAAGACCATGTAAAAGAGTGAAACGATCTATAAAACCATGGTAAGGAACACGTAAAATGGTGACTATACACGGTATGGCTTGTGGGGAATGGTACGAGTAAACAGTTGTATGTTTTGATTAGTTTCAATGGCTAATCAACTTATGGTTGAACTCCAAGCAGAAAACAAACAAATTAAGACAGTAGAAGTCAGCGAGAAAGAATGGTTATCTTGGCAAAATGAAAATAAGTATAACATCGTCACTGTCATAGAAAGACAAAGTATGTATGCATAGTGGTGATGGGTGAATTAAACGTTTAAGTACAATGTGATCTTTTACATATCTTTGAGAGAGGGCGTGTGTTTGGTGTGTCTTACTCATGTAGCGACACTTTTGGATGAAACCAGTCTGTAAAATCTTATTTTATAGAATTATTCATTGCCAATACAAATGTTTTCTGTCCTTGAGCCAAACCGCTCCTCTTTATATACTTTTTTTTTATTCGCGACGGCTCAATGAGTATTTACTGCTTTTGATAGCATGACTATTCCTCAACATAAATATAATATGCAAAAGAAAACGAATGTGTATTAGGAGACAGCGCAAAAATAAGAAACAAAAGAGCAAGAGATGTATGTCGGTCTATCTGTCTGTTTTCTCTCACTATCTCCTCTCTCTTCTTCTCTCCCTCTCTCTCTCTCCTTCCTCTCTCTCTCTCTCCCTCTCTCACTCTCTCTCCTCTCTTTCTCTCTCCCTCCTCTCTCTCTCCCTCCTCTTTGTCTCCTCTCCACCTCTCTCTCTCTCCCTCCTTTGTCTCTCTCCCTCCCTGACTCCGTTTGTGCGTACACAAGTGCGTGCGTGCTTGTGTGCGTGTGTGTTTGTGTGTGTATTTTGTATGTGTGTGTGTCTGTGTGTGTATGTGTGTGTTATGTATGTGTGTGTGTGGGGGGGGGGGGGTATGAACACTTTCATTTTCATGGATATGAAAGTTGATGTAGCATTCCAGTCTGTAACAGTTAATAATCTGTCCAATAAATAATGACATATGGTCATGTTGGACGATTTTTTCTCTCTTAAACCTGGAACAGCGCGAATATGTTCTGCTTCTACTTGTCCAACTATCTCAAGATTGAGGACTTAAGAAACATTTTTCATGTGATATTATGTGATCTAATTATTTGTTAAGCTCGAAATGGTCTTTTATTGTTGTTAGTATGTAAACGAAAAGAAAATAGATAAGATCTGTCAATTGATGGGTATAACAATAGCTGCTTTTTAAAACACTGTTACACATGTCAGCCATGGATATTCCAGTTGTAATCTTCAATGCAATTTTACGAGTGTTTTATACATAATATACATTACATAAGTTAATCTTTTTTTTTTAATTTGTCACTTCTCTATCCCTCTTTCGTGTTTTGGCATTGAAACGATGTAACCAGCGTCGATCAGTAAGTGGGCAGTGATGTGTTCCTTTTACGCTGACCGATGCTAAGAACATTGACAATGTTACTGACTCACAAAAAGAATCAGACATTCGTCACCGTCATCATCGTGTACCATGGCACATGGCATTGGTGATCATTGCCCTCCATGTTATTGTATCTCTTGTCGCTGCAAGTGTATCACATATTCCTTGTGTCCCCCATCCACTTTGTAAAACTGTCTAATACATTCTCCTAAGTTCTACCTGGTTTGCTTTTTTCCCTCCAGCTTTTCTGTTTTGACTATGCGCTCAAGTTTTTCTTGCCTCATAAAATGTCCTATAAGTGACACGGTTCTTTTCTATTTTTTTTTCCTTTTATGTTCTTTTTATGTCTGCCTCTTTCAGGACTGTCTGTTGTGTTTTGCTTCTTTCGGGACTTTCTCGTGTGTGTGTGTTTTTTTGTTGTTGCTTCCATGGTACTCTTAACATTCTTCTTAGAAACTGCATTGCAGCTGCCTCAATCTTATTCTGTTATTGATTGTCCAGGCTTTGTATTTCTACAACAGTATTAGTTCTATACAACAATGGAAAGGTCTCTCCCTAATTTCAGTTTTAAGCATTTCTTGGAAAGAAAGCTTTTTCATTTCCTTGAATGCTGTTTCAGCTTGGCAAGTTCTGCTGCATAGTTTTAATGTGCTTCTACCGTCTGGTGAAATAACTTCCCAGATATTTAAACTTATCTGTCTGTCTCAATGTTGAGCCATTGCTGTTATTTTACATGTAAGAATTCTGTGTTTTTTTCTACGGATTAGCATGACTTCAGTCTTTTTACTATTTAGTTTTAGCCCTTCACTTGTGCTTTCTGTTTCTATTACATGTATGTTTACAAGATTATATAGGTCTTTTTTTTATTTTCTGCAGTTAAAACGTTGTCATCTGTATAACGAGGATTGTTTTATCAATTTTCATCCAACCTCCTTTTCAGGGCAATCATCTGGGTTTCTTATGATGGTTTGAAATATGTATTCCTTATTATTCTTAGATTTTTTCTATTAACATTGAGCTTTTCTAGATGGTTGATCAAATCAAGTGTCAGCCGATTGATCGACCAACTGGGATGGCCATCTCTTGAGCAGCGAAGAAGAACCACACGCCTGGGGTTCATTTATAAAATCCACCATGGACTAATCCAGTGCCCAATTATCAGGAGCAAGCTAGTCCCACCCCCACAACGACAGCGCCGGACCCACAACCAACAGTTCTGCCTCATCAACACCAGAACTCAGTACAAAGGTGGCTCTTTTCTACCCAGGACTGTTGGGGACTGGAACCATCTTCCCAACGAGACAGTAGAGGCAGCAACAGTCGATGCTTTTGTGTCGCGAGCCTCCGCCCAACAGTGAGTTTCTGGACACCACGTGGCCCTTTCGGTGACGGATTTCAGCAATGTCTACGGACAATGAGAATAGTGAAATGATCGGAGCTTACGAATGGACTGTGTCTACAACACCCCCCCCCCCCCCTTTATGTGCCGGAATGATCATCCTCACGATCGTGGGCACCAAAGGAAAGAAGAAGTCTTCCTGTCTTACCCGATCCAAAGGCTTGATAGAATCAACAAAATATGAATATAAATCTTTATTCGACTCACTGATCTTTCTATGACAGGTCTTAGAACGTCTATGGCATTAATTGTTCACTCCCCGTCAATAAATCCACGTTGCTCTTCTACTATTTATGTTTTCATCCTATTCGCTGTTTATGCTTATTTTTAACAGAATCTTTTTCACATGCCTCATCAAACTGATGGAATTCGCATTCTACAGCTCCTGCTTTCTTCGAAAATGCTACAAAAAATTATTTGACATAAATTTAGGGCATTTTCCGGTGTCATGATTTTCATTTGGGAGGACCGTTACGTTTTCAATACTAAATTCATCTAGTGGTTTTATCACTTCTAGCAATACTGCTTTGTACTGAGTTCTCTTTTTTTCATCCTTTTTTGAAGATGCTCTAACTTTATCGTTCATTATTGATCGTCCTATAAAGTTCCTTCTCCTGTCATCGTCAACACAAGTTTTCAATGTACTCTCCCTCTGTATCTGATCTCTAACAATCTTACCAAGTTTTGATTTTAATAACCAGTTGATTTGCATGCCTTTTACCTCTGAACAGTCTCTTTGATATTTTTGTACATAAACTAAAGTCTGTTTTGCGTCAGCCTTCCGTTCCTTTGCACTTCGATTCTATCCACGTTTCCATGCTTCAGTGCTCTTATTCTCATTTTCCTTATCTTCGTTTTATAGTTTTTTTTCGCTTTACTTTTCCAGGTTTATCGAAAAATTCCTTTCTCATCCAGTTACTCTTTGCTTTACTTTCAACTTACGGGATTTCATTACAAGCTTCGTTTATTGATTTTTCTTTTCAAATCTGTCCATTGTTTGTCGCTCTCCCCCTTAACATTTTTCAGAGCACTAAAATTGTTTTGAACAGACACGCTTAATTTTGCAAACATTGATTCATCTTTCTTTATAATTCCAGTACTGATTATGATCTTATTTTCATGTTTTCTTCTTTTGAATTTCAGCCTAGATTTTGTCCATTATAGGATTGTGTTTACTGTTCATGTCTGTGCCTGTGCAGTTTTTTTGCTATCAGTAAAGAATATCTAATCTCTTACTTATCAATACGTTATCAATTTGATTCCATGTGTTGTCTCCTGGAGTCATCCATGTCTGTTTTCTTTTACCTGTTAGTTTGATTAGACCAGGTGTTTCTTGTTATGAACTCATTTACTTGTGCCCACTCAAATTTCTCTCCATTTTCGGTTGGCGTGCCAAGACCCTGATGTTCAACTGTAGCATCAACTTATGTTTCTTTTCCCACATTAGCATAAAAAATATCCCATTATGTTTGTAACGTATTGTGATTTACATTGATCTTTGGTTGTCTGTAGTTCTACACAGAAATCGTCAATTTCTTCCTCAGTACTTACGAATATAGTTGCATATACTTGGACGACGCTGGTATCAAATGGCTTGCTTTCCAGTCTAATAAGTAAAATGTGTTCTCATAATATAGTCCAGCATTCTTTAAATAGACTTTGGCTTCTCATTTTCTGTTGTGACTCCTACCTCTCTTTCATGTGTGTCTCCTCCAAACTATATCACTTAATCTTGCACAGATGTTATCATGTTTGGTCCTTCCGTTTCACCGCTTCTGGACCTAAAATAGTGATGTTCAATCTTTCCATTTCTACAATGATCCGAAGTAACATGTCAAGTGGCACTTCTTATGTATCTTAATCAAATAGCAATGGTTTGAATGAGAACTTAACATGACGTTCCCTTCCAGATGTAGACGTTCCAGTAGAGCTTTTATTCATGTCATTCATATATATATATATATATATATATATATATATTATATATGTATATATGTATTTGTATATATATTATATATATGTATATATATATATAATGTATATGTATATATATATATACATATACATATATAATTATATATATTGTTGTTATTGCTCTTGTTGTTGTTATATCAAGCCATGATGTTCTTGGAAGAACACGATGATGGTTTCCCGTTGTTGTCCACCGGTTTTTATACGGACTCTCTGTTAGCCTTTGTCGTTCTCATGACTACCCACAAGGCAGTGGGGGTTATTTTCTCACAAGGTTTAATCCCGAGACAAGCACAAGGCAGTGGTGATTTTCTGTCAGGATTCACTGCCTTAGCTTGCTCTCTCCAAAGACACCTACAAGGCAGTAGTACCATTCACCCATAGCTGGGGGTCCGGTTCGTGGGCACCAGGCGCGTCCACACGATGGAAGACCTGCGTGCTGCACATCTGGGGGACAGTCCTCCTCTGAGTCTCTCGACAGTCTGTGAAGTGCTCATTTACAGTTTGTCATCACGTGGAGGCACTACGTAGGGCTTGCTGTTGGAGAGAATATATACTGACAGAGAGAAACATGAGCACTCTCCTCTCTTTCATGTAGAGCTGCAAGCAGAAACGCTAGACTGTGAGATAGTAACAAGACATAAATATTATTGTATGTTGTTTTTAGCCCCCACCCCCCCACAGACTCCTAAGGGTGATAGCAGGTCAAGATTTATCTTAGCTAGCATGAAATATTGTAAATGAATGTATAAATAGCTTGAAATAATAAATAAATATATACATAGTTCAGTGACTAAGAGATGCATATGCACATAACTTTTAAAAAGAAGCAAACACGAAAGAAAAGAAATGTAAAAATTATCAAAAGTGAAACGACATATAAGTATATCGAACACAAAATCAGCAAACGAGCAAAATTGATCTACAAAACTATACTGAAAAACAATAAAAATAGATAAGATCAAAACAAAAAATAGGTAATTGGACATGCACTGAATAAAATATAAAGACAACAGATAAGACGTCCTTAACAATGCATAGGCTGACTGATATGCTCCTTCTTGAAAACTGTATTTATATCAGTGTGTATGTATTTAGTTATTCAGATCTGCTTTATTTACTTTTACTTCATAATTGCAAATAAGCTCCGAAGACGTAAAGATATGAACATTGTACTGCTACAAACGGGGCTGTTATACTTGTTATGTAAAGCTGTATTTACATTAGTATGTACGTATCTATTTTGATCAAATCTGTTTTATTCACTTTTGCTTTGTAATGGTAAAAGAAGGCTCAGAGACGTAAAAATTTGAATATTGTACTGCTATGAAAACTTGAAGGCCAGCTAGTTTTTGTTTGTTTGTTTGTTTGTTTTGGTTTCGTTTTTTTTAATCTGATTTGTTAAGTTTCATTTCTTCACAACTCTATCCTCCCAGCTATTTCTGTTCAATCAATGCAGTTGTCTCACGTTGTTTTATTTTAATGGTGCTTGATATTTCGTGTAAGAGAAAACGAAGTAGTTCTACATGTGACAGCTGCAACCATGTTCGTGTGTGATTGGAAACATAGAACATGTTTTCCACCTGTGGGATATTATAACATTTAACATTTACATTGGTCACAGTTATAGCCCAGACACCGCTTTTAGTCTTTTCGTGATTACGTCAGTGACTGTGGTTTGAGGGCAATTGTGCTACAGTGTATGTGACACGAACCATACAATGCGAATCCTTGCGCAAAATGAATCTGGAACAATGAGCTGTGAAAACACCATTGAAATGAATAAGCTAATATTATACAGATGATTCATTAAAAGAGTGACAGAAACACGACAAAGAGAGAACAATGAAGCTAACAGGAAATTATTTTTGACTTAATATTGACGATAGTGAATGCTACAGATTGACATGAACGCAAGGACTATACGGGGGGGGTGACTTGATTATCAACTTCACACAGAAAATAAACAACGGTGGGAGAAGTTTGTGATGGAAAAGAAAAGGGTGATGTATAGTGCAGAATATAATTCGGTAGGATATTTTCATTGTATGGTATTTTCATATCTCTCTCTCTCTCTCTCTCTCGCTCTGTCTCTCTCTCTTCTCTCTCTGTCTCTCTCTCTCTCTCTCTGTCTCTTCTCTCTCTCTTTTCTGTCTGTCTGTCTCTCTCTGTCTGTCTCTTTCTGTCTGTCTCTCTCTGTCTGTCTCTCTTTCTCCCTCTGTGTCTGTTTCGCTTTTCTCTCTCTGCCTCTCTCTCTGTGTCTGTCTCTCTCTCTGTCTCTCTCTCTCCCTTTTGTCCGAATATTTTAGAAGATGAATCCCATTTTCTGTTCGCTTGCCCAGTCTATAAAGACAGCAGAAATAAGCATTTGCAAGGAATCATTGCAAACAGCACTGATCCCTCATGGAGCATGGCCCTAACGTGTAAAAATTCAGAACTTTCCAGAAAATTGGCGATGTTCATATTTTATGCTTTGAAACTTCGAGAAGAGGTAACAGTCTAAAAATTGTCTGTACATTGCCCCCTCCCCCCCCCCCCCAGTCCCTGGTTTGTGTATGGGTCGGTGGCTTTCAGAATAAACCATGTGTCAGTGTCAGTGTGTAAATGTCTCTCTCTCTCTCTCAGTCTATCTCTCCGTACATGTACAGTTGTGAGTGTGTGTGTGTGTGTATGTGCATGGTTGCGTGCGTGCGTGCGTGCGTGCGTGTGGTGCGTGTGTGTGTGTGTGTGTGTGTATGTGTGTGTGTGTGTGTGTGTGTGTGAAATGAGAGTACGCATCATTCAATACTTATGACTTACCGAATTTCGAAAGGTAAAAATCAGTCGATGATTCGACAGCTTCGTAAGCTCATGTGACCAATACGGACATGTACTATTTTACTATTTTCTTTTGAAAATCGAATATTTCATAAGCATGCTGCACAATTACTTTGCTTAGAACACGGAACTGATCTGTTGTTGCTGTAGGATTTTAGACTAATCATGATAAAATGACCTCACAATTTTATGGGCACAAGTGCGGTTTTTGTTTGTTTGTTTGTTTGTGTGTGTGTGTTTATTTGTTTGTTTGTTTGTTTATGTTGCTACACCTATTATTCATGGGTATACCAACCGCAGTCTTTAACGTATTATTTTTTTCTAACAAAATGCGTTTCGTTTATATGCGTTTGTTTATTCATTTCTTTATTTGATTTCTGCTATGTTTCATTCCCGTTTTGGTCGTCTATTCTGTCTCACTTCTCATTCGACCCTCTATCAGTGAAATCAATTAACCAGTGCACACATTTTGCTTCCTTTTAAATAAAGGAAAGCGTGACCTCGTCAGCACTTGAACGTATCTTATCCTTGCGACGATATGTCCCCCCTCCCGGCCTTTAAAAAAGAAATGTGCCTTCGCTTTGTGGTGTATCCTTAACAGCAGGCTTAGACTTTACATCCACAAGTCTGCTTAAAGACTGTGACTGGACACATTTTCTCAAACGCTCTAGAGTCCTGTTCAGAGGTAAAAAAACACAAACAAACACATACTTGACAGATGGGAAATGATTATAGGCAGGCAATAAGATTGGTGTTCTGTCTGACATATTCTTATTGTTGATGATGATAATGATGATGATGGTGGTGGTGGTAGTGATGATGATGATGATGATGATGATGATCGTTATTATCAGTTTCATCATCATCATCATCATCATCGCACTCATCATCATCGCAATCATCATCGCAATCATCATCATCATCATTCATCATCATCATCATCAATATTCTTATTGTTACGATTATTGTATTATTATTGTAATTATTGTCATCATTATTACTATTATCATTACCATTGTTATTATTATCGTGGCTGCTGTTGTTGTTGTTGCTGTTGCTGTTGCTGTTACCATCGTCATCATCAGTAGGCCTAGTACTGATAAAAATAATAATAGTGATAGTAATAGTTGTAGCAGTAATAGTAGTAGCAGCAGCCGTAGCAGTAGTAGTAGTAGTGGTAGTAGAAATTTTCTATCTTCATTATCACTGTTGTTGTTTTTCAGTTATCTGTGTCCCCTTTTTCTTCTTTTTTCTATCGTTTTTGTATTGTCGCATTATCTTCACTGAAAATGTGATATAGTCGACAAATGGAATCTCTTCGGCTGTGATTCCTCCACACAAAGCCACCACTTGTGTTTCCTGTTGTACACTGGCTGAAGTATTTATACATGTATATCAAGTCCTCGATGAGAGAAAGAAATGCATCTATCAGATCATTTTCTCAAAGTTTGTAAAACTCACACAGAAAGAGAGAGAGAGAGAGGCCGAAGGGATAGAAGATAAGAAAGGGAGGGAGGGAGAGAGACAGGGATGGAATGAGGGAGAGAGAGAGAGAGAGAGAGAGAGAGAGAGAGAGAGAGAGAGAGGAGAGAGGAGGGAGAGAGAGAGTTCCCGTATTCATCATTGACTTAGAGATGCTATGACCTTTTGCTTTCCATAAAAACCTGGTTGCACTAACTTCAATAAACAATTACAAATGATTTTGGTGATGTTTACTAAAGCGTTTATACGTAAAGAAATATGCCAACACGCACGCCCACTTATTCATTGATAGGTCGTTTTGGACATGCTCGCTCATGACTAACGAATTATCGAAACGAATGCATTGCAGATAACCGGTTTACTCCCAAGGCTGATGAGGTTTTTTAACCGCAGACTTGTGAATCTACGACACTGCTGGCCTCCATAACCATCTGGCGTTGAAGACATAAAAGAATTATCTGTACTCTTGAAGATCTCTAGAATCGGAACAGTTTACTGTAAAATACCATACGTGTCTTGCTTCTCTGATTAAACAAAAGACTGTTACTATTTCATTCATTCAATAAGGTGTGGGGTTTTTTTTTGAATTTGTTGTTTGGGAATGACATTTGTGTATACCGTTGATCAAAATGGCTTTCGTCAAGTAACCTAATGAAAAAGCGTTTACTCCGTATTTCTGCATACGATGAAGCGATATTTTGTTGCTTTCTCAGTTTGGAAAATATTGTTTAAGTATTTGGGTTCTTTTTTATGTACATGTACTTAGAATAGCCATCGTAGTCTTGTTTCGTGTATTGAATATTGTTTCATGTTTGATTGAATGTCGTGTTATGTTTAGCGAATAACTGTTTACAGCTTGTGATTTTCATTGAAAAAAATGCTCGTTGAAAAAAAAAATGTTTACAGTTTTGGTTTGCCAATTGAATACATGTCCATCTCGTGTTTTGTCAATTAAGCTTCTTAATCGACAACGTCTGTAATTCAATAATGTGACGAAGGTGTAATGACTCAGGGTGCCCACAAGTCCTGTTGTGTTTATGAATGACAGTGACAAAATACGATCACTGACATCATCAAATACACTGACATGGACATGGACACACTTGACATTCAAAAATTCATAACACTTTATTCAGATGCACGGTATATGGCATTTGCACCGCTATCCTAAATCGGTACACAAAGCTCTGATCATGGTTATCCAAAAATACAAACTTATTAGAAATATATTCAAATGAAGTCATGTGTGCACGAATACACACACACACACACACACACACACACACACACACACACACACACCCCACCACACACACACACACCCCACACACACAATATTAATAGTATATAATAACATATGTATGTATATATATTACATATGTATGCATATATATATATATATTATTATATATATATATTGTGTGTGTGTGTGTGTGTATGTATACATATATATATATATATATATATATATATATGTAAAGATGTATATATATATAATTATATATATATAAATTATATATATTATATTTTGTGTGTGTGTGTGTGTGTGTGTGTGTGTGGTGTGTGCGTGTGTGTGTGTGTGCTGTGCGTAGGGGTGTGTGTGTGTGTGTGTGTGTGTGTGTGTGTGTGTGTTTTGTAAAAATAAAAATAAAATAACAGAAAAAAAGGCATTTTTACACTGTTTGTTGTAATCGTCCACAAGAAATTACGTGGAATTTTACGTTATTTTCATGATCGTAAACAAATGTGCAGGCTTATGGGTTTCATTTCACGATTTCTGTTTGTCAGTTTGCTTGTTTGTTTATTTGTTTGTTTGGTTGGCTGGTTGGTTGGTTGGTTGGTGGTTGGTTGGTTGGCTGGTTGGCTGGTTGGTTAATTGGTTGGTTGGTTGGTTGGTTGGTCGGTTGGTTGTTCGTTCTTAGTTTTTAATGTTCTCATCCGCCTGCATCACCTCTTTCTGTCTCTGTCCCTCTCTGTCTCTCTCTGTTTCTCTCTCTGTCTGTCTCTGTCTCTGTTCTGTATCTCTCTCTGTCTCTGTCTCTGTGTCTCTGTCTCTCTCTGTCTCTCTCTGTCTCTCTCTGTCTCTCTCTCTCTCTCTTCTCTCTCTCTCTCTCCGTGCATTTGTTTCTCTTTATCTTTCTCCAATCTCTTTCTCTCTCTGACTATCTCTCTGTCTGTCTGTCTACTTCTGTCAGTACGTGTCATCTGCTCTCTCACCTCTCTCTCTTATCTATCGACATGTATTTGTTTATCTATTTAGTTACTCATTTACTTTCTTTCTATATATGTATGCTGTTGATGAATATTCGTTTTACGCTGTTGAAACTAGTTATAGTGATTGGTTTTGTTTTCGGTTAGCTTCATAACAAATCTTAAAACCTTGCCACGTTGGATTTGTCCATCCTTTGACTGATTGGTTGATTGACATGAATTAATTAACTGATTAATTTTTTTGTGTGCATATGTCGTCGTCTCCATCTTGGTCGTTGTTCTTGTTGAAGCTTTTGTTGGTGATGTTGTTGTCGTCGTCGTCGCTGTCGTCGTCGTTGTCGCTGTTGTCGTCGTTGTTATTATTGTCGGCGTCAGTGTTGATGTTGTCAGTGGTGGTGGTGGTTAACATTTTTTAATTTTTTTTTTATTTCAAACAAGTTTCCTTAAGCAGTTATCATCGGTGTACTAGTTGATGTAAAATCCGATTATGATTGTTTACTATTATCATTATTATTATTATTATTATTATTATTATTATTATTATTGTTTTTTGTTATTATTGTTGCTATCGTTGTTATTGTGTTGTTGTTGTTATCGTTATCAGTGTTGTTATTGCTGTTGTTACTATCATTATCGTCTTTGTTACGGCCGTTGCAGCTGTCGTCGTCTATCGTCATCATCACCATTATCATCAATCTCCACCCTCCTCCTCCTCCTCCATTTCCCCTTCTCCTTCTCTTCATCATCATCGTCGTCGTTGTCGTCGTCACCGTCATCATCATTGTTGTAGTCGTTGTTGTCATCATTGTCGCCACCTTTGCAGTTGTTGTCGTTTATCGTCAACGTCACCATCATCAACAACCTCCCCCTCCTCCTCCTCCTCCTCGTCCTCCTCCTCCTCCATCATCATCGTCGTTGTCGTCGTCGTCATATCATCATTGTCGACGTCGTTGTCGTCATTGTCGTCGCCGTTGCAATTGTCGTCGTCTATGGTCATCATCACCATCATCACCAATTTCCCACTCGTCCTCCCCTCCTCCTCCTCATCATCGACGTTTGTTGCTGCTCTCATTTCTATCAGTAGTCAAAAGAGTGTTCGACTGATTCCAGAAATACAGTTTTGGTCTGGTTAATCGGTTGTTTTCTTTGCTTGTGTTTTCATTTATTTTTGACGCAGATGCTTTTTGTTGTTGTTGTTATTGTTGTTGTTGTTGTTGCTGTTGGTTAGTTTGTTATCGTCTTTTTTTTTTTTAATTACTGCTTTACGCAGTCATCAAAAAAGCAGAAGTAAGTCTTGTTCTAATGACAACAAAGGTTATATCAGTTGCAGTACATGATGTTGCTGCTCTCACATGACCCGACCACGTGATGTCTACATCACATACTTAAAATAAAACAATTGCAATGCAATGGTCTTGAACTATAATTAAATCCGCAGCCAGATGAAAAAAAAATTCAGTTCATTGAACTGTCCTTGCTTGCACTTTGATCATTTCTTATTCAATTTATTCAGCTCTGTTGTTTCAAGTGTTGGTATTACCTACCCATTAATTTTGTATTGCAAACTTTGCATTGCGTAATCGTGTTTATTTGTCTGCATATTTGTTTATTTGTCAGTTCTTTTATTCATTTATTTTATTTCATTTTTTTTTTCTTATTTTATCCATGTTTTGATAATGTTGTTTTTCAGTCCAACTAGCTATTCTGCTCTATTATTTTATGTTATTGACACATTGCTTGTATCACTTAACGTGATCACGTTCATGTACATGTACATATAAATTGTTGATATTTATCTTTGCGCCTGATAAAGTCATGTCTTTGTTGTGTTCGGAATTTATCTGTGTTTCACTTGTTTTAATTGATTCAATATATACACATATCTTTAGCTCATATTTAATCATGTACACAATTACAACTTTTGAACTTTATTAATCATCTGTGTGTTTCTATTAGTTTTACGAAAATAAAACAAGCAAACAAAGAAAAAGAAAAAAGACGGTGCTCCGCTTGCTCTGGTTCTTTATCTATTATGTCTTTATCTTTTATGCTTATCTATTTATGTCTTTATCTATTTATTTATTTCTTTCGCTTCACTTTTCTATTAACTTATGTTTTCACTGGACGGGAAGCCTGTTGCTTGACTCGGTAGATAATATAATATAATATAATATAATATAATATAATATAATATAATATAATA